>VZRO01005235.1:544609-680833 GCA_013397915.1 Daphoenositta chrysoptera | reverse complement strand
CCCCGGCCCCGCCCCGGCCCCACCGGGACCCCGAAACCTTCAGCTTTTCCCGGGTATTCCCACCTTCCTAGGAAATAACACTTCAAAGCAGCCCAGCCGTGCCCGTGCCTCCCGGTCTGGTGTGAACTGACGGGGTTCGCTCCCTGGTTTTGTTCTGTGAGTAATTTACTCCTGCTTGTAACTGGCAGGGAGCTCATCTCTGATATCTGAGTTAACAACCTTGTTTAGAAATAGTTTCTATGAGACCTTTTGATGTTGGCTTCCTTGGAGGGAAAACAGAATTCTCATGAATTTAGCACTCCGTTCCTCCAGCATCCCAAAATATGCTATATTTGTCGGTCTTTTTTTAAACAACTATGGCTTTGCCAAGAATAAACCAACCAAAAAAACCCCAAAACAAAAAGAAACAAACAAAAAAAATCCACCCCCAAACAAAACCAAACAAACGCCAAGGCTTTACCAAATGAAGTACTACTTTTCTCAATTTTCTATATTGTAAGTGTGGGCTGTCCCACTTCGAATTTTCAATTAATTATATTGGCTTTCTTCTGAGGATATATAATATGCTGTTCCCACCTTTTGCTAAAGAGTTAAGGAATTCTTTTATTCTCCCAGCCCCAGTGGATTTGGCTGGAATGTGGGCGGTCACAGGGGACTGCAGCCCTCAGGGTAGAGGGACCCATCAGCTTTTGGCATCTCTGGGGCAGTGAGAATCCTTTGGGGGAAGAAACCTTTATCCATGGTGGGAACAGCTCCAAGTGGCACTGGAGCATCTGGAAGTGTCCAAGACCAGGTTGGACAGGGCTTGGAGCAACCTGATCCAGTGGAAGATGTCCCTGTCCATGGCAGGGGTGGGACTGGATGGGCTTTAAGGTCCCTTCCCACCCAAACCATTCCATCATCTAAGCCAGCCCTGCTGAACTCACCATGTGGGTCACTGCCCTCATGGACATCTCCCTGTTCTCATGGAAATCTCCTTACTCTCATGGACATCTCCTTGTCCTCATGGACATCTCCTTACTCTCATGGACATCTCTCTGCCCTCATGGACATCTCCTTACTCTCATGGACATCTCCCTGTCCTCATGGACATCTCCCTGTCCTCATGGACATCTCCTTGCCCTCATGGACATCTCCTTACCCTCATGGACATCTCCTTGCCCTCATGGACATCTCCCTGTCCTCATGGACATCTCTCTGCCCTCATGGACATCTCCCTGTCCTCACGGGCATCCCTGGCTCCCACCCAGTGCTGCTGTCCCCAGGCTCAGCCTGCCCAGCTCTGTTCCGTGTGTTGGCAGCAGTGACCCCACGTTTTCCTGCTGTGAAGCTGCCCCTGCACAGCTCCCCCACGGTGCTGCCATCGAGTGACCACCCGGAAGGATTCCCAGCCGTTTTCCTGCCCCAACTCCATTTTTATGGCTGCTTTTGGAGTTCCCAAAGCCACGGTGCTGTGGACATGGCAGTTTCTCTCTGACCTCACCCTCCATGAAGAGTGAAGGTGTGTGAGAAGGAAATCCACCTCTTCCCTCTGCCCCTCCCAAGAGCTTCCCACCTTTCCTCACCTACCTGTGCCCAGGAAGCCTGTCCAGCTCCAAAGAGCTGCTTGGCAGCGTACTGGGAACAGTCAAATCACAGGACCATGGGATAATTCAGGCTGGAGGGGACCTCAGGAGATCTCCAGTGCAGCTCCTGCTCGATCCAGGCCAGGCCAGGCAGCGCGGGGCTTTGTCCCACCTGATTTTGAAGACTTTCAAGGATGGAGGTCCAAGAGCCTCCAACACTGGACAATTCTTTGCACTGCCTAAAATCTCCTGTGCTGGCAGCTGCCTCTGGAGCTTGTTTTATTTGTGGTGCACATTCTGCTGTTACTCCATTCTGCCATTCCTTCTGCTTTTTTGGTACTTTTTTTGGCCATTCCTTCTGCTTTTTTGCTACTCAGTTATTCCTTCTCCTTTTTTTTTTTTTTTTTTTTTTTTTTTTTTTGTTCTTCTTTTTTTTTTGTTTTNGTGCCCTTTCGTTTTCTGCCTTTCACTCTCAAGAACAGGAAGATTTCTAGTTGCAAAGCAGGCTGAGGTTTGTGTGGGATCGAGGAGGCTGCTGCTGTGCCAGATGCGTTGGAATTGCTGCCAGAGTTTTGGTGGGAAGGGTTTCCACTCTGAATTCTGAGGAGCTCATACTGCAGCTCTGACACGATGTGGCAAAGATGACACGTAGAATTTGTCGGGGCAGGACTGGGGTACTCCCTGATGTGAGGAGAGCCAGAGGAGAGCAAGGGAAGGGGAGAACTTCTAAAAGGAGTCCTGGATGAATTCCTGGAGGAATGAGGGTGAAGAAGACCCCAACAAAGTGATCCCCATCAGCTCTGATCAGAGCCATTTGATGCTCAGGCTGTAACTCCTCTGATTCCCTTTCCAGAGGACAATGGGATAAGGAACAAAGGAAAATGAGGCTTTGGAAATCTGTCTGGGGCCATCCAAACCTGGAAAAACCCTTAGTATGCTTTAGGGTTGTCACTTAGCACTGACTGACCCTCCATTGCCTTCTCCCCCTGGACCCCAAATTCCTGCAGCTCCAGCCAGGCACCAGATTCCAAGAAGTTGAGCCCTTCCTCAAGTATCCTAAATGCCACCGATCCAGCACACTGCTTATCTCTTTACTGCAGGACTTCCAGACAACTTCCTAAATGCCTAAATACTTTCAAGAGTGAAAGAAAAATCCCTCCAGCATTGGCAACTTCTTCCACTCTGGCTGTTGACAAAGGGGAGAGCAGAAAGGTGGGGTTTCGTGAGGAAACCAACATCTTGTGAACAATGTTGCATTCTCTTTCCTCTCCCGTGACTTCCAAAAACAAGTCCCTTCTCTTGGAATCTCGTGGGATAAGGATGGTGTCCCAGCTTCAGACCTGCCCCAAGGCGTTTGGCACGGGCTGTGTGACACTGGCAGGGAACTCCCGGTGGCAATGGCAGCCGCAGGATTTCTCCAGAAAAGCGGGACTGTGGTGGTGCCTGGAATCGGGCGTGGAGACCTGGAAATGCTCTGCCTGCCCCGATTAGCTGCACTCAGCCATCCCCACCTGGAATGTGCGTGGCTTCAGTCACCGCCCCAGGAATGTCCCTCCTGGAAGTGAAGTAAAGTACAGAGGAAAAAGGAAGGGGGAAAAAAAGGGTGGGAAGGAGGATGGAAAGCTTTTGATGGGGGTTAATGAGGGGAGTGCGCTGGAACAGTGCCCCTGGATCCGGCAGGGATGAGCTTCCACTGCAAAGGGGTGGGACAGCGGAGGGAAAGGGGAGATTTGGAGGCGTCCCCCCAGAGTGAGTGGAGATGAGCCTTTCAGTGCAATGAATCCTGTGCCCCGAAGGCCGGCAGCCCACAGTCATTCTGAAATAGGTGGATCGTGCTCCGGGAAGTGCTGGGTCAGGGCCACCCCCCCGGAATGGGAGCGAGCCCGGGATCAGCCCCGGGCTGGCTGAGTCGGTGTTTGGGTGACACAAAACCACGCGGGGGAACGGCGCTGTCAGCAGCTGCTGTGGGATGGCTTCGGCTCCCTCCTCCTGTGCTTCCCCTTTTTTGGGGAAGTAATTTCTGCTGCTTGCCAAGGATGTGGAATCCCTTTGCTGTATGAGCTTCTGCACGGCTCCCGTCCCCCAGTGGGAGCCGCTTCTCCAGGGATCCGCCCTTATTCTGACCTGAACTTGGGTCTGTTTGTTCCCTGGACTCCGCACAGGGAATTCACAGAATCACGGAGTATTCTGAGCTGGAACGGACCTGCAAAGATCATCAAGTCCAGCTTTTAAGGGAATGGCTTATCCAGGGATCAAACCCACGACCTGGTGTTATCAGCACCCGGCTCCAATGGAGGGAATCTGAGTTGATATCACACTTCCAACACTGCCCTCATCTGCCCTTGGTTTTTAGGGATTGATATTAATGAGTGACCCACACTGGCAGCTGCAAGAAGCTGCTCCATCCCAAGCCATGAGGCCAACAAAGCTCCCTGTTCCCTGGTTTTTGTGGGAGATCAGAGCTGGGGAACTTCCTGTGAAGGAAACGTCGGCACTTGCCATTAACGTCTCAAATCTTACTGCAAATACAACTTTTTGAGCAGGAAAGAGGACTGAGGGAAGGTGGGGAGATGGCTGGACACCCTCAGCATGGTCTCCAGTCAGCATTTTTTGGGATAAAGCACCTGCTCTGCTGAGATAAATGAAATAAATTACTCGCAGGACTGAGTGCAAGGGCCACGTTCAGCAGTCCCACCCTTGTTATCCCAAACGTTTGGACAACGATGCTGTTCTCTCACAGGCACTGATCTCTCCCCAGAAAAAGAGGTGGGGATGGATGACAAATCTGGGAAGGACCAAAGGCATCAATCAGTGACAACTGATTGTTTCTGTTTCCCTGACAGGGTTTCCTCTCAAAATGCAAACCCAACAGGGAGAGTTTGCATTTTCTGCGAGGTGGAGCTGACAGGGTGTGGGGACCTGAACAGGGCTGCAGTTCCACTCTGCCCTAAACTGAAACTCACCAGGTTTGGAGGGAGCTTTGGGACAGAGGACAGACATTTCAGGTTCTTCTGCCAAAGAAAACTTGCGGAAATAGAGCTTTTAGGGACTCTCAAACCTGCTCTGATCCTGTCACCTTGTGCCAATTGAGAGGATGTTGCAATCCGAGGACGATTCGTGAGGCCAAGCCTCCAGACAAAGACCCTGAGCCATCCTTCTGCTGTGGTTTGGTTGGTGAAGGACTCAGCACAGCCCCGGAACTGGCCCATGTGCAACCAGCTGGCCACAGTCTACATGTGGGTTTGTGAAAGAGAAGGCTTGAATTTGTGCCTTTCCAGAGTCATTATGGGATGGGCTCCACTGGGCATTGAACACCTCCCAGTCCAGCAGTGCTGGATGCCAGGAAAAGCATCCCAAGTCCAAGATCACCCACCTCAGAAAAATGTTAAAGCCATCACAAAAACCTTTGAACTGCTGACTTGAAAAGCTGCATTTCCTTGGTTGGGTTTTTTTCGTGGTTCTAACGTGTCAACCTGTGAGAACAAAGAGCCACTCTGCAGGAGATGCCGTTCTGATAGAGCCAATTGCAGCTTCCCCTTCCTGTTTTGTACATGGAACACGAGGGCTGCAGCAGATGGGGCAGATAGGGCTGGGTTTGAGCTCTGCCTCCACGATTTCACAAGTCCCATCACAGACAAACCACTCAGGGAATGCACAGCATCCCTCTCAGATGGAACACTGTCAGGGAAAAACAGCCTGGAAACGTTTTCCCGTTCCTGGTGGTTCGTTTATGAGAAGCTGGGAAATTCTATGAATGCTCCCCGTTTTGTAGAACTGATGGAAAATCTGTATTATATCCAAATCTCTCCAAATTATTCTTTCATCCTGATATTTTTTTCCAGAATGGGACAGACCTACAGGTGCGTTATTGACCCTCAGGCTGGAACTGGGTGTGAGGGATCTTGCAAGTCACCAGTGACTTTAACCCTCCCAACTGGTGTTACTAGGAGCCTTTCTCACCCACAAAAGCAACATTTTAACTCTCTGATGTTCATCTTTTGACAGCCGAGTTTTCTCATCACGAAACCCACCAGAATTCTTTGTCACTGGAAGATGAGAAAACAAACTTCACCCCGGAAAACTCAACAGTACAAAAGCAAACATTCCTCAGGGAGAAATTATGCTTTAATCTTATTTTGTAAACTGAAAAGCCAGAAATAGCCTGTGCCAGTTGTCATTCTCTTTTGGGAAAGGCATTGGAATAAACAGCATGAAAATATGAGGATTTTTGGCATCAATATTACTTTCAGGGCTTGTAGCACTTGGAAATTGGTTCAAATCTAAACAAAGAGGCAAATTCATGTGAGCTCACAAATCATAGCATAACCAAGGTTGAAAAAGAGCTCAAAGATCCCCAATTCCAAATGTCACTGGTGACAGTTGGAATCTGTATTTATTTAGTGTGTCTTGTGAGATAAAATTGCTGCTCGGGATTTGAGGATGGCCAGAGAATTATCTGGGACACATCACACGTCCAGTATTTTCCACAGAATCCCAGAAATCATGTTCAACGTCTCGTCTTGGAATAAAACTGCAGCCCCTGCCAGAGGCTTTTCTCAAGAAAAAATCCATCAGGATACAAATCCTGCCTTGCATTTGAACAGCTCCATGTTTGTTGTGGAGATACATCCATGTGGAAATCAGATTTTCTGTAAAAGCTATTAAGAAGAAATGCCAGGTCAGCTAAACCTCCATAATTAATCTCTGATGATCAAACATATTTTGCCACGGGATGAACCTTTTAATTAGTCCCCTTTTATTTTATTTGCACCTTTGCTCTCTGTTCTCGTTCACAGTTTTACCCTGGGAAGACACGGGGAACACAAGGACAAGACCAACTTTCCCAGAGAAACCCCATTTTTCAATTGCTACGCATTAAGCACCAGGAGACCTGGAATCATGGAATGATTTAGGTTGGAAAAGACCCTGCAGATCATTTATCCAACCGTGATCCAGCACTGCCAAGCCAAGACCATGTGCCCAAGTGCCATTTTATTTCTTTTTAGGGTAATATTCCCGGGTTTCTGGGCTGTATTTGGGTGGTAAAATGATCTGTACCAGGGGGATGATTCTGTTACTGACTGACAGGGAAAGCCCCATGTCCAAACTGAGATCACTCGGAGCAGCCTTGGAGCTCAATCCTGGGCTTCTGATTCCCAAAGGAATACAACAGGTATCAGACGGACCCTGTGTGAATGGGGAGAGAGATAAGATCTTGCAAGGATATAATTAAAAGTAACATGGGAAAAGCCTAATCAAGCTCTTGGAGAAAGAAGAAGGCAGGATGGAACCCGAGGTTGGTCACACCCGGGTTCCTCAGCCAAGGGAAATGTCGGGGCAGCCAAGGCCAACCCAAAAATTCAACTTTGGAGCAGAACAAACTGGAGCACACAGTGGCAACAACGTTCTGGTTCCTCTACCAGCTCTTCAAGGGCAGGGTTTGCAATTGCAGTGTGAGAACTGGAAACAAGAACTGGGCCCTCCAGAAGGACAGATCTGGAGCATCAGATATGCAAAGTGTTTGGTTAAAAACACCGCAGGAAGGAGTATCAGAAACTTCCTGTTCTTTTAGCATTCAAGTTCTCATCTTGATGGTTTGGGTTTTTTTGTTGTCTTGTTGACTTGAAAGGAAAAATGCAAAGAGGAAGCCCCTGATGAGCGATGACTTAACCAGGCCCTTTGTGCAGAGCTGAGGCCAGATAAGGACACCCCACGCACCAGGAATTTGTGAAAAGATGTTCCTACAGCACCAGTGCCCACCTCCAGCCCTCCTGCAGCTCTGCTTCTACAGCAGATTGCAGCAGATATCACCAGAAATCTTTATGAAATCGAAGTTTTGGTTTTAATCGTTACAACCTCTCATTTCCTGAATGTCACCGGTGGATCTGCCTGAAAATAATTCACATTTTCCATCAGAGCGAGGAGTTGTGTGGTCTGTACCACCCTACACCACCACACTGAACTGCTTTTGCTCCCGCCTTTTGCTCCAAGACTTCTGTCCCATTCCTTCTGCTTGAATTTCATGACATGTGCCCTCAGACCAGGCCAGCTATCAGCTCCTGATCAGCCCAAAAATGCTTCCTCTGGGCTCTGAATCATCCCTCAATTATTTAACTGCCTGCTCTTATCTCCTGTACCGAGAATGGCTGTTTGGGGTTTTTTTAATGCTCACTGGAGAAGGTTTTTACTCTTTTTCTGCCACAATTCCACTGCTCTGTGCAGCCCAGGCCCATAAAATGCCAGGAGCAGGCTTTAGAATGGAATATTCACCTGCATTGGGAAAGGAGTGGGGAGCAGCCAAGACAGCCAGTGGGAAAGCTTTTTCCTAAAAACAATATATAAAATTATATCACACAAAAGATCATCTCCCCTGTGATCAGTGATGTCTGAAATGGTGCTCCAGGAGGTGGTGGAGGCTGGGGACAATCCCAGCCCAGGCTGGTGTCCATGGTGTCCCTGCTGGGGACAGGCAGGACTGGGATACACATTCCGTAAAGTGATTAATGAGTGTTGGTCTCCAGTTCAGTCCAGCAGCAATTAAATGCATAACTTAATATTAATAACTAAAGTATTTATATATAAATACAATAAATTAAAAATTTATGACCATGTTGAGGCTGAGTTCGGGTAATTTCAAGGCCAAGGAGAACGTGGCTGTTCCCATCCATCTGGAGATCCCACAAAACACAAAAAAACTGCCAGCAAAGAAAAACTCTGAAGGGGGCACGATAAATAACTTACTCTGATATCAGTGGGGATTTCGCAAAACTGGGACACGATTCTGTTGGAATTAATGACTTTTTTAGCCCTTTGCAATGGATTTCCAAGTGCTGAGAAGCAGAGAGCTGAAGGATTCCTGTGATTACCACCTGGTACAGCCTGGAATTCCTCACCCATTGCCAAAAAACACCTGAAACACCTCCTTGTGCTGCTTCTGAGCCATCATTTAGTGAGTTAGAGGGGTGCAGCTCACTCCAGTCAGTGCCACTGGTGGATTTGGGTCTTTTCCCAACTTTCTTCGAGCTCCCTGAAATCATTTTCATAAGATTTTGTTTCCATTTGGCCACACTCTGAGGACTCACAGATATCAATCACCCCAGCACAGCTCTGTTTAGTCTGTGCGTCAAAACCCAAAATCTTGCTGGTTTGCAAGGTCAGGCTCAGAAGTGACCTTGGACTGACCCCAACCTCAGCCCCTTCTCGGGAGAATTCACATTTCTGTGCAAACTCTCTGCGATCTCGGAGATTTCTGGCTGCTCCCTGCAGACTCTACATCACCAAAATTGGTCTTTTTTGGCCGTCTGAGGCCCTCTGAGTCACATCAGCCCTGCTTCTGTTGAACTTTCAGGCTGACAACTGATTTCTGCCTTATCTTATAATTAATCCATCCACATTCAAGTCTCTCCATTGCTTCAAAAATCGAATTTCAGCCTCTCATCCCTGCCTTCAAATATTAGAACAGAATTATAAAACCATCAGGCAGATGTTTTCCCAGCTCCCAACCTTTCCCTGCAGAACCACAAGCCATTAGCTCAGCTGAAGGCTTGGCTTGCCTCTTTATTTATTTAGTTGTGCTTTATTCCCATTATTCTTTTTCTGCTGTGTTTTCCTTCTGATTTTTCCCACAATGCTTTTTCCTGAGGTGCAGCAGGACTCCATAGAACGGGAGCACCAGTATTTAGCTTTAATTTTTGTTTTCCAGACAGATTTGGGAAGGAGTAGCTGGTCCAGCAAATCCACAGGGCTGTGTCAGCACGAGCACCTGGCTCATCCCTGCCATGGATCAGCTCCCAGAACTTCTGGCTCTCCACAGCCAATGCCAGGAGCAACAGGTGGCTCACAGGTCCTGTTTTCCATGTCCCACCACTCTCTTCCAAAGAGAGGGAAGAACAAATCCCAAAAAACTGCAGAAAGCTGGGAATCCTTCAGCCTTCCCTGTGCAGGTTGTGGTGGTGACCACTGGCACTGTGCTGGGTTTGTGGGGACACCGGTGACACCACCTGCAGCTTCAGCTGGCAGGGAAAGGCAGTTTCTTCTGAAAAACCCTCATGAGGAGCCAAAAAACCCCACCAGACTCGTGGCAATGCCCCACTGAACAGATATGGTTCTCCCCCTGCCCCCAGATCTTTTATCAGCTGCAGCAGAGTTTGTGACCTGCCAAGTGATAAGGCCCAGAAATCCTGATACCAGCTTGCTCTGAAGACCGGAGTTTCTTGGGGCAGAAACCAACATTTTCCTCTGTTTCCTCCCATTCCCCTGGACCACAGGAGCTACAGATGTCCCATCTCTTTTCCACTCCCACCAATGCCTTGTCTGGTCTACCCTGGTTCAAGCAATTTGCCCAAAACTCTGTCTTTGCCATAAAAACCCCAAACCCTAACTGGCCTTTGCAGGGAAATGAGGGTTTTTGTGAGGCTGTGATTTTTCCAGGTTGGCAGCTCGGATCTCCCAAAGTTTGGCAGCAGCACACTTGGGTCACTCTCTCAATTAGCTGATTTTCTATGGAAGTTATTTTTATCCATCTGTGTCGTCCCACTAGGAAACATTTTCCTGGTGCCTGTCATCTGTCCAAAGCAAACACACTCACTGATACGGGAATTGCATGGAATAGCACAGAATTCGTTTCCTCTTTTATTCTTTCAGGCAACAATAACACTCGAAATAGCTCCTAAGTTGTTTGTTAAAGAAATAATCAATTTTTCTTTCTGACAACTTTCCGCCTGCCAGCTGAAGGTAACCAATGTTCACGCAGGAGAGATTTCTGGGACACACTGGAGGCAGGACCAGTAAGTAATTCCTCATGCACTTGTTTCAGCGCCCTGTGGAGGAAGGGCTGCTTTGTGTGATGATCCGGATGGAGATGGATCGTGGCCTTGGAGCTGTCCCTGGTGGTCTGGCATTCCCAGCTCAGCTCTTGAGGGGGCTCTCAGAGATCCCTGCTCAGCCCAGGCTTCACCTGCTCCAATCCTGCCACGCTCCAGCCATTCCTTCACTGTCCTTTTCCAACCCCAAGAGCTCCTTTGAGCTTTTCCAATGATTTTGCATTTACCCCCCACCACTGCAATGAGTGTTTGCTCTGCTCTGCCTTTACAACACGGTGTAAAGGTTGGACAAACCCTACTCCAGGTAAATCTTCATTGGATGAGCCGTGGGATGATGACATGACTTCTGCTTGTGCCTCCCTGGGCTGGTACCTCCTTGTGGGACTGGCCCTGGCACCGTGTCCTGGATTAATCCCAGCCCCACACGGCCTCTGGCTCCCTCCTGGTGGGATGAGGGAGAGCACTGGAATGGTAAAAGTGACAAAAACTGTGGTTGAGGAAAACCCTGTATGGAAATAATTTCCTGCTGCTGGTCCGTGATGGGGACGGGGACGGTCCAGGCAGGATGGGGTGAGCGTGTGTTGGTGAGAGGGTGGGGAAGGGCCAGTTCAGCAGAAAACGGAGGAAATCTGTGGCTTCCAGGGAAATTCCTGCCAGCCTCATCCCTGGAGACGAGCTGAGCAGAGGAATGTTGTGACTCAAAGGAAAGCACAGTTTAACTGGAACCAGACGGATCCCACCGGGATTATTTGGACACGAGTGAGAGACTGAGGGGAAACCACGACAGGAGCAGAAAGAAACCCCACGAGGGTCTGTCCGTGGCACAGGGAGAAATCCAGGAGCTCCCTCCCAGCAAGGAGGGGTTGGAGCAGGCAGGGGCAGAGCTCCAAGGACGAGAGCCCCGAGGTGCTGAGCGGGGCTGGGGAAGTTCAGCACTCCCCACGCTCTTCCTTAGAAGAGCTGTCAGCTGAGAACTTCCAAACTTGTTCAAGGTACTCCCAAAATTTCAGCAGTGGGGAATTTCCACCTCAGCTCCTGGATGAAGGGCATGTCCCAAAGTGCTGCTCCACGATTATTTCCACACTGGAAATGTGAATTAGTGAAGGAGGAAGCCAGAACACGCCGAGATTTGCATTAAACATCTTGCACTGAGTTCTTTTCCTCAATTTTATGAATCACCACCACTTCTTTATGCATTTTTTCTGTAATCTTGATCCATTCTACACCTTAACAAAAAGGATTGTGCCATCAACCTTGTCCCTGTCTCCCTCTAAGGAAATCTTTCCCGCCAGCTCTGCAAAAGGGGCTGATGAAATCCTGTTTTATGGCTGAAATTACTGTCCACAAGGAATAAACATTCCATTAGTAATGCTCCATCCCTCATTTGCTCTCGTTAAAAGGTAATTTCCTTTTCTACCCTGAAAATTGAGAATAATGGCAATAAAACAAGCAAGATGATAATTTCCTTTGCTGATGAGTTCTTTGAAAAGATGGGAAGGGGAAACTCATGTTCTTGGGATTGGGGCAGGGTACACCGAGGTCACACATCCACACCTGAGCCTGCAGGGACAGGGCTGACCCTTGCCAATTCCTGCTTCTCCAGCATGCAGGAGCTGCTGTTTTCCCGTCAGGAAGGGCACGGGGAAGGTCAGCTCAGCTTCTGGGCAGCCTCCTGCTGCTCTGCTGCCAGTGGAGCTCTGGCCGTGGCTGTGGCTGGTGGCAGTGGGAGCTGGGACAGGTCACTCCTGCCCTCCAGACTCTGCCCTTTGTCACCCAACCCCTCCTCAGACCTGCAAATACTTGACCGGCATCTCCTTCTCCCTTTTCCAGCCAGCAGAGACAATCATTCAGCTGGGTTTGACTTTGAAAAGGAGCTTCTTGAACTCTGAGAGGAGAGGGAGAGGAGGAGTTGTGGAGAACTTCAGAGAGGAATCACAAGAAGTGCTGAAGGAATGCACGTTCTCTGATGATAATAAAGGTGGGAAATTATGTCAATTCAGATGTCCAGGCAGGAGACCCTTCAAGAGGGGAAAACCAGAACATCTTGGGTGAAGATCTGACAGGAACTGTAATGGTTTCTCAAACAACCCAAGAGAAAATAAAACCAAGGTAAAGCGTGAGAAGAGCAGCCCAGACTGTCAGCAGCAGAGCCATCAATCAGCCCAGGGCTCAGGATGGCAGCTGGCACCATCAGGACCAGGTAACTGGGTAACCCCCAAGGGACAGGAATCAGGACTTGCTGTGTAGCACCAAACTGCAGAGTTATTTGCAGAGAAAATTGTCCTCCCTCGATTTCCTCGAAATCTTCAAGCATGTTAAAAAACTTCCTAAAAATACAAGATATTCAGATGATGTCATTTCCCTAGGCCCTGAGGAGCTGTGGCTGCTCCTGGATCCCTGGAAGTGCCCAAGGCCAGGTTGGACGGGGCTTGGAGCAGCCTGGGATAGGGGAAGGTGTCCCTGCCCGTGGCTGGAATGAGATGAGCTTTGTTCCCTTCCAACCCAAACCAGTCTGTGGTTCCATTATTCTGTGCTTCTATAAGATGGCAAGGGAAGAGTGCTGGAAACCCTCACGGATCAGAAGTGAAGTCCTTCAGGCAGAAGAAAACCGAAATTTTCTAGAGTATTGCTGAATTCTAATTAAATTCAGTTGCTGAGGGGAAAAAAAGGAAGAGAAATTCCTCAGCTGTAAAGGGCTCTGTAATCACTGTGGGGAGCTGGGCACAGCCCTCAAACAAAGGTGTAGCACAAAATAAACAGCTTATGGAAAAATACTGGGAGCCAGCTCCCAGCAAACAGAAGTTAATTGGGAAAGCTGTATTTGTTCTGGTTTTGGAGGCACCGGGGGGTTCAAAGAGGAGCCACCAGCCATGGGGAGGTAAAGACGAACTGATTAAATGAGAGAGCTGATTAAAGATTCCAGCACCTTCCCCGTGGCCGGTGAAACTGGGCACTGCCAGGGCCAGATCACCCATCTCAGCCGCCCACCTCCCCCAGAAAAGGAGTTTCCTGCTGTTTTCACAGAGTGGAGGGCACAGGGGAAGCTCTCACCAGAAGGGTGGTGCCCCGGGAGATGGAGGGTTCATTTTATCTGTCCCCAAGTCATTGTGAAATTTTGAGCTGCTGAGAAAAGTGTGGAGAGTTTGCAGAATTTGTGCTCTTGCAGCTGCTGGTTCTGTTGTATCATTGTGGCAGGCAAGAAAAATAAGCAGATACAACAGAAGTTGTGAAATAGAACAGCAGTTGTAAAAGATAATAGATACAAGTTGTGAAGTATAGCACAAGTTTTAAAACACAAAACTGCTATGTGAGTCCCTGGGGAAACCCACTCCTTAAAATCAGATACAAAGTGAATATTTACACATTAAATCCAAGCACAAGTTATACGAATTGCCACCCAGCCCAATCCCAATTTCCAAGGGCTTCCTCTGGCTTTGGCAGATGTTCCCGCAGTGTCTCCAGGTGGGGAGGAGAGCACCGGGCTGCCTTCCCTGCACCTTCCTCAGGTGGGAACCGCAGCGCCAGAGCTCTGCAGCACCTGGAATCTCAGCTGCTTTATCCTTCCGCAGCTCTCCATGGCTTCAGGAAGCGCTGAGGAATGGCAGGGCCGGTGTGGGACAGGCAGTGGACCCTCGTGGCTGATCAGGACCCGAGGCAGAGCCAGTGCCTTTGGTTCCCCGTTTCCCTGTCCTGGCACGGGATGCGCTCCTGGAGCTGCAGTCCTGGAGCTGCTCCTGCGGCCGGGGATGGATCCGTTCGCTGCTCCCCACAGGGGCTGTGGGATGCGCCTCTGCTCCTCACCGATGCCTCGGGAGGAAACCTCCCAAAACTGGGCAGAACTTGGCTCCAGCCGCACGTCCCGCCCGGAGAACAATGAGGAGCGGGAGAGCAGCGCCAGCCAAACCTGGGTATCCCCGGCAACGCCAACACAAACACTCCCGGGATAGCCCAGTCCGGCCGTGCCAGGGACATCCTTGCTGTGCTCAGAGGGTTTTTCTCATGGATAACCTGTGCTGGCTCACGTGGCGCCCAGACAAGCCCGGGATCGCTCCCTGTAATCTGCTCCAGCTCCAGCCTGGGTCTGAGGAAGTGTCTGCGACTCCTTTTCCACGCAGGCCATCAGTTTTTCCAGACAGCTGAAAGTTAATGGGTACCATGATTCAAGTGAGTAATCCTTGTGAAACCAGCTCAGGAGGAAGTTGCCCAGCAAAACAAATCCCGTGGCCCCAGCTCTGACGTGGAGCCGAACACGGGGTGCTCTGTATAAAAACCAGGAATCCATCCAAGGGAAACGGCACATTTCGGCTCTGCTGAGACATCACACAGTGCAGGGATGCAGAAAACTATCCCTGGCTGCTTCTTCCAGCAAATGTAAGTATTTTTCCTTTTCAGCAAAGGAATAGCACTTCATCAGTCGGGATATTCAGTGCTAATCTGCCTTTCTAATTTCTTCTCCTCTTCTGTATATTCTTTGACACCATTCCAGGAGGAATTTTGAAAGGAATTACTTGTTTAAGAGCAGGAGGTATTCTTGGGTACCCCTCAGACTACAACAGTGCACTGATGACAAATGAGGAGTTATTATTAACTGGAATTTGGGAAATGTGTCAGGAGAGATTTCTGTGGAGATAAAAAATAACATGCTGAAAATGCCAAGTGTTGGTGCAGGAAACCTTCTGTGATCTTGAACTGAGATTTCATCTGAACAAAAACTCTCCAGGTGTCCCTGTCCATGTGCAGGAATCCTCCTGTGGGTGACCTGAACCACAGGCCACAAGTGCTGCTTTGAAAATTGTAAATAAATGGGAGAAGCTCAGGTTTCCTCCTTCACTGAGTGTGGCCATTCTGGAAACATTCAGGAAACAGCTCCCCACTCCTGTTCCCACCCCAGGTGTGATCCCACCTGCCCAGGTGCAGGCAGAGGAAAGAGTTTGCTCTCTCCTCACCAAATCTCTTTGTGGGCTGGTGGGATTTCCCAGCTGGAGGAAGCCGTGGATGGGGATCCCGGCAGTGGGAGCTCAGGTGAGCCACACAGGAGGAGCCTGTGGCTCCAGCCCCTGCCTGTGCTCTCTTCATGCACCCTCTTCACCCCAAATTACCTTTCTCCTACCTGTGCAGAGGCTGTGTCTGACCAGTGCCATGCCCAGGTGTCCCTGGCACTGATGTGGCTGCAGGAGCAGGGACTGTGCCCTCACAGCACCCTCCTGGGGTGGGCAGCATTCCCGGCCTCCTCCTGCCACAGCCCAGCCCGTGTCCCCATGGAGGGTGTGCACTGGCAGTGCCAAAACTCTGCCAGGGGCCTCTGGAGCTCTCCATGAAGGGAGCTCCAGCACCTGGGAACACCTCCCAGCTCTGCTTCGCTCACAGGAGCAGATGGATCCAAACAGCAAGTGGAGCACTTGGAGCAAGTGTCAGGAGTGTCATCAGACACGTGCAAGTGCCTGTGTGGTGACCCAGGGGCTGTTCCTGATCCCTGTCCCTTGCCCCCCTTGGGTGTCACCTGTTTTCTCACGCTGTGCCCAGATTCCTCTGGAGGCACAGCACAGTCCCTATCCGGCTGGGCAGGACACCCACAGTGATAAACATCTCGATCCCCTGAGGCCAAGGAGGAAATCAAACCTTGCTCTGCTGCATTCTGGATGCCAGTTTTAACCCCTAAATTACAGTGTGGAAGAGCGGGAGGGAGCAGGAGGGAGCCCTGACAGAGATCCTGCCTTGAGGGGCGGCCGTGGAATGAAGAGATGGACACTTCTGGCAGGTCCCACAGAGAGCAGGAAGGATCTTCCAGCCACAAGCTCCAGTTCCTTCCCAAAGGACACTGTGGTGGTCAGAAAAATGCTGGCAGCACTATGGAAAATGTTGAAGTTTCAAGGAGAGAGGATGGGAGAAATACTCTGAGCTCCTCAGAGTCCCACCCCGGGCCTGTCCTCCGGCTTCTCCGGCTGCTCCTGATTCCGCACGCTCCTCCTTGGACTCATCACCAAGCCCTGGGGTAAGGTAGGACCCAAAGTCCAGAAGCTCTGAGTTAAATGCTCCCCATGGGCAAGATCAGCTGTAAATCCAGCCTTTGGATGGTGGTCATAAAACGAGCAAAGATCTTTATCAAGGCATATAATTTACCTCCTCAATAATGTAATTAATGAAAGGGGACACAGAAATAGGTTGCAAGGGAAAAAAATAATGACAGGAGATTCTTAATGTACCTTTCAAAGGAGTAACTTGCTTGAAGGTAGCAAGACAAATTAGGATTCAGCTGTCCATGTCAGGGCTTGGTTCTCCTCCACTTGGAGCTGGGGACTTGTACAAGTTCCACATTGTGGATTCAGGGTTTGTTCCATTTGATTGGAATTTCTTTGGTGCTCTGTATCAAAACAAAGGGTCAAACCAATCGTGGAGTCATTAAGGTTGGAGAAGACCTCTAAGATCATTTGCTTTTGCCACAAAATGCAGAATAATTTTTCCACTTAATCACTGTGGGAAGTGAGGTTAGGGTGAGCTGACTCAGCTGAAATACAGGGAGAGATCTTTTCCTACTTCTTCCCCAAAGCATTCCATCAGCAAGTTGGATCAGACACTTCAAAGACAAAGGAGAACAGGCACATGTGAATCTCAGATGAGTCAGCCTGGTACAGTCAAGTCTCTACAAGCAATGGGAATCCCAGTCTCAAAAAGCTGGCTCCATACCTTTCATGGGAATCACCCGGGATTATCATTTTCCCATCATCCAGCAAAATTAAACCCAGGTGATGATTTAAGAAAACACCCAGACCTGTGGGGTAATGCTCTGGAAAAGCTCTGTAACACCAGCTCCAAGGGGCTGACACTGGGAATTCTGGGAATTTACAGGAGGAGATAATTGCTCAATAGGAGAGGAATGGAATTGTTACACTCGGCTCAATCTCTGAGGCTCAGCCTCCTTGAAACTTCTTCAGTGAAGCTTTTTTGAGCTGTTGGCCTCAAAACTGGTCACACACCTCAGTCAAGGCCCAAAGTCTGCTGAGTTCCTTCTTGCAGTTCATGAAAACTCCAAAACGTGAGATCTCTGCAGAGCCCCACCTGACACATCATTCATC
Organism: Daphoenositta chrysoptera; assembly: GCA_013397915.1. Lineage (NCBI taxonomy): Eukaryota > Metazoa > Chordata > Aves > Passeriformes > Daphoenositta > Daphoenositta chrysoptera. Next base: position 663,373 of record VZRO01005235.1, on the reverse strand, counting down.
AGATTCCTGAGGATGAGCCCTCCCTCGGGTTTCCCATCCAGCTGTGTATGACTTAACCATAGTTTCACCTAGGCCACATTTCTTACCTTGCTCCTCCCTGAAAATGCCTCATGAAACAATATTGAAACTCTTCAGAAAATCCAAGCTATGTGACACTGGCTGGTTCCCACCAGGATTGATCACCCTGCTACAGGAGGAAGCTGGGCTCAATCAATTTGCTTTATCTGTGAGAAACCCACGTTGTTCTTCCTTATCTCCTCTCTCCCATTTAGATAACAATTTCCTTGTTTATTTATTACCACTGAATTCATAGATGATTTTAGTCTTTTCTAGGAACTGCAGCTTATCATTTTCTGGCTCCTCCCTTTCAGGGAGAGGGATAACTCACACTTACACCCTTTCAGTGCAATATTACACAAATTATGCTGCTACCTAAAAATAACCAGGCACTTTACAAACTTCATTCCTGTTTAAGATATGAGCGTGAATATACAAGCTCAAATCCTGAGCTGGCATCACCTCCAAGCAGTTCTTGACACCAGAATGTGCCTGTACAAGTGCAGGTCCATCATAATTTGCCTGGAATCCATCCTGCTAATTTTACATTTAATCATCGAGGGTTTTTATATGTATTCCAGGTATTCTTCCCTAACGGGCATTTCAATGGAAAGAGACCACATGAAAGATCTCAGAAGATACCTGGCACTGAAATACATCCAATACCTCGTCCTGTCTTCCTCCAACGCCGTCAGCACCCTCCTGGGGCTGCTGGGCAGTGCATACACCATGATCCTCCTGCAGTCTGCCAAGGTCTCCTCCAAGTCCACTGCAGTCTTTATTTCCAGCCTGGCCCAGGCAGACATCCTGGTTTTCCTCAGCCTTGTTTCTGACGCGGTTTTGGGGAGTTTTGGTGGCGGTGTCTCTCCCGCAGCCTCGGCCCTGGCGCGGATCCTCCTCACGGCCAACGCCCACGCGAGCTGTGTCCTGCTCAGCTGCGTGGCCTTCGAGGCCTATCTGATCACCTTCCTGCCCTCGGAGTCTCGGCCCCTGCGGACAGTCCGGAATGCCAGGCTGGTGTCCAGGCTGATCTGGACGCTGGTGGCCGCAGAGTGTGCCCTGTTCCTCGTGGATGACCACCTGAGGGCCAGCGGCGCCTCCGCTCCCTCCCAAGGCCCTTTGGGGCTCCTGTTCCAGCTCTCCAGCGCGGCCGCGGCCCTGCTCAGGTCCCTCAGCTACATCCTGGGAATTCTGCTGAGGATTATCAACGTGTACATCTACTACAAGATATTTTTCAGCATGTCTCCCAGGTCTAGACTCAAATCCAGGTAGGGTGTGTTCCTTCCGGGAACGCCGGAACAACACGAGACTCCTCAACGCAATTCCAAATCATTTGGAAATTGCTCAATAACCAGGACCAAGGCTCATCAGGGAGTTTAAACCTTCCTGATTCCTGGTGCTGTTCAGTTGTTATTGAGAAGAGTTTGGGGCTGAGGAGCCCCTTGGTATCGAGACACCATAGCAGGTGTGTGTTTATTTAGACTTTATGCACTGCACAGGTGAAACAAATGACATTTCATGGTTGTAAATCAACCCCACTATTTTTTATATAAAAAGGCTGCTTAAAGGCTTCCTCAGGGATCTGTTGAGCCAAGAGTTGTGTAGTTGTTTACTAAAGACAGGATCCATGTCCTAAAATATTCCTAACTCAGGTGACCCCCAGGCTCAGCAGGTGGGATGGAGAGACAAGGTGAGCACCAAGATGCCCAAGGTGGGCTCTTGCTTCACCTGGAGAGTTCCTGGGACAGAGCAGGGCTGAGTTGCCACACCTTGGAACATTCCCAGAGCTGTTCTTGGGAGGTTGTCACAGCAAAGCAGGAAACAGCTTCTCTCACACCCTTCTTCAGGAATAAAGAGGTGGAAAGCTGGGATGCAGCTGTTTGATGCAGTCCTAGGAGAGAGTTTGAGAACCCCCTGTGTGGAGGGTTCCACGTGCTGCATCCAGAGGCATCTCCAGTGATTCCATGGCCGTGGGTTTAGAGGCAGGGAGGGATTTGCTGGGATTAGCAGAGCTGCCCCACCTCCCCTGGCAGTGGTGTGGGAGATCACGGCCACAGATGTCCCTCTGACCACACTGGGGCTTGGGTGGATGTGTGAGAGCTGTTCCAGCTGGTGATTCCTGGGATTTCCTCAACACTCTGGGAGTTCATCAGCAAAGCACGAGGTGCTTCAGATACCTCTGACACTGCCCGACGCACTCGTGGCCACGGGCACTTCCAAATCCTCCTGACTTAAGTGGGAGACACCTGCCAGCTCCAGGTACAGACTGTGACAAGGAGAGACTGAACTTCTGCCAGATGTTGTGTCATCCCCAGATCATTCTGCCATCCCCAGATCTTTCTGCCATTCCCAGGTCATTCTGCCATCCCCAAATCCTTGTGCCATCCCCAGATCTTTCTGCCATCCCCAGCTCCTGGCTGAGGCACCAGCAGCAAGCGCTGAGTGCTGACTTTGCCTCTCAGGAGGCTCAAAAGGAAGCTCTGCCAAGGGCTGGGGATCAGTAAAAGCAGAGCAGAAATGTAATCAAGTAAATTAAACCCTTGGATGAACATTTCCAAACCAAGCTGAACCCGTCAGCAGGAAGGATGTCCTAATAACCTGATGCACTGTGATAACCTGTTCTTGTTCCTGAAGCCTGAAGTGAGACACTCCCAGGAGAGATGAAATGTTACTTGAAGTGCTGTAATTAATAAAAATCTATTTTGTTAAAGCCTGGGCCTTATTTATGTATTTTTGCTGAGGTTCTGCTAGAGAGATCTAGAGGAGATGATTATTTTGTTCCAGCCCACGTTGGCAAGGTTTTTACAGTGAACATTTAGACCACGTTTGACTCCTTGGTTAGCAAAGAGAGACAGAGAGAACCCAGTGACACTGGGGGATGTTCTATCTCCTGTCCTATCTCAGCAAATTCACAGTTTTGATGTGGTGCAGTTCCTGGCAGCTGGTCCCCATCAGCCCCACTTCTGGTCACCTTTGCAGATGGAGAGGAAACAAAACCCTGCACAGGATGATCAAACTGATAAATGGGACAGCTCCCCCTGTCAGCAGACAGCCACCAGGGAAGACCCAGGGGCTCCTGGTGGTTTCACTGTGCTGCTGTGGGTGCTGTGGGGGGAAGCCCTTCCTGCTGTCCTCCAGGGCCAAGAGCTGCTCTGTGCACACCCAGCAGCGAGGGGAGGAAGTGATTTCCCAGGAGAATGAGCAGCTTTTGGCTTTTCCCTGGGCTGGTGCCACCTCTGTGCATGGAACAGCTCGGGTTGGACTCGGTGATCTTGGAGATCCCTCCAACCTTGATGCTTCTCTGGTGACCCAGTGTCCCTCCTGGGAGCAGCTGGGGTTTGTGGCAGTGGTCAGGGAAGGTCAGTGAAAGGGAAGGAGATGCTCCACAAGGAAATTCTGAGACAGAACGCCAGGCTTGGAGAGATCTGCATGGCTGGGACAACCAAAGCACTTTGCAGTCAAGGACAGACCCTCCATTCCCTTTGTTCACATCCTCATCTGAAGTTTCCAAATCCTTGAAATAAAGAGGGCTTCTCTACAGCTCAATTAAAACACACGAGCTATTTTTATTTTCCACTTGGATATGATTCCCTGAGTGGTTTTGGCTGGCTCCTGGTGCTTGATGTAGCTGTGGCTGGGGAGTCAGGTCATTCTCTGCAAAAGAGCTCAGAATCTGCCTTTGCCAAGAGCTTGGAATCACAAAATCATGGAATGGTTTGGGTGGGAAAGGATCCTTAAAGTTCATCTAACCTACCCCCTGCCACGGGCAAGGACATCTTTCACTATCCCAGGTTGCTCCAAGCCCTGTCCAACCATGGGCACTTCCAGGGATGGGGTGGCCACAGCTTCTCTGGACCACCTGTGTTTATCTTGGAGCTATTTCCTGCTCCAAACCCCCCAATCCACCCTCTCCAGGACCACAAAAGGCTTTTCTGGGGTGCAGGGAGAGGCACCCATCCCTCTGCAACTGGGAATTCTGATGGAAGCATGGATGGGCAGGACACAGCTGGCACGGGGCAGCTGCAGGAAGGCATTTCCCTCTCACAAGAGGCTCTCGCAGGACATTTGTGTAAACTGGATTTGTGTAAACTTTGCCTCTTGGAAGAAAAGTGGTTTAGATTTCACTGCTTGTAAGTGAGTGTCAGCCAGGACTTGCATCACTGCAGCACCACCATGTGAGCAGAAAGGTGAAATAAAAGCATTTTCGGAACAGATACGTAATGGTGCCCATGAAAGGGGAATTCCCGTGTCATAGGAATGACCAAAATCCTTAAATTATATGGCTGAGGTTACACAGCATGTTTACCTTACCTAATGATTAAGGCAAGAAGGGAACTTTTCTCCTACTTTTGCTGGGAAGTCTCTTCCAAATACAGTTTGATAATAATCAAAGAATGGGACAGGAAGGTACTTTTCTACAACTAAGTCATTTTTAGAGATGAATTTTCTGAAGCATCAATAATCCAAACACTTGAATTTAGACCTCACACAACTCACAGAGCAGATTGAACTGAGGAGATGGGTTTGCTCCCTGCAGTAAATCACAGTGTTAGAAGACACTGTATGTCTGGGAAATGTTGCTCTTTTGAGATCAAAATTCCGGGAAATTAGGGGCAGTTTGGTTTCTTCTAACAGATGCTCGCCCCGTTTTCTTGAATTCAGAGCTGTTTCTCCAAATGCCATTTAAAGGACCTCCGGGGATGTTTAATAACGAAACCAAGCGCTCTCGAAAGTGCAAGAAGGTGTTTGGCCCCGGGCTGGGAGCAGTGAGCGGCCCCGGTCACCCCAAGGACACGCCGTGTCCGACACGTCCCGTCCGGGGGCTTCTGGCTTTGGTTCCTGGCGGCTGCATCATCCCTGGAACCGCTCCTGGCCGGGGACCGCCGCTCCCGCTTGCACATCGTGCCCTCTGCTGGGAGAGAGATGGAGCAAAGCAGCCCGAAGGAAAATCCTGCTGCGCTCCGGCACATGCCGGAGATTTTGGACAAAGGCAGGCAGGCACAGGGCACGGGGAATGGCTTTGGGATAGAGGAGGGCAGGGTGAGGTGGGATATTGGGAAGGAATCCTGCCATCTGAGGGTGGCGAGGCCCTGGCACAGGGTGCCCAGAGAGGCTGTGGCTGCCCCTGGATCCCTGGCAGTGCCCAAGGCCAGGCTGGACAGGGCTTGGAGCACCCTGGGACAGTGGGAGGTGTCCCTGCCATGGCAGGAGGTGGCACTGGATGGGCTTTAAGGTTTCTTCTCAAGGGATCAATCTGTGAGCCCGCACTGTGCACAGGAGGCAGCAGGTCACGGCCAGTTTCACACCTGGTCGCCAAACACAGCTTTTAGTGGCCACACATCTCCCTTTTATTCAGATCTGGGTTTGGGACCTCTCCCTTGCACGGTGCAGCTGTGCCAAATAAGCCCCCCCGGGGCTGTTTGTCCACTCTGTGCCCCCAGGATGGTTTGAGCCAGGACAAGGCATTGCCACAAGGAGTCAGCCAGAGTCACCCTGCACTGCTCTGCAACCCTCTGGCCCAGGCTCTGGCCCGGCTGGAGGTATCCTGGATGGATATGTTACAGCATAATTAGGGAAAATGGGATTGTGGGTGCAGGGGTGGCTCCGGAGGCTGTTCTTGGAGAGCTGAGCTTTGTGTGCGGGCACACACAGCTGCGAGGATGTGACAGGGATGGACAAGGACTGTCACTGGGGGTGACACATTGAACATTTGGATTCCTTCCTTTCCCTCACACTGACCCCCACGTTTTCCTGAAATTAGGCTGGACAGGCATCCAAACCAGAAGCATCTGCTTCTCCTTTTGGCGTCAGCAGTGTAAATAAATTGCATTTGTGATGTTTGGATTCCATAAATCTATTGCTCTTGGCTTTTCCCCGAGCGTGCTGAGGAGCAGAGGGCCGGAGTGCCGGGCTCTGATCTGTCTCCAGGCACACGGAAGTTTGTTTACAGAGCCGGGTGACCATGGGGAAGTGTGGGACCCTGCCTGTCCCTCACAGGAACTGTCATCTCCCCCAGCCCCGCGCAGAAGCAGCTCCTGGAACAGCAGCTGGAGCTCCCAGGAGCTGCGACTCCCAGTGCCCAGTGCCACTGGCTGCCACAGAATGGTTCTGTTGGAAAGGACTTCAAAGGTCACCTAATCCAACCCTCTCCAGGGGCAGGGGCACCTTCACTAGACCAGGCTGCTCCAAGCCCCGTCCTTCACCTTCCCGCGCAGCTCCAGCCTCAGCACCCTGGGCTGCCTCCTCTGGCACCCTCCCCAGCCCAACTCGTGCTGTTGCCACGGTGGGGAGCCAGAATCCTTCGGGAAGGGCTTTGTCCAGCACAGATTTTAGCCCACAGTGGGCTAAATCCCTCCTGGAATTCAGAAATGATGGCCTGGGGCACCCGACCTCCTGCCAGCTCCAAGCTCTGGCAGGGCTGAGTTTGTTCCTGTTTGCTGCAAACCTGAGTTTGGGTGGAAAACCCAGCATCTCACTGGTTTAAAACTCAGAGCAGATGCATCACCACAGGAGGGACCAAACAATTATTTAAAACTTATTTTAGTTAATTTCTTTTTTCTTTAATTTTTTAAAACGGTGGGGTAGGAATACTTATTCCCTCAACTTTCCTGGGTGAGCAATGAAAACTCCCCAGCTTCTCCCCTGAGGATTTTTAATGGGCATAAGAACACCAAAAAAAGGCATTTTCCTTGTAAACACCGTGGTTTGCTGGAATTCACCCCAGAACAGAACCCCCTCTGAAGTGAGGAGGTCACACTATAAGCAGATACTTTACCATAGTTTACATTTGCAGATGGAGGAAGACGCAGAAGCACAGGAGATTTTCCTCTGCCTGCTAAACAAACCCAGGGGATGTGAATCTAGGTGGACACCGACCTCAGGGCTCCACTCAGGGCTGGTTTGGGGATCACCAGGGCTTGGGGACCTCCAGGGATTGCAGACTTGATCACACCTGGCCCCAATTCTGCTCCTTGTTGCTTTCCTTAAAATCCCCTACACCTTGTAGACATCAGAGCCATGACCTGGCAGCTTTTCTCCAGTCTCCTTTCCAGGTGATGGGCTGTTTGCCCAGGTAACAAAGAGGAAGAGGAGGAGAAGGAAGGGATGCAAACCCTGTTTTCCCTCTGGGCTGGAAGGTGGGTTATGCTTCAGACCACCCCACCTGCGCCTGGGAGTATTTTCTGCCCAGTTTTTGGGGCTCCAAACCTCACTGCTGATCACCTACATGAGAAAATGCAGATCTGCCTCTTCCGTGGCTGATCCAAGACGCAGGAGAAGCTCAGCCCCAGGAGCACACGGATACTGCAGTGTGGAGGGATGTTATTCCAAGGGCGAGCTTTGCCCAAGGAGATAAATAAAAAAGAAAGGGAAAAACATCAAAAGGAGAGGGATTTTCTGTGAGAAAAAGGGCTTTTCTCCGAGGAGGCTGCAGTGAGAATGAGAGGGAGGAGGCGTCAGGAGCCTCATGGAGCTGCTGGCCTTGCATCCAGGCAAAATCTGCTCCTCACTGAGGTCAAAAGTTGTATTTGCTTTTGAGAAAAGCTTCGGAGCTGCAGCTCCTTAATCCAAGAGCAACAACCCCGCGTGTCCTGGGGAGGAGGGAAGAGGGAGAGCATTTCAGGCTGAAAGTGGGATGGAATGACTGCAAAGCCCCACTCGTGCAACCCCCCCCTTCCCAGCGGGGTGAAGCTGCCAGGACCTGCCGTGCCAGGGCTCAGAGGCAGCTGCCAGGACCTGCTGTGCCAGGACTGAGACGTTTTCATGCCAACCGGTGCCAAAAGCCAAGGAATCAGGGATTTCTGACACCAAGGCTGGATGCTTGGCCACAAGGAGCTGCTCTCCCGGGGAATCCCAATGCTCCAGAGGGGGATCCAGGGCTCAAAGGCTGAACCACAGCTTGGGATCTGATTGCTCCAAGTGCACAGAGGAGGGGCTGGGAAACTGCTTAAAATCCATCGGGTAGAAAGGTGGCAAAATACCTCAAACTGGAACTACAGAAAGGCTTCAGCCTCCTTTCAGATTCCTGAGAAATTTCAGGCTCATCTTGCTCTTTTTCCCTATCTTCCCTTGTGTGGAAGGCAGCTGACATTACTCCTTTATTTTTTTGTGTGTAAAAGATTCAATAACCTGTTTAAAAGTGATTTTTGAATTCAATTATCTGCACGTTTCATTGACAAGGCAGGAGGCCCAGAAAGCAGCTGAAAGAAGGAAGGCATTTTTGAATACCTACATGGACAGAGAGCAGAGATGAAAAGCAGATGTTGGAGGCAGCTGCGTAAAACAAATATTGAGGAGGCCAGAGAAGAGATCATAAAGAAATAATATCCCCCGTGGTACTCCCCCAGAACCATCTCTATTGCTGGTTAGAGCAGGTTTTTAGGCAGACAGGTTTTAATCCAGTCAGGTTTTTATCCAGCCAGGTTTTTAGGCACCACCTTTTGCCTCTCTTCTAAAGCTGTGCCAGTTTGTAGCCACATCAATACCCCAAAACTGCCAAGAGCCCCAAAGAGCACCACTCCAACCTCCTCTGGGCCTGGGTGATGGCTCCACCTGCTAAATCTTGGGAATTTCACCCTCTCCCCTCACTCTTCTCCCCTCACTCCATGGGATGTACTCATGTCAATTATGGTCTCCTTGAATTTTCATTAAGGGCAAGGAAATGAAGGAAGAAAATAACCCCAACTTCTACTCTCTTCTTCCCTGGGACAGGGAAAAAAGGCACAAAGGGGGAAAGAAGGGATTAATTAGTTGCACAATAAAAGATCTTTGTTTTCTCTACAAAGCAAGCCATGTTTTGTAACCCTTTTCATTAAATCCCTCAAGATTATTGCTGTTGTTGATTAATTATGAGCAGACACCTCCAGGCAGCCATTCCCTGCCCATCATCAGGGGCCACTCTGGTGTCAATAACCTGTTTAGTCACCCCCACACCATGTCCTGCCCTTCTCCCTGGCTCAGTGCCCTTTTCCCTGTCACAGAGCAGACCAGGAATGCCCACACCTGAGAGAAAATTGTCCCCACATTGTCCCCACAGCCAGTGGCCCATTAGGATGGGGCACATTGCCCTCTAAACCCCAGCCCAGACTCACGGAATCATTTAAGCTGGAAAAGCCCTCTGAGATATTAAAGCCCAACCATTCCCCCAGCACTGCCAGAGCCACCCCTGACCCATGTCCCCAAGTGCCACAAACACTCGGCTGTTAAATCCCTCAGGGATGGGGACTCCACCCCTGCCCTGGGCAGCCTCTGCCAATGCCTGACTACCTTTTTTCATGGAAAACCCACAGGGAATGAAACCCAGCCCAGCCCTGTAACAGGGATAATGCCCAATGCTTCCAGAGGCTTTGGAGTTTCACTGTAAATCACCCGCACAAATCAAAATTAGGGCTTGGAAGTAAATAAAAATGACTGGTTTTGGTGAAGGTAATTTCTTTTCTGGCTGATAATGCTCCCTTGCTCTCACAAAAGCAACACATATGTCTCATCTGTTCATAAACCAACTGTGGAAATTTCTGTTTGCTCCTTCCTCTGAGCAAATCAGAATTCCCAATCAGACCAACCATAAATTAATCCTTTGAGCATTTTTGCTCAATCTCCACTCTCAGTGCAGAGCTAGCACAGGCCTGGTGCAAACTCCAACCTCATTTAAGCTCCCTCAGCTCCTTTCCCAAGCAAAGTGATGGTGAAAATGTATCACAGAAATATCTTAATTCGTTTTTTCCCAGGATAAAATTGAGAAAAGATAAAACCAACTGTGGCAAGATCAAGGCTTGCTCAGGCATTATTATTCCACTGTAGATTAAGGCCTGACCCAAGGAGCTCTTGCCCTGCCTGGGAGAGGCTTTCACTGCAAAGTGATTCCTCCCGACTGGGTGTGAAGAAAGGAAAATTCCACTTTTCTCTCAATTTGTCCCATTTGCTGTCCACAGCCCTGTGGATTTTCCTGGAGTGGGAAAGTGCCCTAAGCATGAGGGACCATCAGGCCTTCCCCTGCTTCATCCAGGCCCATCTAAGGCCTACAGACAGTTTCAGCCCAGATTTAATACAAACCACAGCAATAAAACCATTTTTCCCTAATAAATAAAACCTATAATAATCACAGTCCTGCTGCAGAGATTAAATCCATTAAATTAAAATAAAATAAATTAAATTAAATTCTGCTGCTGGTGATTAAATACATCCCGAGACACTTGGTCCTACTCAATATAAATAAAACTTTAGTCAAGTTCCCAAGTCACAAAAATGCTTGTCAAGGCAGGTTTCTCTTTGACACAACTGCTGAAGATGACACATTTCCTTGTCTGCAAAAATTCTCCAAAGAGAAAACTTCAGGCAATGAAAATAGTTTGGCATTTCACCAAGTATTTAAAATATTTAACAGTGACCTTGAGAATTAGACAAGGATCCAGTTAAAGCCCTGGTTTAAGGAAAAAAAAACGGACAAAAATATGTTTCCTAGCAGAATCTGGTCCTGATGTGTGTTTACTGCAGAGCTTATCTCAGCTATGCTCTGGACACAATGAAAATGAGCTTAAAAACAAAGGAAAAGGAAACAAGTTTAACTCCTTGTCTTAGAACTACCCTGTGACCCAGGGAATTAATTAAATTTCCAGAATACCTGGCCACTTCCTTCCAAAGAGTCAAACAGTTGCTCAGAACAAGGAGAGGGACTAAATCTTATGCTGATGAAGAAATGGGAATATTTTTATTCATGGAAAGGATCTCTGTGGCTCATTGCTGGCCCAGTAAATGAGCCGTGGGTTTGCCTTGGACGAGACCACTCCAAGGAATCCCAAGGGAGTATTCCAAATGCATCAGCTCCTGTACTTTGTGGATGAGGACAGATCATGTGGAAGAGCCCAAAGATGAGATCAGAGCTCTCTGGTGGGTGCATTTCTCTGCCATTTATTATTTCTAAACAAAAGTACAACTTCAGCCCATTTTAAGGCTGATTTTGCACGAAGAGTAGAAGTTCAGAGGTGTGTGCTGCCCTGGGTGCTGCTGGGATGTGCTGTCTGTGTGGTAAAACTGCTCCTTTCCTCTTTTATCAACCTGAAAAACAACCCCTGGAGCACCAGGTGTTTCTTCTGCCTGGGTTTTGTGGTCCAACAGACAGGAAAAGGGGTTTTTGGTGGGGAGATCCCATTAGTCCTCACACACCTGTGTGACTCTGTACTCAACGTGTGTCCCCCTTTCATGCTGAGAAGCTGGGTCGCCTCTTCTTCCCATATTATGGGGTCCTACCAGGTTTCCTGGTATTTCTTAGCAGGTGCATCCCTGGAGGGAGAACCCCCACGACATTCCCAGGGGGTGAAGCTGGGCTTGGTTAAACTCCAAGGAAATGGGGGTGTCTCCAATGTGGAAAGCTCAGAACAGGGAGAGAGGATGGATGTGATGGTCCTGGGTACTCTGAGCTTTAACCTCTGCTACCATTTTATGGCTTATTAACTGACAATTCCTAACATTTCCCAGAAATGCAGGAATTAGAAGGGAAAACAGAACCATCTCATTTTGCCAGCACATGAACATTTGCTTCAGTCTCTGTATTTAGGTCTAGCTTTTCACATTGAGAGGATTTTCCCCAGTTCCCAATCACTCAGAGGTGCTCTTCCCATAAATTAATGGATTTAGGAAGTGCCCAAAAGCTCCCAGACTTCCAGCCACAAAGAAAGATAAAAAATAATTTAAGTTGTGATTGCCACAAAATGCCCTTTGTGTGTTTAGAAGACATGTGGCACTTGGGGACATGGTTTAGTGGTGGCCTTGGCAGCGCTGGGTCAATGACGGAAATTAAAGAATTAATTAAAGAAACCCCTAAACCCAACAATATCTTTTTTATTATCTTGTACCTCTTTGGAGGCTGTAGGAAACCACGTCATGGATCAACACTCCAAGTATTATTCAAACAAAGATCAAAACAAGCACTCCAGACCTAAAGAGCACATCCAAAGTTATGCAAACAATCCCAAGGAGATCCAGCCATGCCAGCAGCCCTTCCAGGGGGGTGTTCTTCATCTGAGAAGGGTTTGGGGTAAGTTGGGTCAAACAGAGGTAGAAAGGGAAAAAGGTTGGTTGAACTTAACCAAGATTCAAGACCTGAACTGGGTGAGATCCACCCAAGCTCCCGGCAGGATTCCTCACCATCTTCATAATTCCGTATTTTCAGTCTTACAAGGCCAGGTTGGACAGGGCTTGGAGCAACCTGGGATAGTGGAAGCTGTCCCTGCCCGTGGCAGGGGGTGGCACTGGATGAGCTTTAAGTTCCCTTCCAACCCAAACCATGCTGTGATTCCATGATTCTTAATTTCCCTTAATTTCCATAAAGCATACGCATGCTCTGCATTTATTTTCTCCCATATGTGCATTATTTTTTAGCTCATTGGGTGTGTTAATGGTTACTGTTGTCAATAACAGGGTTTCCAAACAATTTTTGGATGACTTTGTGAACTGGCTGCCAGCTGGACAGAACGTGGAACTGAGCTCCAACTTTCTAGTAAATGTTTGTCAAAGAAAATGAGATTTCTTAAGGGACATGGAAAGTTTTTCTAAGATTTTCATTGATTTTCCCCTCTATCCTCAATTTTGGCATCTGACATGGATCCACCAGGGCTTGCTGATGGATGGCAGGACACGGAGGGTCACGAGAACCTGCTCAAGACCAAACCCACCCTGGGCATTGCTCAGCGAAGGAGAAGCGACACAAAGACTGCGCAGAGCAGGCAAAGACTCAGCTTATCTTGCTTATTAAAGCCACACATTTATCACCAGGAGAAAATCAGTAATTCCCAGCTCCAGGGGCGTGGGGAGGAGCTGGTGCTCTCCCTGCAGCTGGCAAAGCCGGCGTGTCCAACGTGCCAAACACGTCCCCCTCGTGCTGGGAGATAAAGCTCACGTTGAGGGAGCACAAACAACAAGGACCAGCCACACGAGGCTCCGTTAATCACTTCCATGTGCCCATTATTAGCTGGGAAGGCTGAAAGGGAGGGAGAGATCAAGCAGGACTAGACTGATTCAGACTTTTCAGCAGCAACACTATGGATCTTTATTAAATCCAGAGTGCGTGAGCTGGGCTGGCACCTGCTCTGCTGCCGTGGGCGGGATGAGCATCCATGTGCTGGAGAAGGATGCAAGGAATCATCCCAGCCCTGGGGTAAAACCTACAGCCACCCAAAATCTGAGAGCTCTCTGCCCCCAGAAGGTTGTCCCTTGTCCCAGCCAAGCTGTTGTGCTCCGGCACGGCTCCGCCACATCCGTCATTCCCACAGGGACCCAACACCCGGACAACAACAACTGACTGGGAACAGCTCAGGGAGGCCAAACCACCCCACTGCTGGTTGTCAGTGCAGCTCTGCCCTGCACAGTGACGTGCAAGCACAAGGCAATGCTCACTTCAAGCTATTCCAGCAATTTATCCCTTAGGAAAAATGTATCACCCGGAAAACCACCAGCGTTCGCTGCAGCTGCGGGGCCGGCTCTGGGAAGCGCTTTATGGCTCTGCCTAAATATTTGGGTTTCTGCTCTCTCCATGTTTCCATCAGCCTGCTAATCACCCTGTAAAAATAGGAATTCCTGCTTTAAGGAGATAATGAACTCACCCCGAGCAGCTGCAGGGAATCAAACATGGCAAAGACACCCAGTGCAGAGGCAGCTGCCCAGTGTTCCTGCTTCCCACCGGGATCTTTCTTCCACGTGAAGCAGAAGAAAAGGTAAATGAAGATCTAAAGCAAGCAATGTCCATCTGCTGCTTCCTGATTTAATTTAACATGGGCCTGGCACAGTCCAACTTGTCCAAGGGGTTTAGGTGAGCTCCTCACTTTGCACCATCTCTGGTTCCCCTATTTCAGGTAAAAATCTCCTGTGGCACCATGGCACAGGTGAGGATATGGGATCATGGATTGGTTTGGATGGGGAGTCACCTGAAAGATTATCCATTTCCAACCCCCTGCCATGGGCAGGGACACCTTTGACAATCCCAGACTGCTCCAAACCCCATCCAACCTGGCCTTGGACACTTCCAGGGATGGAGCAGCCACAGCTTCCCTGGGCAACCTGTGCCAGGGCCCCCCCACCTTCACAGCCAAGAAGAATTTCTTCCTGATATCCAACTGAAATCTAACTTTCTTCACCCTGAAGCCATTCCCCCACGTCCTGTCCCTCCAGGCCCTCACCCAAAGTCCCTCTCAAGCTCTCTTGGAGCCCCTTCAGGCCCTGGAAGGAAGGTTGCTCATACATTTATTAATTTAGGGGGAGATACATCCGCGAGACCAAGCTACACGTTTGCATTAGAGAGGCCTCCAAGCTAAAATTGCAGGAATAGTTAAAGAGTTGCACAACCACATTGCATGAAAAGCAGGAGAACACATTTGCAGTGACCCTCAGGAGACAGAGTTTGGCAAAGCACCCAATGCTCTTGGTGAAATAAAACATGCCCTGCAATCCTTTTGCTGATGATATCAAGTGTAATATTCAATGGTCTTTAGAGGCTGAAAGCTGCTCTGCTGCTTTTGGATTAAAATGAATCGATTAGACTTTAAATTAACAGCAGATGACTTGTGGGAATGTTTATTCCCATATTTACATCTTTGGACTATTTTTTGTTCTTTAAAAGTGTTAGAGCTGTGGGCAGCATTCCCTGGAGCTCCAGGTAGGCCACAAAACCCATCGTGACCGACATCCAGCTCGGCCATCCCATGGCAGCACCACTCCAGCTCCCCAAATAGAACAGCAGGCTTAAAAATAAGCAGATGCTCAACTTCTGCCAAGGGCTGGGTGTGACTGAGCACGTGCTGGAATGTTTTGCTGACTCCGAGCCCTGCTCTGGCAAAAGACAGGTATTTATAGCACAGGTGAGTCCCACCTGCAGCACCTCCTAAAATCCCGGTGGATCTGGGAGCTGCTGAGAGCAGCAGGAGCTCCTGAGGCTGGGATGAGGCAGCCAGGGCTGTGTCCTGCTCATCCACGCCCTGCTGCAGGTCCCCAGGGTTGGAAGGGACCTTCCAGCCCATCTCATTCCAGCTCCCTGCGATGGGCAGGGAACTCTCAGCCAGACCAGACTGATTTAAACCCTGATCCATGGCTTGGATTTTCACTGGAGCAAGGCCAGGGAAGGGTTGTCCCCCACCATTCCATCACCTCCTGCCTCAGCCATTCCCAAATTATTCATTCCTACATGGTTGGAGACCTGCACCTGCCAGAACCCATCTCAGGCTGCTCTGAATCCCATCCCAGCACCATCAGGCTTAGGGATGCTCCTGTGGTGCCACAGCTCCACCTGGCTCGAGCCCTTCCTTAGCCAAATTCCTGCTTGGCCATGTCCAGGGGCTGAAATAACCCGGCAGAACTCCCTGGCAGCTCTGCAGGGAGGGTTTTACACCCATTCCACTGCCTGTTGTGCAAGCTGGAACTTCTACACTTGCAGGGGCAAGCAGGTGACATCTCCCACTGCTCCTGCCCCAGAGAGCAGGAATTGACTGAGCATCCACCTGGCATTGTGGGCCCAAGGCAACTTTCACAGAATCAGTGAGGGTGGAAAAACCTTCCAGGATCACCGAGCCCAAGCTGTGCCCCATCCCCACCTTGTCACCAGTCCAGAGCACTGAGAGCCACATCCAGTCCTTCCTTGGACACCTCCAGAGATGGGCACTCCAAACCTCCCTGGGCAGCCCCTTCCAATGCCTGAGCACCCTTTCCATGCAGAAATTCCTCCTGATGTCCAACCCGAATCTCCCCTTTTTCTCAGGCCACAACAATTGATGGAATTGAAGGCAGGTAGCACCTCTTGGCTACCCTGCCTGTCCTGCTCATCCACAGGTTCCACGCTGCTCCTGGCAGCTCTGAGACCCCTGGACACCCCCACCACTGAGCCAGGAAAGTCACCGAGGGCAATTTATTGCCACAAAGGCACCTGTGGGCTGTAGGTGGGTGACGACACTCGTGGCTGAGGACAGCAGCACAGGCTGTTCTCTCTCCTGGCATTCCGTGTCTGCCCGCAGGGTTTGTGCTCCCTGCCCTGGACACAGCGGATGGAAAAGCAACCAGAGGCAAGGCAGGAAGAGCTCCTGCTCTCCATGGCAACGTCCAGCAAACTCTGGGAGCTGGGGCGGCTGCCAGAGCTCCGTGGGCTCGGATGGTTTGCAGGACGTGACCTGGGCTCCTGGGTGAGTTCCAGGGGTGCCCAGAGCTCATCCTGCCTGTGTGGGGACACCTGGGCTGGACAGAGTCCCTCAGTGTGGGAACAGAGCGGGGCTGGCACAGCACAGCCTCCCCTGCTTCGTTACTCGTCAGAGTTAATTAGCACAGGATGAGCTGCCTCGGCAGCAGCAGCTCCAGCCCCGGCACTGCCAGGGAACACAGGAACCCCTGGCAGGGCCAGGACCCACCATGGCACTGGGAACATCTGGAGTGTTTGTTTTTAACACAAGGGCGTGTTTGCAAATGCAAACATGCAAACGAACACAAATCTCCCAGGAATCAGAGAAACATGGGATCACAAAGGTTGGAAAAGCCCTCTAAGATCATCGAGTCCACCTGTTAATCTAAAACTGCCACTTCACTACTAAACCATGTCCCAGAGTGCCACATCCCCACGATTTTGAATACTTCCAAGGATGGTGACTCCCTGGTCAGCCTATTCCAATGCTGACCACCCTGTCCATGAAGAAATTTTCCCTAATATCCAAATTAAATCTTCACTGGTGCAGCTTAAGGCCGTTCCCTCTCCTCCTGTCCCTGTTCCCTGGGAGCAGAGCCCGACCCCCCCGGCTGCCCCCTCCTGTCAGGGAGTTGTGCAGAGCCACAAGGGCCCCCCTGAGCCTCCTTTTCTCCAGCCTGAGCCCTTTCCCAGCTCCCTCAGCTGCTCCTGGTGCTCCTGACCCTTCCCAGCTCCATTCCCTTCCCTGGACACACTCCAGCCCTTCAATGTCTTTCTCATCATGAGGGGCCCTGACACTGCTGTGAGCCTGTAAAAATGTGTTAAATTACCTGCCTTCCACTAATATAAAAAGCCAGGAAAAAAGCTCCTGGAGAAGTCTAAGTTTACCTGAAAATCAAGCCAAACAGGTTTTTCTCCCTTTTTCCGTGTGCTGCTGTCATGAAATGAGTTTGAATGTGGAGGTATCAAGTTCGCAGCAGTTTAAAAGTTAAACGTGGCCTGGAAAAGTAGAGCTTTCTAAAAGCTTTCATTGAGCCTTGTTTTCCCCTGCGCCGTCTCCCCGCTTGTGGCACGGGAGGCCTTCCACAAGTGCTCTATTCATGGGGACCCTGGCCACCAGAGCCCCTAAAATTGTTGGGCCAGCCCCAGTGGCTCGGCCTCATTAAAGGGTTTGTGTTTGGGGACGTGCTGTGGGTGCTTTCATCTCCCAGACTCCGCTGGGGTTATTTTTACCCGTCAGGTTGGAGGGCTGAGCCTTGGCCCAGCCACTTCTCCCTGCCCCAGGTGTTTGTGGAGCTCAGCCCAGAGCCAGAGCAGCCTCAGTGCTTAATACAGCTCCAGAGTCCTCCCAGATGAAGGAAAATTCACCCAAATAAACAAATTCAAAGGTGGATGGGCTGAGGGAAAGCCTGGGGACAGAGGGCAGCCACCAGCCCATCTGCTCCTGGTCGTGCCATGGGGGGCTGTGGAGGGCAGAGATTTTGCTGTATTTATGTTCCATGGCTCATTCTGTAGTGTTTTTATATCATTTGTACTGGTTTGTGTAGCATTCCCTTCTGCTTCTTCCCCAGCAATTTCTTCCTGGGAGAGAATGGAGCAGAAACTTCTTCTCTCCCTTGCCAGTTTCCAACCTCCCTTTGAAGAACAGGGACACAGGCATTGTCCTCTGTGCTTCTGCCAGGCTGAAGACAGCTCTGCCTGGAGCTGGGAATCACATCCCACTCCCCCAGAGACCCCTCTTCCCAGCTCTGCTCCCTGAAGGTGCCTTTCCCTGGATTCTGGCCCTGCAGCTATGCCAGGCTTGGTGCCAGATGAGTTTTTTTTTTTTTTTTGCCTGTGGATCTCTGGAACAAAGACAAGCCACGCGCCAGGAGCACAGGTTGAGGTTTTCCAGGTGAGGAGCTGGGTCCAGCCAGGCTGCTCCCAATGCCTCCCTGGGGCTACAGGGATCCTGAATGTGCTCCTTGTTCTTAATGTGTTCAAACAACTCCAGGAGTGACACAAACAGTCTCTGAAATCAGTGGGGAGAGCTGCGACCCACATCTCAAACCTCTGTTTCTCTGCACTCTAAAGGTCAGTGATAACAGCTCCTAAATTTCATTAAAAATGTCATTTTCTCAACTTGACCCAAGAATCTGCATTGCTGTCATTTGAGGAACCCTTTGACACCTGGCAAGTTAAAAAACCTCTGAACTGGAGAAGCTCTTTCTTTACAAAGACTTAGCCAGGTTTTCAGCTCTGTTTTTCATCCTGTGCACCAGAACAGAGTGGCAGCCTGTGGAGAAAACTATATGAAGAAAATACTGAGAAAATATTGAGAAAATACGTTTTCTCATGCAAACATCCTGCAGACATCTGAAACTGTGGCATTTCTGAGCTTTGGAGGACTCTGTTTGCAGCCTAAATCGATTCCACTGCTCTCTCAGACACCAGGCAGGACACAAATACTACATGACAATGTGTGAAATCATTGTCACTTGTAGAAGCAACTTGTGCAAGCCAACAAAATGGTCTCAAACCCTCATTTGTGTCAAGGCAGCTCTGTCAAACACAACTATTTTTTACAAAACCTTCCTCACCCTTCACCAAGGGGTTCCTACCACACCTGAACTCCTGCCCAGGCTGTGCAAATCTGATAATAGAGGCTCAAACTCCAATTTTTGAATGTAAGATGAGTGGGGAACCATTGGTTTGAATCCCAAACAGCACAAAGGGTTGCCAGTTGTCCTTATCCAATGTGGATACTCCATGGGTGTGGGTGTGGATAAAGTTACACCATCCCCTGGCAGGGCCAAGGGACACACAGCAAGCCAGGGAGCTTTTGGGAGTTATCCCAAACCTTGGGAACACAAATGCCCACCTGCCAATGACAAGGTTCAAGCTCTGGTTGTGACAGCTCCAAGATGTGCTCCTTGTGTGAAGCTTTCCCTCAGAACAGAACAAAGTGGATCCCAAGGAATATTCAGGAATCTCACAAGAGAAAATGCACACTTTCACAGTCAGGTTTCCCCTTGTTTTCTCTAACCCAACACAGAAATCTCCAAGGAAATAAATTTCTCGGAGCAAACATTTCAGAAAATTAATACAAAATATCCAGCAGTTCTTCCAGGATCCCCTGGCATTTTCCACAGCTTCCATTAACATTTCTGCAAGTCTTTTTCTGGGGGCTGAGTGTGTAAAATGCTGCTTGTTCCTGTTCTGGCTGCAGTAACTTTGGTCAAAGCAGTAAATTGGGATTCCCTGCTGGATCCTGCCCTGGGTGGAGGAAAAGCCTCGTGGGATACCTGGCTACCCCCTGCACGTGGGCTGACAAACACGGCAGTGACGTCTGGATTGGGAAAAAGAAAACATCAGGAAATGTCAGAGAGCAGCAGCTGGTAAATCCATACGTAGGAAAACAAACAAGGCCAAGCTTTGATTGTCCAAGTTCACAGCAGAGGTTACTTTACCTTGGCAGAGCCACATCCACGACTTTCGGCTCGGAATTCCTTCGGCAGAGCTAAGCAAAACCATGTGTTCTCCTGGAACCAGGGGAAAGTTTAACTCCAGCGCTGGGCAAAGGCAGGGCTGGAGAAAAGGAGGCTCGGGGGGACCTTGTGGCTCTGCACAAGTCCCTGACAGGAGGGGGCAGCCGGGGGGGTCGGGCTCTGCTCCCAGGGAACAGGGACAGGAGCAGAGGGAACGGCCTCAGGCTGGGCCAGGGGAGGCTCAGGGTGGGCAGCAGCAGGAATTTCTCCATGGAAAGGGTGGTCAGGCCTTGGAAGGGGCTGCCCAGGGAGGTTTGGAGTGCCCATCCCTGGAGGTGTCCAAGGAACACCTGGAGGTGGCACTCAGTGCTCGGGGCTGGGGACAAGGAGGGGATTGGGCACAGCTCGGACTCGATGGCCTGGGAGGGCTTTTCCAACCTCAGCGATTCTGTGAATTTGGGAGAGGTTCAGTAGGATTTTGGGAAATGGCAGGAGGGGTGTTTTGGGAACGCTAAAGAGAACAGAAAGAGGGGAAATAATGTTTACAGAAGAGGTGTAACAACAACTTGACAGAGAAGGGAGAGACTCTGGCAACTCCTGCTGGTCAGAAAAACGTGGGATCAAAGCAGCGCTTAGGGAGGATCTGCTCCTTTTCAAAGTGCTCCAAGGAACGACACTCAGGGAAACTGAGAGTGCTGAACTCTCTGACCAGGGACCTGCCATGTGTCCGTGCTATTTAATGATGTGTCAGGGTTAGGATAAATATAGGATCTGCTCGGAATGGTCCGACAAGTCACCTTGAGTTCTCATGGGAATATTTATTGTGAGCTTGAGCTGAATGCAGCCAGATCCAGAGCTCCTAAGGGAAAACCTCCCTGTGCCACCATGGAAAACTGCCCTTCTCAGGCTGGAGCTGGAGCTGGAGCTGGCCCAGCACCCAGGAACACCTCAAGTACTGGTCCCACTGCCCTGCACCTCTCCCAGGGGACACAGCGCTGGGACAAAGGCCGCTCATGGTCCTTTTGCAGGAGATGGGGTGACAACCCCAAGGACCTGGACAAATTCCAGGCTATTTAATTGCTTTCTGTCTCCCTGAATTCCTCTGGCGCTTCCCTTTGGGCGTGCTGGTTTTTGCTTCCTGTCCTGGATCCCAGAGCCGGATTCCCCTGGGCACGGAGTGAGAGCTGCTGGAAGGTGCTGCCTTGACTGGGAACTCATGGTATTCCAGCCCTGCAAGGAAAATCCATCTGCAGCTCCTGGGGAGCTCCTGGGCTGGGATCTGCCTTCAGCACTGACAGGGGTCAGCACATCCCTGCAGCCTCCACATCCCATCCTGCTCCGATCCCACCCTGAGTCCAGCTGGGGACCAACCACGGCCTCTCGGAGCCCACAGGGCACTTTGCTCCCTGACCTTCCCAACCCGCCCCAGGAGAGGCAGGCCCAGGGTGGAGAAGTCTGGAATTGGTCCATTTGGAAGCTTTTTGGCTGCATGAGGTTAAGCCAAGCCTTTTCCAACAGATCCAGAGTAGCTCCATCAAAGCCTCGGCAAACCCTCAGCCATGGCTGCGTCACTGCCCAGCTGAAAACAGGGACAATTCTCCCAAATTTCTTCTTGCTGAGCAGCAGATCTGTGCTGTGACAGGGCAGGGATGGGAAGGGGATGGATGAAAAGGATCCTCAAGCGCAGAGGACACACTCAAGGGCAGCAGGTCCCATGGAGCTGGGGCTGCAGGTGCTGTTATAAACAAGAAAAGCATCCTATTATCCCCCATTCCACAGCCAGTTTGGCTTGGGGGAGTCCAGCATGATTCATAATTAATGAAATTGCATTGCAAGAAACAAGAAACCAGCAGGAAAGACTTGAATCAGACTCTGTAAGACTAGAGGGGTTGATCTGCTTCAGTCTATTCACTTCAGTCGATACAACCACTATTAAATGTTGAGTAAAATCCTTGCTTTATGTAAATCCTTTCCCAGAGGAAAAGCAAGACAGCAAAGGAGGGAAGACACAAACCCAGGAGAAAATCCTGCATTGGCTCCAAGCCACAGGAGGTGCAGTTGTCCTTCCCCGGTCACTTAGTGATGATTGTGGGAAATAAGAATCAGGATCTTTCTCACCTTTGTTAAATTTGTTAAATTTTGTTCACTGAAAAGCGCTCCTGGGAAGGGCTCAGCTGTGGGTCAGATGGCTGGAGACTGGGCTGAGAGTGGGCTGGTGCTCACCTCGTGTGTGAGGCAGTGATTGGTTTGGGAGACACTTGGACACCACATGAACAGAGAGCTGACAAAGGGACAGGTGAACAGCAACACCGCAGTGGCAGGCAGCAAATGTGGGCTTGTTTTGGTTAAGTTTGGTTAAGTTCTGTTAAGTTTAGAGTGTAAAAAGACTTGGTTCCTTACAATAAACAATCTTCTTCGGACCTACAAGGATGTCTGTGTGTCTTCGTTCCCCATTGCCATGGGTGATAAAATGGGAAGCCCATGAATTATGAGTGAGGGTCTCACGTTTCATGGAGAGCTGTTCCCCAGAGTGGGGTGTGAAGGGGCAGCTGAGCCTTCCTCAGGCTTGGAAGGACATCAGGAGTCAACAGAGGAAAGGTAAACGGAAAAAAAATAGAGGCATTGCCCTGTTGGGGTTGTTTTCCTCTTTAAAACAAAGCTCTGGTAACAAAGGGAAAGGTTATACAAGGAATTCCATCCTTATCTCGGGAGCTCCTGGACAGGGTGGCCTTTCCCTGGCATGGGGAAGCTCCTCTTCCCTCAGGAGTCAAAATGCTTTTAGCAAAGCAGCTTTTATTTGGTTTATCTCCTGGATTTCTGTGTTTGGTGCTCTATTTCCAACCTGGTGGCTCTGCAGAAACGCCTGTCTCCTGTCAGGAGATCCTGGTGGGACACCAGTCAGCCTGGGCAGGAGTTCTGGGTCGTGAACTACAAGCTTTGGGATGAATCTGAATTTCAGGCTGGACTTCCAGTGGATGCCAAGTAAAGAAACGTTACAGGCTGGGGAAGGGAGGCTTGGGAGGAAGAAGGTCAGGTCCTGGTGTAGCAGGGTTGGGGGTGTGAGGGCTCCCCGATGGGCATTTTGGGGTCATTGTGGGGCCATTCCCAAGGAAATGCTTATCTGCATCTTCCAGGGACATGGAGCAAACCCAGAGCAGACAGCCTTGACTGCTTTGCCAAAAGCTTAATTGCAATTAGTGAGGCGAGGCCAAAGTCCCATCAACAACTGGAGAGCAGGAGCGAAGCCGTGGTGGTGGCGTAACTCGAATAAACCCGCTTGGGTTTGCATAACACTGGGAGTTTGTGCCCCAGCAAAGCTCAGGCTGGGCAAGATTAGCTCTGCTAATGAGCTTTGCTAGTGCAAGTCCTACAAGAGAGGCACAATTTGGGTGTTTGACCCCGGCTGGGCACAATCACAGAGCTCCCTGTGAGCCCTGGGCTCCAAACTGCCTCATTTTGGGGTTAAGATACAGAATCCCAGACTGGTTTGGTGGGAAGGTCCTTAAAGCTCATCCAGTCCCACGCCCTGCCATGGCAGGGACACCTTCCACTGTCCCAGGCTGCTCCAACCTGGCCTTGGACACTTCCAGGGATGGGGCAGCCACGGCTTCTCCAAGCAATCTGTGCCAGGGCCTCCCCACCTCCCTCCTTTGCAAGGAATCTTCAATCTGTGACTCAAAAATGTCCACTTAAAGCCATTATTAACACACCAGCAATGCTGTGCTCCCTAAGGATTGAGAATTCCCCCTGCCTGTGCTGAAGGATTTCTCTCCATGACATGCACACCATGGTTTTGTCTGGTTTTCCATTATTCAGCCCATGTGGCTTTTACCACTTCCCTCGGGAGCCTCCAGCGAAGCCCAGTCTCCGCATTGTTCCAAACATTTCCTGATATTCAGCTGCTTCTTCCTTCTATTCATGCCCAGCAGAATTGTGCTGCTGCCTGGCTGCGCCCTCGATTGTTTGGGGTGCTCCCAGCCCTTTGAAACTGGGAGTTTTTGCTGCCAGAACACAGAATAAATTCCCTGACTTCTCGTGTCCTTGGGGTTTGTTGAAATTTAATCTCCCTGCGTGCTCCTGCCCGGGAACAGCAGCCAGCCCTGGGCTCATCCTCTGTTGGTGTCTTCTCCCTTCATTTCTGTCCTGTGGTGGCTCTTCCTGCCTGTCTGGTTCTCCATCTTTCCTATTTTTTTTTGGTGAAACTCATTTTCCTCTAGGAAAACACCAGCACTTGCTGATGTCATGTTCCAGTTACAGCCATCCCACAGCCTCAGCCAGGGAAGCTGTGAGGGATGAAATGTGGATTTGGGACCTCCTGCTGGCATTGACACCTTGGGAGGGACCCTAAGGATCATCCAGTTCCAACCCCTCTGCCGTGGGCAGGATCACCTTCCAATCCACTATCCCTGCCTAGAAACCAGGTTCCACCATGTTTGGAATAGGAGCTGTCACCAGGATTCAGAAAAAAAAAAAATAAACCAACTCTATTTCCCCCAATTTTCATTAAAACCCTGCTCTGCAGAATGGGGAGACAAAGGGAAGTGTTTCGGGGTCCCCTTGGACACGGTCAGGCAGCAGCGATGTCACAGCTCGGGAATCAGGCTCTGCCCAGCTGGAGGGGGCAGGCTGTGCTGGAAAACACCTGCTCCCTTTTCCAGGGATCAGATTTCGGAGTAGCTGGATCCTCCTGTCAAAACAAGTGTCCATTCCCACCGGGATCTGTCCCAGCAGAACGGGGGATCTGTCCCTTTGAGCCAGGGAAAAGGAACCAACAAACCCAGATCCCACAGAAAATATGGACACTGTGAGTTTCTGAACTCACTCTGGAGGAGAGAATAACCAGGAATTTCTTTCTTGGATGAGATTTCTGCAGGGATACATCACAAACTTGATGTGGTCATGCTTGGAAATCTCTCCATGTCATGGGAAAGATGAGGAATGAGTGAGAAGTCTGCAAAGTTAATCCCTTCTCCATCAACAAGAGAAATTAAAGGCTCTGAAGCGACTTAGACAACCTTGGAAGAGCCAGATTAGACTCCTGTAGGGCATGGGAAGCAAAGGAGCGAGCAGTGCTGGAGGCTGGGAGAGGACTCTGTCCTGAGGGCCGACTCTCCTGCCTTATTTGGGATAAAATAAAAGCAAAGGTTGAGGACAAAATGTGAAATTCAGAGGGAGATTCAAATCCAGGCCTTGGTGCCACTGGAGCTTTGGATTTGCCTGAACCAGCAAACTGCATAAACTTTTATTTTACCTTTTCCCCAATTTCAGCAGCTCATGATCCTGCCTTTGCTTAAGTGCATTAAATACAGAAAGGCCCAAACATTTGGAGAAGAAATATCCTGGCATCCACTGGCAAAAGTTCTCTTGGATAGCAAAGTAATGGAACATTAAGTGCTGATAAATAAACAAACCAGGATTTTTAAATGAGGCCTTTTTAAAATTGCAAGGGGATGGCTTCAAATGGGCACTTGCCTTTTGTTTTTCTTCTTTGCCGTCTCTCTACAGCACTTAAAATTATTTAAAAATTCTTCTAAATGCTTACTTAAAAACCCCCAAAACTGAAAAGATTATGCTTTGCACTTCCATTTGATTCCAAAGGGATTTTTGGTTGCTGTGTTATAAAACTTATCAAAAAGGGTTTCAAATGAAAGCCCTGACAAGCCATGGAACATTAAGAAATTCCACGGCATTAATGAGCTCTTGAAGGGTTAGAGAATCATGGAATCGTGGAATGGTTTGGGCTGAAGACACCTTAGAGCTCCCCCAGTTCCACCCCTGCCATGGGCAGGGACACCTTCCACTATCCCAGGTTGCTCCAAGCCCTGTCCACCCTGGTTCTGCTCAGAAATTTTCCTTTAAAATCTTTTCTGGCACCAACCGTGGTTTCTGTAAAGTGAATTTTTTTCTCTTTTCCCCCAGGAAAATGCCACTGTTACTGATTTTTCCTTTAGTTTTCCTGGGAAACCCCTCAGTTCAAACACCCCATTCAAACTCAATTGAACCCGTTGGTTTAATCACCCCAATAACGATCCTTTGGGGTCACCCAGACACTACACATTATTCCACAGGAGTCGTGGTCCTAAAGTGATGCTTTAATAGTGTGAGGCCTTTAAAATCTGCATCACAGGATGAGAGAACGAGACAGGATTTCATGGATGCATTGCAGACAGGAAAACCTTCCCAAGACATCGATTTGAGGCACAAAGGTGATGTTTTGGGCTCATGGGGGTACCCCCTTCCCCAGGCAGGGTCCCTAAACCACTCAGATGCCACAAAGCCACCCCTGGATGCTCCATTCATGCCACAGCAGCCTGCTCATGGATTCTATGGATGGGAGGTTCCATGGAAGCCTCAGGATGAACCAAAGCCATGCAATATTTAAGGCCTAAATGAAAATGAATTCTGCTGGTGCAGGAAAGCACAGGAAGGGAAGGAGCAATAAAGGAATGAAGTTAATTCCTTAATCATGTACATTCCAGTGGCCTTCAGATGCCAGCTGGATTTGGGTTCCGCTCTTTGGCTGCTTGGAGGGCTCCTAAGTGCCCCGAGGTAGGAAAATTGGCACAAGAAAGCCTCAACTGACTGAAAATACCTACTGAGGTTTGACAGCAGAAGAATTAAGTGTTAATCACCGGGAAATGCAAAACGTTCATTTTCCGGGCAAAATTATCCCATAAATTCAGGTGTTCCTGCCCGGCTGAAATCAATGGGAATTGCACATCCCAGTCCCAAAGCCACTCCAGCACTGACACAACCAGAGACAGCCCAGAAGTATCATTTCCATGGGGTTTCTGTGCATGGGCAGCAAATTCTGCAAAGAGGGGGTAAAACTTCTGCTTCAACACATTGTGCTTTCTCAGCAGCCACACTTCCCAAAGAGATAACAGCCCAGTTTCCCTTGTTTTCCAAAATAACTCCAGATTATTGATGTCCTGCCAATGTTTTAACAAGGAGAGTTCACTAAATCCCACCCTGTCCCAAGTCTAGGACGAACACCATGGGATCAGGGTGGGGACACCAAATGGGTTGTGCAGAGATGAAGAGCCCAGGAGTCTGTTCCTTGTTTTTCCATTTTAAAGCAAACACTTTTCTGTAACTGGAACCAAGAAGAGAGGCAGCCTCCTCCTTTCTTCGTGTTTGGCAAATAAACCTCTCTTAAGGGCACCGTGTTGGAAATGTTTGTACTTTATTTATTTTTAAAAAAATACACAGAGTGGGTTGATAGCACAACATTTGGCCTATTTAGGAGGAGAAGGATAAAGGCATCCATGTATTCCTTTCAGTGCCTTGGAGGGCAGCAGGAATATGTTGCTTTGGGGATGTTTTCTTTCTCATCAATACCAAAACTTTGATGTTCCATAGGGAAAATATTGGAATTGAAAATTTTTTTGTGTGATCTCTACAGGTTGGAGAGCAGCATTATGGCTCAACCTACAGATTGCACTTTTCCAGCTTCTAGTTTAGGCTGGAGCAGGAAAAATGTTCCTTTTAAAGGAAAAAAACCCATCCTAAACCAAGTGGTGACTGAATAACCTGCTCACTACAACTTCTGGATTTAATGGCAACCACGGATGGATGTGAAGTTGGAATCACTACAGTGGCTTAAGAAGGATGGACTCCACGTAGGGCATAAATCCCATTCCCAATCTCCCATAACATTTTAAGGAGTTGTTCTCTAAACCCTTGAAGTTCCCAAGAGCTGAAGACTTTTGTCAGGAGAGTTTAATTAAACCAATAACTGCGGAGAGAAAGCAAACATCCCAGCCAGGCACAGCTGCCTGGGTCCGTTCCAGCAGCAGCAAAATTGGCACAACCACCACATTCTGCCTAAATTCTGTAAGAGGCACAGAAGTTTTGGGTTAAGATTTATGTTGTATTTAATCTTTAAGGGGCCATCAGTCTCCTCTCTAGTGGGTTTGCCCAGCCCGGGCAGTTTTGAAGCTCAGACTCAAGATGTTAATCTGCGAAAAGGTTTCAGTGAGCTCATCCTAATCTGTGGCAGCACACCCAGATCCCAACATTCTTCTTTCCCTAAAAAAAAGCTTTCAAATGCCGCGTTGTTGGTCAATGGGTCCCCACTGAGCTCTCACCCTCGCATGAGAATGGGTGTGAAAATCCATCTCCCCAGGGATCAGCATTTCCATGCAGCCGCCTGGAAATTCCCACAAGCCACGAAACTGGGTTTCTGTCTAAATTTACTGGTGATACTGGTGGGTTTTCCATCCTGAGCCTCCTGCCACACTCAGTGACAGCGATGCCTTTGGCCATCCCGCCACCATTCCCCCAACATTTTCTGCCTCTTTTTTTGACTAAACAAATAAAATGGACCTTTGCCCACCGGGAGCAGGAAACATCTGCACCGCCAGCGTTCTCGCTCCGAATCCACGCTCCTGTTTTTGCGTTTCGTGAAACCGAGAGCTCGCAGGGGCTGGGGTTCAGCAGCCCGGAGCTGCCGGGCTGTTACATGAGATATTCAGGAAGTTATTTGCATGGAGGGGATAAAAGCCCGTGGCAGCAGCCGGGCGCGCTGCAGAGGCGACTCAGCCGCGGTGGCCACCAGCCCAAGGAATTACATCCATCCCAGGCTCACAATGAGTTGTTTACTGGCCCTGGCTGCCTGTGGGAAGAGCCAAGGAGAGCGGAGGAAGAGGAGAGACAAACACAATGCGAGCGAGACGCGTTAGGGGGAGGCTGGGCTTCAGCAGCAGCCCCGGGATTTCAGCCCTATGGAAGCAGAGAGGGCTGAAAAGGGAATAAAATGAACCATCCGCCGCCTCGCTCCTGCTGCCAGAAGAGCCTCGTCCCTACCTGAAGGGCTGATATCGAAGGTAAGAGGGGAAAAGGAGCAGTTTTTAGGCAGAGGGCAGATTCACGGCGCGGCTCTCGGGGGCAGCTCCCAGGCAGACGCAGCCACGCTTCCCTGAGTATTTGTAATTACGGCCCTGGAGAAGGAAAGCTGACCGGTTTTCCAGCAGGAATCCACCGCTTTCAGGGCAAGAGCTCAGACTGTTCCAGTCAGCTCCTTCGAGAAGATTTAAAACAAAACAACAACCCCCAGCCTAACAAACAGCGCCTTTCGAAATCTGCTTAGGGAGATACTTTATTTTCACGGCCAGCTTTGCTCTGGAGCTTCCCAATCTTACCCAGCGCTTTCCTGGTTCTCAGCTCCCCCCTCTCCTCCTCACTTTTTTAATTGGAAGGCAAAACAATTACGGCCGCGGGAAGGAAAATCCGAGCTTTGAGGAGCTTTTCCCTGCTCGTTCCCATCGGGAACGCTCTCCCAGCCTGGCTCCCCCGGCTAATTGCTCAGGAAATCCGCGCTGCTCATTGTCGGGCTGTCCCTAAGCCGCTAATTCCGAACTGGGAGAGGCTCTGGAAGGGAATCCATGGATAGAGCCCCGCGAGAGGGACCCAGCGGAGCGCCGGGGCGGGGCGGGCTCCGGCGCTAATAACACATCCCTGCCCAATGGAAAGCGTTTCCTATGGAGACCCCCAGGAGTTCCCCCTGCCCGCAGCCCCTGCCCAGACATTGGGCCCATTCTTGCGTCCCGACTTCCCAAGACACGATGGCAGCAGCGCTCGGCAGCCCCGATCCCGCTCGGAACAAAGGCCGGGCAGCTGCCACCCAGCGCGGAGTTTGAGGATGAGCGGCTGAACTTGGACAAAGTGGGATTTTCCGCGTGGCAATAAGGCGTTTGGTGTCCCAGGGACACAAAGGATCGCTGCGGGCTGTCAGGGAGGGATCCCGTGGAAGCACCGAGCCCTGGGAATGGTGGCGGTCCCGGTAAGTCCCTGCTGTCCCTTCCCCAGGCAGGAAAAGCCGCCGGATTTCACGGCAGCTCCGGGAGGGGGTTCTGGAAGCTGAAGGCTCGGAGGGATGTGGGGGATGAATCCAGCGGGGTTGCACTGGAGATCAGCGGTGTTTTCCCTGCGCTGGGGCTTTTTAAAGGCGGAAAGATGAGCTCCAAGTTCGGGGAAAGTAATTCCTGTGTCAGCTGCTCCTCCAGATTGCATGGAAACGGTTCCAACTCCCACCGTAATTCTCCGTTCCCATCGAGATTCTCGTTGTGGCACTGCAGGTGACAAGTTTAGGACTTTTCTGTCCTGTTGTTTGTTGTGTGTTTGTGAAAAAGATCCCTTGGTTACAGCTTGCTTTTGTACTTGAAGTCAGTGTCATAAAGACACTTTAAACTTAAAAAGGGGTTGGGTGTAAATGTGGCATAAGTTAGACTTTCACCTTCGTTTAATGGAGGGTTGGTTCCTACAAACTATATTAAAAATTAGGAATTAAGTTAAAAATACTATACTGAAAACCTTAAAAACTTATCTGTCACTTCGGCTTTCATTCATGGCTAAAATCTATGCCTTTAAAACTGCAAAATTCAATGAGAAAAATTCAAAGACAGCTCTAAAAAAAACGGTGTCAGAAGTAAAATGATCGATGAACAACATCATTCAAAGATTTGGCTGTTTGGAAGAGAGAGGATTTAACACAATCTAAGCACATGGCAGAAGAATTTGCAGGAAAAGTTCGGAGGTTTTAATGACATTCCCAAATCATTGTTTGAGAGGAGACAATTGTGTGTGGTTTTTGTATTGCTGCCCTATAGGAACAGAACAGTCAAATCCAGAGGGTGGGAAGTGCAAAGTTCACAGCTCGGCGATAAGGACATTCCCCCCTTGTAGTACTTTTCCATCTTCTTGCCCTTAGGAGCATTCCCTAAAAACAAAACAGGCAGGAAACCCTGGTACTTTGGAAGGTTCAAAGCCTCTGAATTTTAAAAGTGTCAGGAAAATCCACCAACGCTTATGTCCAAAAAGGAGACAGAGGAGTCTTTCAACTTATTCGAATAAAGGGGAGTCCACTGGGGCACACGCCCGTGGGGTTTTCCATCTCTCCAGGTTTCGGAGGGTGCAGCCTCCTTTTATCCCAAACTCCCGGCCGCATGTTGTCCTCTTCCTTTCCCCATCAGCTGAGGTACTGGGAAGGTACAGCCTTCCCAAATCACCCCCATATCCCCCCTTGAACCTGCTGTTTTACCCCAAAGTTCAGAAGTTCAGGCTCGTGCAGACCCTTGGCTGTTTCAGGAGTCAAACTGTCTGGGCCTGGTACCAAACCTGCTGCCCAAAGTCAGCAGAGATATTATGACCCATTTCAAAGACCAAAGATGGTTTACACCCACCAAATTGTTTGTAAAGACATTGGCACACATCTTTCCTCTCAAAATAAAGTCCTGAAACACATGGGAGGGAGAAAAGGGGTTTGACAGGAGGCTGAAGAAACATTTCACTGGAATCCTTTGAGGCTAAAATCGAGAATCCTCCTCAGCTGATAAAAATCGATGTCTTCCAAATTCCAGGGTCGGGAGCTCAGCTCTACACAGACAAACACAACAAACGCCTCAATTCCCCACTCACCCTCAGTTAGGGCATTGCAGTGAGGCACAGAACTGCCAAGCTGCACCTGAGGTTGCTGAGGAGCAGGGATGGAAACATTCCCTGGGCAGGGAGAGGATGCTCTCCCACCTGGAAGGTGAATCCCTCCTCCAGCCATGACCTCGTGGCCGGAGCACAGGAGCAGGAATTAAGTCAGGTTTATCCAAAGCTTGGGCCAGATCCTGGGGACAGGGCGCGCTGCTGGAGGGGACGTGGCAAAGCAATTTGGGATTCTGTCACTGTGGCACTTGGAGCCATCTGGATGAATGCCATGTCCATAATCCATCCGTGCCAGCTGCCCCTCACCCTGCTTAAAGCCTATCTGGGATTTGGGGCTCTATTTCCCAATGTCTGGGCGTTACTGGCCAGGGCTGTGTGGCTGGAGCAGCGTTCCCATCCCGATGGAGCCCCAGGACCCCAAAGGAGCCGGCAGAGCCGTCCCTGCAGCCTGGGCTGGGTGGGGAAGCTCCTGGAGCGCTCAGCCACCCTCAGCAGGTCTTTCCAGGTCAGGCGTGCGTGCAGAGCCTCACTCTGCTCCTCCACACGTTGCTCCTCCTCCCTAAATAAGGATCCGATTTAGTCCCGGGGAAGGGGAGCCACCACCTTCCACAGAAGGGAAGTTCTCTCGCTGAAAAGAGGAGCTCTTTATTCCCAGAGCAGACAGTGGCTCTGCGAGGCTTCCTCCTGCACCAGCTCCCAGTTCAGCCCATAAAAGGGGTAAAGATCCACCCTGCTCCGGAGCCAGACCAGCCTGAGCTGACCCCGGCTGCAGGGAAGTTTGCTGGGTTATTTGTGATGGGTTTGGTTGCTAGAAAAAGGAAAATCTCTTTATCTTGGCAAGTGGAATTAAGGGACATTCATCAGCCCCTGAGCCCCGAGACAAAGGTGTGTTCTGGCAGCAGAGCAGATCCTGTCTCTGGACAAAACATGAGCTCATCAGGCTGTGAGACCCTGTGATGCTGTAAATACACAGCCACAACAGACCTCTTCTTTTCCTCTAATAATATTCCCATTTTCCTTTCTTGAACCTGCAGAAAACCCACCCTTTTTCTCCCCAGCATGTGTGTTGCAGATGGATATAACCATATTTAGCAGGAAAAGCAGCATCCAGCCCTTGCACGATGCCAAAATGTCATTGCTTTGCCCTCATCTCATCATTAGAAATCTGATTTCTAAGAAGCTTCACTGCAGAAATGTTGCTGGCTGACTGAGACTGGATATTTCCACATTGTGGAGCCATTTCTTGCTTATTTTAACACTTTGCAGAAAAAGCCAGGTTGGACAAGGCTTGGAGCACCCTCTGGAAGGTGTCTCTGCCCACGGCAGGGATGGAACAGGATGAGCTTAAAGTTTCCTTCCAACCCAAACCATCCTGGGATTCTACAATCCCCCAAACTTCCCCTTTTCCCCACAGGATAAAGCCATCTAAGAGAATAAAACCCTATTAGATCAACCCCCTGTAGTAAATAAATGCAGGGCACAGATCCCTCAAGGTCCCAAACACGGATTGTGCCCAGCCCTTTCAGCCAGGCCACCTTGCCAAGGTGAAATTGGTGTTTGCACTGCTGTGCTGACACCTTCTTGCTGCAAGGGAGGGGAAAAATCTCCATAATTTTTGGATAATCAGAGGAGAAAGTTCAGCTCTCCCGTTTCAGCCAAGGGAGCGCAGAGGATCCAGCCCAGTGGGATGAGGGTGGGGTGACAGGAGGGCTCCATGAGGCTCAGAGGAGCTGAGGAAAGGCAACAAGGAGCCCAAAAGCCAAGGAATGGCCAAGGAACCGCTGGAAATTGTGTCAGGGAAAGCGAAGAAAGGCAGCTTGTTGGGCAGGCTGCTGACTGGGAACCTTTTGGAGCTGTGAGCAAATAAACCCAGGCCTGTTGTTGGAGTCCCCGGTGGCTCAGGGAAACAGGAGTCTCTTATTTTTTATGGGTTTTTTTTTTTTCTTAGCCACACTTTGTAAAGAACCAGGGCTACATCAAGGACACAGCAACCTCCACCACAAACATTATTCCTGGGTGGAAACAACCTGGTCAGGCAGGGTAACTTTGCTTTTCGGCACTTCATCAGCTTTTCTTTGCATCTAAATCTTCTCTACTGAAGCCAGCGCTGCCATTATCCAGCAATGCCCCCTCAGTGAGAGACCAGGGGCTCCAAACAAGCAGCATTCCCGCACTCCTCCAGCACCAAAGGCCGAGCAAAAAGCCCCTCTTACAAGTGTTAAATAATGCAAACTTCGCTGGGAAGCTTGGGGTGAATTCATTGTTTCCTGGCTGCGGCCCAGCCCCTCTGGAGGCTGCAGGGGATGGGGAAAGGCAGAGCACGCCAAGGGTTAAAGGGTGATGTAAATGGAGAGAGACATTCTCAGTGCAAACAAAAAGAGAGTCATGCCCTGAGGATCAGTGGCTGAATATGGGGTAAGGCAGTTCGCGATTCTCTTCTGAAGGAAACATTTTAATTAGCTCAATCCAAAACAGATACAGCGCAGAGAAGGCACCACGAGCAGGAAATGCTTTGTAAGTCTCAGAGGACAGCGAGGAGACAACGGCGGTGCTCAGCAATTAAAAACAAAAAAAAAAAAAAGGAAAGAAGAAAGGAAAGCGCCTTTAGGGTTCGGGCTGAAGGAGAGGCTCAGGTTTCCTTCCCTGCTCCATCCTGGAGAAGAATTAAATGGGGGTCCTGCTGCAGCTGGTGTGTGACAGAAAGGAGCTGCTGAGCTTGGAGGGGTGCGAGGGTCCCCAGCAGCCACAGGCAGCTCAGGGCAGGGGACACTGCTCAGGACAGGTGGCTGCCACCTCATCCCGGCGCATCCCTCCCCGGATCCCGCATCCTCCCCGCGCTCACTCCGGCTCAGGGAGAGCCGTGCCTCCTCCAGCGGTGCCATGTTCGGGGTTTTTCTCTCCCAGAGGGCTGGAAAGCAGCTGCTGAAGCCTGACTGAAGCGAGTGACTCCCAACCCCACCTTCCACAGGTTCGGGAGACTTTGTCGCACCCGCAGCAAGGGCTGGGGAGTGTCGGGCCGGGTGACACCGAGCACAATAAGTGTCAAAGCCATGAATAAGAGCCTTCCTGCCCTGGCTTTATGCGAATCACCCGCGAACGTCCCCTTTCCCCGGCATGCCGGCCGGGCATTCACTCCGATAAACCAGGCAAGAATGGCCCTTTGAAGCGCCACAAACCTCCGTGGACTTCAAAGCCCCACTTCTGTCTGCTCCTTTCCTACTGTTCTCCAATACATCATTTAGGATTAGGAAATGAAAGAGATTAAAGCATTTCTCCTTTCCAGAGTTTCGGATCGTCAATAGAGCTTTGTTTACAGGCAGCTGCTCTGCTTCCCACCCTCTAATCCCAGCCTTTCCCTGCTCCTACCGCACCGGGAAGAAAACAGGCCAAGGTTATTGGGAATCTGCGAGGAGCCCCGGGGAGGATGGAGCGCTCACAGGCACTCAGCGAGCTGAGCCAACCCCAAAATTGGTGTCCTAAGATATTTCCCATCCCTCCACCTTTCTCTGGAGAAGCCAGATCCAGCATCCAGCTGGTCCAGCTTTCCTTAAGGCCACACTGCTGGCACGGGATAAACAGAGGCAGCATCACTGTGCAGCACCAGCTCCTGCCCTGGCAGCCTCCAACAGGGAAAAATCAGCCACCAGACTGCCCCAAACTGGAGGTTTGTGCTTAAAATTGCTGCCAGTTCACACTCCCAGAGTTCTCTGAGACTAAACCCAACTTTAATCGAGAAAAGGAAGTAGAAGTAAGTGGAAATTCCATCGCAGGAACTAAGATGTTTCTTTTTTCAGGTAGAAAAAAATCGTTTTTTCGGATATAATAGTTTTGATATTACCTATTCAAAGAATACCATTTTAATCTCATTTTATCTACTGTCACCAGTCTGGAAGAGCCCAAGTCCTACAGCCCTACACAGAGTTATCACCTCTGCAAAAATCTGTCAAAAACCCAAACATCTCCCAACACAACCCCCTTTTTTGAGCTTTCTGCCTAATTAAAGTGGAACCAAGGAAGGAAATAAACCCCAAGAAGCTGCAGAGCTGAGTTTGTTGTAAGCTGTAACCCTGGGCTCCGTGGTGGGAGTAAGTTACACATCCCACAGGCATTGTAGCAATGGGGTGAGGAGCAGGGAGCTGCAAACCCGGGAGTGAATGGAGTTCTTGTCAGGAGAAGGCAGAAATAAAGCTCTTGCTGTGCCCCAGGAAAATCCCTATTTATTTCCAAGGTCAGGGGCTGAGACCCTATCAAAACACGGGTGGTGCCATAACTTGGGACAAAACCCAGAGAAACCTCCCCAAACCCCACTGTCCTGCAGCTTTTGGCTTCTCCACCTACAAACCTTTGTTTCTCAAGGTTTAACAGATAACCTGAGTACACACTGTGATAATCCAGCAAAGACCCTGCAGCTTTGGGAGGTTTCCCCATCAGGGCTGTTCCTGACCTCCCAAAGCCAGCGGTTTAAATGAACTCACAGGATGTCCTTCACATCCAGACTGATAAAGATCCACTCATCTGACATCTCACATGACTGGAAGAAAATGTGACCATGCCAAAAATGCCAGCCCCAAACTTCACTCTGGTTTTTCTGACCTCAGTTTGCTGAGGTGTGGAGCAAGAAGAATGGGATGATGGAATGTCAGGGGCTGGTTTTAAATTTGGTTTTCTGCCTGCAGTAATTCCTGTTCTAGCAAGCAGTTGCTCTGGATGGAGCTGCAGTCCGGCAGTTTGGAGGTGTCTTGGGGTGCCGGGAGGAGGAAATACAAGAATTGTAAACAGGATGCTCAGGCACCATAGGAAGTAACACCAAGTTTTCCTCTCTTTTCAGTCCCTGGAGGATGGGATATTTCTGCAATAAGAGAGCAAATCCTCTGCTGACTCTCACTCTGAGTAACAGGGTTATGTGAGGGATGGTTGCTGGAGGTTTGTTTGTACCACCCTGGCTAGGAGAGAGAATATTCTGAATTTTATCACATTAAACAGGGGGGTTATTCTATTACATTCCTCCCCTCCTGGACTGGCCCCCAGTTTAAATATAGGATTTAAAGCTTTGCCCTGCCTGAAATATAAAGAAAACTCCTTTGTCATCCTGTATTTACTTAACTTTTTATAATATATTGCTTTACTTTTTCCCAGCAAGGCAACAGCAGTGGTGACCGTGGTGTCCATGAAGAGCATCCCACTGTTTTAATCCATAGTGGAAAGGAAGGAAAGGGAATTTTACACTCGGAAAACTCAATCTGTGGACTCATCCTACAGAATTTAAAGCACATGGCTGGGTTTCAAAGCCACTTGTCAGCTTGTTTAAACACCTCAGGGTTCCGTGGGTAAACAAGCCAGGCTGTATTTTAAAGCCCATAAGTTAACTAGACAATTGCTGGCAGGCAATTCCCAGAGATTAGACACTGGAAAAAACAGGATTTGACCTTGGGGCTGTCTGGAGCAGAGCAGGGAGAAAATCAGGTGATGGGGCATCCTTTTTCCTGTGTGAGGAGTATCTGGGTCAGGCTGCTGGCAACCAGCACTCGGTCAGGAGCAAAGGTGAGAGTTCCAAAGGCACCTTCCAAACCTGGGTCTTGAGGAACTGCCAAAATCCAGGCCAGAGGAAAGCGGGGTTTCCATCGGGCTCCCAGGCTGTGTGAGGTCTCAAAGGACACCCAATCCCTCTGAGATGTCCCCAGCAGGACCCAGAGTGACGCCTGGACCAGGAGAGTGTGGCACACCCGGGGTTCACACACCCAGGGAGTCCCATTCCAGCACAAACACAAACTCTCCTGATGGAGATAACAGGGAGTGTCTGCACTGGGAGGGAGCTCCAAGCTGAAGGTTTAATGCTTTAGGCTGAGGGTTAAGCCAAGGCTCAGCTATTCCTGTCATGAGCTTTCCAATTCCAATGCTTAAAGGCATTTAACGTTCAGGCGAGACCTTTCCTTATTTACAGCACCACAGATCCAAAGAGAGTGAGTTCAATCCCACATTTAAGATTTTACTCCTGTCCTTCTCATAAATTTAAATATTTGATATCTTTTTTTTAGCTTCTTCCCCAAAGAAGTTCATTTAACTATGAATTTAGTAGGAAAAACTCTTCCAAAGGAGAGACCTCCAAGTTCCAACTCCTCTTTTTGGATGTCCAAAGGATGAAGTCATCTGGGAAGGGAGATCGGAGCATCCTCCTTTCCTGCTCCTTTGCCAGGTGCAAAGGTGAGGTGCTGCCTGCTCCCAGGGTCACAGCACCAGTTTTTGGGAAGCCTGTGGTTCTCCAGGCATTCCCAAGTGAGGAACTTTCCCCTTCCACCCAGCAAAGCCACGGCTGTTCCAGCTTTCCCAGCACTTGCCATTTTACCAGCAAGACTGACAGCTTGCATGCAAGAACAATGGTCAGTGTGAGCTTTCCCAGGAGGAAAACATATGGAAAACATCTGATTTTGATTGTTTGCATCCCAGATTGTCCCAAATCCATGCTTTCTTCTCCATTTTATTTGTTTCTATGTTGCCATTACAGCCTTTAACACAATTCATTGACAGGTTCGGAGCTGAAACTCCTCTGTCAGGGGATCACTCTGGAAAGGATCCCACTCTTCACAAGGGTTTTGCCTCCAAATTACTCCCAGTTGTAACTCCCAAATTTCTTAGATTACAAGGAGATTCCAAACTGGTTCATGTTTGGTTGGCTGGAGTTTGTAAGGAAAAGGTCTTTCCCTTCATGACCCAACTTTGCTCCACATTTCCAAGAAGTGCTGAGCCCATGATCCAACTCACAAACCCTCCTCGCTCCAATGAGGTGACTTTCCAAAGGAATACCCTCACAGGTAGTAAAAATACTTAAAATAGCCAGGAGAGATGATCCAGGCAGTTCAGGAAGCACCTATGTCCAAGTGAAAACATGCTCACTTCAACTCCACGTGTCTCCAAAGCTTGCTGAGTTGGGACAAAGTCTTGTAAGAGTGTAGTCCATGAGATTTCCCAAATTTCACATTCCAAACCTCAACAAAGATCAGGAATGAAAAGCAGCTGTTGGTAGAGCTTAGAGGAATCTTTCTTGGGAAGGTTTTACACTTGCAAAAAAATTCCTTTTGGAAGTAATACCATATTTGCAGATGTTTTTAAGGGGAAAAAAGCAAACATGGCTTTGGGAAGTGTTTTTGATAAACATTTCTGAGGTACAACTGTTTTCCACTTTGGAATATGTGTAAGGATGCTCCTACTTTCAGTTAGAAAAAAAGGCAAAGCAGCTCTTCTTTATTATAGATTTTGGGGGTTTTTTTAAAATACTTTTGCATCAGAAAAGGTTGAAAATCCATAGAACTTTCCTTTGTGCACAGTTTAAAACAAACACCAAAACTTTCAGCTTTTCTCCTCCTGCTACAGGTTTAGGGGGACATTTCAGATGTTTCATTTTATTAAATTTCTTTCCAAATGCACGGGCCAATTCCATCTCAGTTTTTAAATAAAAACTTTTCCAAAGGGAAAGTTGGGATTATCATAGAATGGTTTGGGTCGGAAGGGACCTTAAAGCCCTTCTTGTTCCACCCCCTGCCATGGACAGGGACACCTTCCACAGACCAGGTTGCTCAGAGCAATCACTTTTCTTCAAACAGGAGGATGAGGGAGTGATGGAAGGAAAGGAGAGGCCAAATTCAGTAAATTCCGTCTGCAACTGTGAAAAATCCCAATAATAGTGGAATTTGTAAAGACTCGCTTGGAAACTAATTGCTGCTCTTGTTTGCACATCCATTAATTTGGGAATTTCTCTTGCACAGCCGCTTTGGGTGACAGGTTCCGGACTGATGGCAGTTCTCTCTCTCTCTCCTTCAGGATGAAAGGATCCATGAGGGAGATGCGGTAGGAAGGAGTCCAGCCACCTCCCTGGAATGTGTTCCTTCGGGAAGGGACGAGCTCCCTGCCTTATTTTATGGATGTCACTGAAGTAGACTTTGAAGGCCTTTGGAAGCCCATCCCAGACTTGGCATGGGAAACCACAGCAACAACCATACCTGCCTGACAGATGATTCCTTCAAGTACAACCTGTACGGAGCCGTGTACAGCGTGGTCTTCATCCTTGGCTTGATCACAAACTGCGCCTCCCTCTTTGTTTTCCTCTTCCGGATGAAGATGCGGAGCGAGACGGCCATTTTCATGACCAACCTGGCGGTTTCAGACTTGCTTTTTGTGTTCACTTTGCCCTTCAAGATTTTTTACAACTTCAACAGGCACTGGCCCTTCGGGGACAGCCTGTGCAAGATCTCGGGCACGGCGTTCCTCACCAACATCTACGGGAGCATGCTGTTCCTGACCTGCATCAGCGTGGATCGCTTCCTGGCCATCGTGTATCCCTTCCGCTCCCGCACCATCCGCACCAGGAGGAATTCCGCCATCGTCTGTGCCGGCGTTTGGATCCTGGTCCTCAGCGGTGGAATTTCGGCCTCGCTCTTCTCCACGACCAACGTGTCCAACACCAGCACCACCTGTTTCGAAGGGTTCTCCAAAAGGATCTGGAAAACCTACCTGTCCAAGATCACCATATTTATTGAGGTGGTGGGATTCATCATCCCTCTGCTGCTCAACCTCACGTGCTCCTCGCTGGTTCTCCGGACTTTACGGAAGCCGGCCACCCTGTCCCAGATTGGGACGAACAAGGAGAAAGTGCTGAAGATGATCATTGTGCACGTGGCCATTTTTGTCGTGTGCTTTGTCCCCTACAACTCCATCCTGTTCCTGTACGCGCTCGTGCGCTCCCAGGCCATCGCCAACTGCTCCCTGGAGAGGTTTGCCAGGACCATGTACCCCATCACGTTGTGCATCGCCACCCTCAACTGCTGCTTCGACCCCTTCATCTACTATTTCACCTCCGAGTCCTTCCAGAAGTCCTTCAACATCAAAACCCAGATCAAAATGGATTCTCTCTTCAAGACGGAGATGCCGCTCACAAAGACGGCGCTGCCGGCGCCGCAGGATGAGATCAGTGACCAGGCCATCACCAACGGAGGGGATCCCACATCTGAATCCCATTTCTAGGGAGATGTTTACACAGGGAGTTATCCCCCATTAACTCCTGATTAACACCACGTGGCAAAGAGCTGTTCCAGAAAATGGGGGTTCACACGTGGGGTTAATGAAGAAAAGCTGCTGGGGGATGACAGATCCTCACACTGGGATGGTCCCGTCATGTTCCACAGGTGAACACGAAATATAAAAATCCCAATGGATCTCCCTTTGGAGGTTATGGATAGGCAACAACACATGCATCAGCTTGGGAGGGAACAGAACAGCTTCTTTAACCAGAAGATGCCAACATTTGGCATTTTTCCCCCTCAGCAGTTGACATGGGACCAGTTGGGAAATAGAAAATTTCATTTTTTTAGAGATTCCTGCCAATATTTCCTGCCTTCTGGAGATGCATCCTCATATGTTAACTCAGTAACTTCCCACAATATGTATGTTTGCTTACAAAGGCATAATAAAAGCTTGTGGCTTTTCCTTACTCCACTGACAGAGTGTAGAGCCTGGTTTTCCTAGAGACTGGAATTTTTGGAGAGGTTTGAAGTGTAAATAATTGTTTAGCAATTAGGCAAAAGAGTTGCTTGGTGACAGAAAAGATAATAAGAAAAAAAAGATAATTAATACTACCGTTTTGAAATCTGAAGTTTCATTTTTATCAGATCAAGCTGTCTTTTAATTTATTTGATTATTTTTAATGCCATGTCTGGGGAGGAGTAAAGAGCTCATTAATGATCTGTTGCACCTGGGCTTTTATATCCCAGGGGATTATATGACTATTTCTGGGAAGGGCTGGACTGTAAAGTCAGCTGGAGAAGGGCCTGAAACCCCAGAGTTCTTCCAAGGGCAAAGCTCCCATACGGAACTGAGGCAGCTGAAGGCCCAGGAGTGCTGATCCCACTGAAATATGGACAAGTGGTGTCAGAGCACCCAATTAAGGCATGATCTGTGACTGCTTAATGGGTTTTTAGGACCTCAAAGTAACTTAAAAACCGATTTGCTGCACTCTTTTCTTAGCTGGTTACAGCAATATTGTCTTGTTTTCCAATTAATTTATTACCTTTCCTTTTATAGATTACAGAAATATATGGAAAATTAATTATTTGTATGTGTTGCATTTTACCACCTGGTTCCTTTCTCCAACTCTTGGCTCGTGTTTGAAGCTCTACAGCCCTTCCCAGGCTGGTTCATTCTTAAGTGTAAGACACAGAAATGAGGAGAACAATTTAATTTGAAAAAAAATATAAAGTTACAAGCTGTTAGCTCAGCAATCTACATTTCCATGGTAAAGCTACTTGTAGGACTATATTGCCAAAAAAAGAGACAAATCATTAATTGAACAGATGTTTTCCACTCAACTCTATTTTAAGTCTCTCTGGTGAAGCCTCATGAGATACAAGAGCAACACCTCAAATGTGATCATTTAAAGCAACAGAGGTTTAAGTGTGAGAAGAATTCAGCTGTAAAATGTTAATGCTTCCAAGGGAATATTTATTTAGCACTGCATTCACTTTGAATAAAGAAGTCAGTGGCTTACCAAGGGTGGGAGACCCCAGAAATTATTCTATTTCAGCCCAAAAATGTCACTTATTGGAAAAAAGCATATGATCAACCCATTATACACAGAGAGCACGAGAGCAGCCAAAATATTCTGTTTCAGCTCTCAGTTACAGCAATATTTATTGGAAACTTGCACACAGGACTGGCCTGGGAGGCTTTTCTGGAGATTAAACCCTCAGAAAACTGCACTTTGGAGCAGAAAAATGTGAAAACAAGGAGAGATCACTGGGAAAAGGTGGAATGAGGTCGATGTGGCGGGACAAGGGACAGGCAATGGCAGGGAATTTGTCAGCAGCTGGGAAAGTTTTCCCTCCAGCCCAAGGGATGAACTGGGCTTTAGGAAGGAGCAATATTTGCCATTTAATCCAGAGGTGGTGTCATGCAGTGCACTGTCCCTTTTCCTGCCTGTGCCCCTTTCCTGCTGGACCCATACTCTTCAGAGGGATTTTTAAAATCCATATTCCTTTGGCTGATGAGCCCATCTCAACCCTTGCCATGAAATGGGTGTATTTCAGAGCAGTTGTTCCTGTAACTTCAGATCAAAAGGAAAAGTGAGGGATTTGCCAGGCTTCCCTACAGGAGTTCTCCCTATGGAACAAATCCTTCAAGGCATGGAAAAGAGGAGGGTTGGGGAACCATCAACAGCTCTGACACCCCAAACTCTGTGAGGAATGGGGCACCCTATCCCAACACCCTGCCAGGAACTGGATTTAATGAGACACAAGCTGCATTTTTAGGAATGAGAGAGAGAAGGAATAAGAGCAGGAAGAATTCACTAACAAGCTCTAGATGTGGGAGAGAGAAGGAATGAGAGTGAGAAGGATCCACTAAAAAACTGAGGGTGCGTTTAGAACCACAGAATATCCTGAGCTGGAAGTGACCCACAAGGATCATGGAAGTCCAACTCCTGGCCCTGCACAGGACAGCCCCAAGAATCCCACCCTGTGCCTAAAAACACATCTTCCTATTTGCAAGAAAAATATTTGGAACATGAGAAAATGCTCTTCTCTGAGGCAAAGCCCTGGTTAATTCAGATTTACAGAGATGAGAAACCTGTTTACACTCAGCTTGTTCTCAGTGGGCAACATGCAACTGCCAGCTTGGAAATCTTATTTTAAAGCTGCTGCTTTCCACTTGCAAAGCACGAAGAGATTCCAGAGTTTATGGGGTTTGGGAGCTTTGTGGGACAGGGCTGTTCTCCTGTCTGGTGGCTGCAGAACCTCTCATTTCCAGAGTCCTGAGACACCTTCTGCTCTGGGTGTGCTCCACAGACCTTCCTCTGGTTAAATCCAAGGGGAGAAAGAAAAACCCAGGCTAGAAACCACTGTCTGGGCTTCTGGAGGAAATTTTAAAGGAGAGGAGGGAAAGAACTGCCTGGGACTGGAGAAGCTCCAGGCCCCACATCCATGGCCTGCCTGTAATCCCAGCATAATGGGTGTTTTTTTGGGAGCCAAACCAGAGCCAATGCTTACAAATTTCTGTTTGCAGTTTTATGGGGCAAGAGCTGTGGTGGATATTCTCACATAAAATGTAATCCTATCATCCTGTGCCAAAATGCCAACTGAAAAGATCCATTATTTTGTAATTTAAGACCTCATAAATTATATGGAGATCACATGATGACTGACACTCACATCTGCTGGGACAGGTCTTGACTAATTTGTTTTTTTCTAGGTCAGGTACACTGAGTACACACTCCATGGTTTGTGGATAAATAACCAATTATGCATTCAGAGAGAGGAAAAGTCATTTTTCAGATGTCAGTAAAGCCACACTGGGAGGAGAGGGTAACAGGAAAGTGGATTCCCAGTTTTTCTGTCTGAGGGGCAGCTGAGTGTTCCTCCCATGCTACGAAGGGCTGCTCTCAGCAAAGACAATGCCACAACTTCAAGTTTAAAAACAAAACCAAATTAATTAAAAGTCACTGCCTTTAGCTGAGGCTGAGACAGGACCTGGAGATCCTAAACAAACATTAATCATGGATTTCCTTGCTCCCAGCCAGCTCCCTGTTCCCATTCCCCAGTCCTCCCACAACATTTGTTCACCAGCTTTACAACCCGTTGCCAAGCTGGAAAAGCTGCAGCTCCAAAAGGCTCCTGAGCCCTCTGCCCGGCCCAAACCCACCCTGGGGTGCCCACACCTGGTGAAATTCTGTGCCAGTCTGAGCTGTCACAACAGGGCAAGCAGGGCTTGTTCCACAGGCCCAGGGAAGCTCCTCTCGGTGCCACCATGGGCCCTGTGATGGGTGAAAGGTGCCAAATCCCGCGTAAATCTTGGGTAAATCTTGTGTAAATCTCCACTAGCTTTGCACAATCGTGGCAAACTACCCAGAGCCACATCTACAAAACACAAGGGCAAAGAGGCAGCACAAGTCGTGTATAAAAGCCATGGATTAGCTCTTGGATGAGCCAGAGGGATGGAAGGTTCCTGTGCTGCACGTACACATCAGCCAGCCAGGCTCTGCTCCTCCTATCCCTGCTCCCTGCGTGGATCCAGC
This sequence comes from Daphoenositta chrysoptera, assembly GCA_013397915.1. Taxonomy (NCBI): domain Eukaryota; kingdom Metazoa; phylum Chordata; class Aves; order Passeriformes; genus Daphoenositta; species Daphoenositta chrysoptera. The sequence continues at coordinate 619,209 of VZRO01005235.1, read as the reverse complement.
CTTGAAATCCCTCTAAAACTACCCCTGGGAAGGTTTTTGTTGGTTCTCCCCAGAGTTCTGCGTGGATGAGGGAGGGAGGCTCTGCTCCCTACCCGGCAAAAAGACACGGGTGACCCAGAAGGAATTTCCCTGTGCCAGAGATCCAGCACTTCTGAAAACCTTCTCAAAAGCCAGTGTGTCCCCACAGAGCTCCCCCATGACGTCCCACGCCATTCCCAGTGGGAAAGTTTGCTGTCCACAGGCAGGAGATCGTCCCCTCAGGGACAGCAGGGGCTCCTGTGAAAGTGTCCTTTGGTGTGACCTGCTGGACACAAGGAACCCTCAGCACGGGGTAACCCCAAAGCTCTGCTGTGCCAAAGAGTCTCGGGGCAGGATTTAGGGACAGGAACAAAGCAGCCCTCACTTCACTAAGCAGGTTTTGGTGCTCAGCATTAACTGAGGAAAGAGGCAGAGCTGTTCTCCATGGATTAGCAGCCCAAGCTTTGTTCCCCCTGTAATTCCAGGAAAGCTGGAATTTTTGGTTCTGAATGCTGCCCCCAGGCTGACCCCAGAGGCCAGGCTGGGTCTGAGCTGTGCACTCTCCCACTGACACCCCAAGGACCATAAATCACCCCCAGAACAATGGAATTAAGGTTGGAAAGACCTCCAAGATCATCAAGTCCAACCATCAACCCAGCCCCACCATGTTCACCACAAACCCATGTCCCCAGGTGCCACATCCACAGGTTTTCTGAACACTTCCAGGGATGGGGACTCCACCATTTTTCTGTTTCAATGCTTGACAACCCTTTCTGTGAAAGAATTTTCCTAATATCCAATCTAAACCTCCCCTGGCACAACTTGAGGCCATTCCCTCTCATCCTGTTATGATATTTGTACATAATCTGTATGTCCCTGGAATTCTGTGCCATGGAGATGCCACTTGGAGAAAATTCAGTCTGTGGGAGGTTCGAGCAATTGAGGAAGATCTACCCAAAACATCTTTGAGTGGTCAAAGGTCCTTTTCTCTGGGCACAGATTCCAACCATGGCACTCCTCTCACATTCCTGTTTGTTCTGTCAGGAGCTGGGTGTGATTAAAGGCTTGTTCTGCCCCATGTGAAATCCCTGGAAGTGTCCAAGGCCAGGTTGGATGGGGCTTGGAGCAACCTGGGATAGTAGGAGGTGTCCCTGCCCGTTGTCTTTAAGGCCAATTCCAACCCAATCCATCCCATTATTTAAGACAGTGATTTTAAGCCCTACAAAATGTGCACATTTCACAGCAAAACATGGAGCTGTTCCTGTTTTTTTTCCTCTGGAAAACAACGCTTCACTTAAAACTAACGTTTAACACTGCTGGCTGTTCCTGATTTTAATTCTTAAATTTAACTTCCATGCAAAACACCAGGACACTCACACCCCTAAACCACTGGGACAAGCAAGGAGTGGGGTGGTTTCTTTTTGGGATCACTTGGCATATGTTTTCCAAGAAAACTGTCCAGTTCCTAAGAAAACCCTGGGCTGGCTTTTCTCTGCCTGAGGGATTTGAGCAATGTAAATATTGTATAGAACTGACAACGCCCATGTTTTGCACTGTTTGCTCTTTTCTGTATCTCTGTGGATGTGTGTGGATAATGAAAAAGGAAAGTTTTTTCCGGAAAAACAGAACGCGTGAGTGTGCTCATTTACCCTGACTTACATAAACACACAGTATTAGCTGGAATAATATTTAAATTTTACTTTCTCTGTAGCCCTCTCAAATCCTGAGTACATCCAGCACACATGGAGATTTTCCTGGAAACCCTCAGCATGGAAACTGGTCATTCCTTTTTCTTGGTTTGTACAAATCCCCCCATTTCTTCCATCGCTAACCCAAATCACCTTTGCAGTCATGGAATACTTTCTTGGAACTCATTCCCTAGATCACTTCCCAGACCACAACACACAGAAAAAACCCAAAGCAGCTGCACTGAACCTATTTTAATTTATATTTCCCCAAGTTCCCATCTTTCCTGCACAGGATGACACATTGCTAATGGAATAAAATTAACCTTAAAAATATCTTACGACCACTGGAAGGGCTGTGCTGCTTCCAAAGCTGGCCTCATGTGTCATCCCTGGAAGTGACATGGAATAAAAGCCCTCTCAGCTCCAGGGAGGGTTGAAATCTTACTCAAGGAGCCTGAGAACCTCATGGACGACACTGGATTAGCAGCTGATCCCCAGGGGAGGTGTTATTTTATGTCCTAAATCAATATTAGCTGCATTAGGGAGCTGAGGAAATGCTGTAAAAGAGGTGTCTCAGATCTCCTGCTGCACAAAGAGTCTTGGGAAATAATTTACAAATTTTACATAGGTCACACAATGAAAAAATCCTGTTTGGATAGTGGCACCGTGGCATTGTTAACATTATAAATTCTGGGTGCTCTGTAACTGCCCATTACACACTGAAAGCCTGGACTAAAGAAAAGCCCCAAAATAAGGCCTGGTGTAAGCCCAGGCCATGATCCAGCAAGGGCAGGTGTTGATTGTGCAGCTCCAGGGAACACTTTGTTATTTATATCATGATCAGCACCACTCTGAGCTCGAGGTCACAGCAGAGCTGAGATTTGCTCACACAACTGCAGAGCCATCAGAACCCAAATTTCCAGCACATGGGCAAAAAGTCCTCTTAAAACCAGGATTAAGCCAGGCCTGGAGCTACCTGATAGGCCCAGGAAGGGATTTGAGACCTTGCTTCATTTTCAGGTTTGGGCAGGAAAAGGGGTCGGATTTATTAAAAGGCAAATTTCAGTCTTAAGTCCAACAATCACATCCTGGAATACCTGGAGGAGGAATTTTCTCTTTCTGGCTTAGGGTTGCTGTTTTCCCCCTGGCACAGGGACAGCTGGAGGCCACAGACGGGGCCAAAGGATCCCACTGAAATTCCTGCTCTCACCTCCAGATTCTGCATTGCAAATGATATCATTTGAAAAGCTTCTTCCCTCAGGGTTACTCAGGAGAATAATTTGGCATTTTCCAGCCCCATTCCCACTTGTGAGAGATGACACAGATGATGGAACCATCACAATCCAAGGGAAAGGGGAATATTGGGGGAATTTGTCATGGTTTAGGCATAAAAGTGGCTTTTTAGCAATTCCGATTCCTGTCTTTTCCCATCTATTTCTTCATTATTCCCAACTAGCAGAGCAGTGAGGGATCACAGGTAGGATTGAGGGTGAGGAGATACCTGAAAACACTGTCCTGCCACAGCCATTCCTTCCCAAATATGTATCCTACAATTCCCCCTTTAAACACAGCTCCTGCTTGTTCACTGATACTCTCTAAATCCAGGGCTCACAGGACATTTGTCCCTCTCATTTTTGAGGGGAGGGGAGGACAGTGACATTGATTTTGGAGGCTGCCTCCCTTTCTCCTCTCCACATCCCCCTCTTGCTCCACCATTGCCTTGAGCTGTGCAACACCAGGGAGGGCACCTTGTCCCCCAGATCCCTGCAATACAAATTCACATCAAATATAACTCCAATTTCCACCACCTTCCCCAAAATGAGGTTTATTTTTATTTTTAACCAGGATCTTTTAACCGGGTTCCTGGGAACAGATTTATCCCACCCCTGGCTGTGCTGGCACAGAGGTGTCCATGGAGGGAGGACAAAGGGAACTTCTAAGCCAACTTTGCAGCCTCATAGAGCCCCTCTCCAGAACAAACAGCAGGGATGTGCTGAAGGTGGGTTTTTATTTCCATGTGAAGCCTTAAATACAACTCCTGAACATTGAAACTCCCTGGCTGACACCAGCAGCCCCTCAAAGCCAGCTCACCCACACAGACCTGAGGTTTAAATCAGAATTAAAGGGTGATTCCCACATGATTTCACCTCTTACTCCTATTTTTATTTCATTATCTGAACCTGTTTGGATTTGCCTTCCAGCCCTCACAACAGCAGAGTTCTTTCTGCTAAAAGAGCACCCTGTCCTTGGGAAAGAAATGAAAAACACTGCTACAAACATCCTTTAATTCTTGGGAGCCAGCAGCTGAGGAGGGAGAGTTATCTCTGGATTCCTGGTAGACAAAGCAGGACAGACAGGATCAGTCACAAGGCAAAGAGGGAAAAAAATAATCAGGATAACCCCTGTCCAGCAGTGAGAACAAGTGCCTGAATTCCCAGGAAGTCCTTGACTTACCACAGCCTTGAGCCAGGCTGGGACTGATGTTAAAAGTGCAGGACTGGGCATTTTGGGTATTTGGGGATTTGAAAGCACACATGGATTTGTCTGCTACCAAAACTTCACCAGAAATGCTGTAAGGTTTTCCCACCCCTATGGATGATGGCTGGAAGCACATCCTTGCTGTTTCCCAGCCTGTCTCTGACTGCACGCAGTGCTGGAAGAGCCAAAAGGGCAGAAAGGGAAGCAGGAGGGAGTCCAGGATAACTCCAGGAGATAATTTATGGAATTCTAGAAGGAGTAGCTCGTCCTACAAAGGAGGGTGAGGACATGGGGACGTGGTTTATGGTCGTGCTCTTGGCAGTGCTGGGTTAACGGCTGGACTCGATCTCGGGTGTCTTTTCCAACCCAAACAATTCCGTGATTTGGAAGGAGGAAGGCTGAGGGAGAGGAGGGAGGCCGTGTGTTGGAATTAGATCATAAATTTCCCCAAATAACTCATGGACCTGGATCTTCCACAGGGGTCAGCTCCCCTTGCCAAGCTGGCCAGGTGCCCAGCAGCTCACACCTGAACCTGATCCTGCCTCAGCACAGCTCCAGGTTTCATAAATCCAGGGATTTCTGGCCAGGGAACAGGGCTGAGCTCACACAGCCCCGTTGTTTCCATTTGGGGCTTGGCTCACACCTGGCCAGCCCCGAGCAGAACAGCCCCAACATCTGCAGGAGCCCCCAGCCCCAAAACCTCAGGTGCTTTTCAAACACTGCAACGGGGTTTTGATTACAAACAGGGCTTCTTTAATCAGAAAAAGCTGGGAACGTGTTCTGCAAACCAGTTTTATTGTCCTAAACTGGAGGTTTTATCGTCAACATCTTACACTGGAGGAGGGAAAAAAATCCCAGCCCACTGCCAAAGCCATTCCCCCTCTCCTGTGAGTCACAGGTTTGACCCAGCCTGGTGGGACAGGAGCCATCTGACAACAATGGGAGTCTGGCACTTTGCATCCTGGAGTTCAACGAGCGCACGGGCCCTAAAAATAAACCCTGCTAAGCTGCTGGAGCTGTATTTTCCTACCAAATTTCCTGCTGAGCTGATCCAACCAGCATTTGACCACATGGATAGACCTCCTTGGTTATAGGCAGGGAGATTTAATTAGGAAGGAAGGAAGCAGGGAATTCCTGTTTGGGTGTTTTGGTTTGTTTTTTTTTTGGAGGGGCGAGTAGGAGGGAAGAACAAATGAGACAAAAAGAATTATGAGCAATGGACACGTTTTCCTGGCATTGCAGTTGCTGCAGAGTAAAGGATGCTGTGAAACATCTCCTTCCTCCTCAGGGGGCTCTCTCTCCTTCCTTCCCTTCATCCAGCACGGTTTAAATAAAGAAACATCTGCAGAAACTCCCCAACAGACCAGCCCTAATCAAGGAGAGATAAATATGAGTATCTGGGATGTGTACAGAGGTGTAGGATGCCAAGAGGCTTTGTGGGAATTGGGTGCCAAGTCACTTGAGCTGCAGATTAGAGTTGGCAGGGATTCCATGGAGCCTGGCCCCCGGAAAATGTGCTGCAGGACAGCCAGCCATGGGAATACTCACAGGAAAGGACACACTGAGGTACCACGGCTACAACATGCTACAAATGGATCTACATCACAGAGGGGTGGAAAAATCCCTGATCAGGCAGAGAAAGCTGTGGTGTGTGGAATGGACAAGAGCTGGAATTACCCTTGAGTTCAGGATCTCATCTCGCATGTGGGCGCTCTCAGAAGCAGCTCTGTGCAACCTTTACACCTCTGTCTGTATTTAGGGAGAATCCAAGAGTTCCGGCTCTGACAGGAGTTGTTTGGGAAATAAGAGCTGTTAAAATGCCCATCCCAGCCGAAGGTGCTCCCTGGATGCTTTACAGAAGGAGCCAGGTTGGACAGGCCTTGGAGCAAGCTGGGCTGTGGAAGTGTCCCTGCCCATGGAACGAGATGGGCTTTAGGGCTTCATAAGAATCTGGTTGATGCCTCAGGTTTTAACTCTTGTATTTTTCAAGTCTTGTGTTGCTCGGTGTGTAACTCTGAAGTTTCTTGTGGCCTGCTGACTTCAGCTCCCTGCTCATAACAAACCTCTCTGGGCCTGCTCTCCAAGGACACCCAGGCTGTGCTGGGCCTGAAAATGTGTAAACCAACGTCTTAGAGGGGGGGAGAGCTCGGGGAAATGACATCAGTAGCTAAAGTTTTAATTGGCAAATTATGCTGATATGCAAATGAACCAAACCTATAAAAGGGTGGGGAACTCGTGACTCGTTGTCCATCTTGGGATCCATCTTGGGGTCCATTTGGGATGTAGCCTTTGGCTCCCAGGGTGCACCTTTCAAATAAACACTGACCTTTATTCCCTTATTCCTGCCCAGTCTCTGTTTCTAGGGAGCCACTCAAGGCAGCAAATCCCAGCCATCCTGGGATGCTGCAGGGGGACACGGGCTCTGCTCCAGAGGGATGTGCTCAGCGCTTCCCACCTCGGGAGCAGCAGCCTGGGCACTCTCCCTGCTTCCTGCAGAGCTCCTTGGCTGAGCTGTCTCATCCTTACCGAGGACAGAGATCACCCCAGAGCTCTCTCCCTGCTCCAAACAGGAAATCCCAGCCAGCACCACGCGGGCTCAGCGCAAACGGGGACTTTTCCAGCAGCAGGGTTTTCACACCTCTCTGGCTGCTCTTTCCCTTTGTTCTCCTGCTCGGTATTTCAGGGGAAAATGGATAACACAGGAGATTTAAAGCATATTATTTAATTCCCATTATTTATAATTATTTATTATTCCCATATTATTTAATTCCCAATAAAACCAGCTCAGTTTCACAACTCCAGCAGGAAAATCTCCTGTGCTGAGGCTGAACAGGCACTTGCAGCTGGAGCAGGAGGAGAGCAATGGCTACAACAGGATCTATTTTTCCTGGCTTTGTCTCACTCAGCTGCTCCAGAAAGCAACCTACAGGCTCCAGGCAAGAAGCAGAGATCAAATTCACTTCCTTTCCTTGCAGGGCTTGAAGTGAAAGCGCCGATTCCACAGTGCTCTCTTAGGAAAACATATCCAGCATATTTTTACTCCTTTTTTTCCCTCTATCTGTTTTCCTTTTTGCAATAAGCTCTGGATAAAGCCCAGAGCCAGGCCTGGTGTCTGTCTGGATCAGCGACACGGACTGGGTGAGCTGAACCCATCCCAGTTTGAAGGGTGCATTCCCAGGAAGAATTCAGCTCATTTTTGGGCTCTGGGAGAGGCCTGCAGGCACCTCCTGGAGCTGCTGAAAGCTGTGGCTCAGCTTTGTAACACCCTCCAGGCCAGACCCGAGGCGGGTTTATCACACCCAGGCAGATCGGGCAGCTCAAGGTCACAGCTTGCTCTGCACAGAACAGCAGAGCCCAACTGCAGCCTCACACCAGGGAAAAAAAATCCTCTCACCTCAGTTATTTCACTATTTTTTCATCTTTTTGTTCTTCCCAAACTTCCACCTTCCCAGGTAACACCGGAGCTCAGCATCCCACCATTCCACAGGGCATCTCAGAGGCTGCCACTTAATTCTTCAGGAAAAAAAAAAGCTGGTGGCAAGTGCAGATTTCTGATCCTGAAAAAGGAAGGAAGCTCCATCCCCACACAGAAATCAACATTTTACCTATGGAAACACAGGAGAAATCAAAACACAAGGGGATGCACATAATTCAGGGGTTGAACTGTGTGCTAGCCAGCAAGCCCCAGTGGTGTTTTGGAGACCATCCTAAGAAAAAGGCTGTTTATTCCCAGCTCCATGGCGACCAAAAATCACTTGTGTGAGCTCTGCTTGTCCTGCAGCCAGCCCGGTGTCTCCAGCAGGAAACCAGGGGAGGAATTTTGATTACAAGTGATCACTGCTGAAGATGTGTATTCAGATAAAAAGGACTTTTCATCCAGTCCCCTTTGTTTCTTGATTCATAGTCAAACTCTAATCCTACGGCAAGTTGGAATTCCCATAGCAACTCTTTTTAAGCAGGAGAAGCTGGCAAGGGGGAAAGGGCATTATTTAAATACCTGATTACTGACTTCTGCAGCAAAGCTGCTGCCAAACACCCAAGAACAACTTCTTTTGAAGCTTGGGCTAAAAGTAAAAACCCTTCTGAGGTGAAAATCCAATGTGAAAATCCTTCATTTTAGGAGCTGCACATTCTTGGTCTTTTCCCACTGCCTGTATATCCACACATCACTCAACACTTGTGCTTCCTAATGCAAGAGGAAAAATGGAAATCTTTCTGGTGAAGATGCAGGGCAAGAGAGCAAATGAGGATTTATTTTCAAGGGAATCTTGCAGTAAAACTTTAATTAATCTTCTCTGCCCTAGTCCCTGATGTCAAAGCAGTTATTTTTTGTAGTCACACTGAGGGACAGAGGAAGGGCCAGGGCAGGTTGCTGACAAAAACCTGATTTCCCTTTAAATAACCTAGATTTTCTCTGTTAATTGGAGGACTGGAATTTGTACTGATTGTTTAGAAATACACAGAAAAGAAGAAAACCAACCCACACTGCTGCCCAAATTGATTTGGTTTTGAACACAGCCCAGCAGTGGCCTCAGCTCAGAGCTGTGCCACAGGACTGGTGTGACCCCAGCCCAGCATTCAGAGGGATCCTGAAGCCATCCCCAAATCCCGAGGGATGGAACAGCCTTGGGGGAGCTCTGCTGAGCAGCCCGGAGCTGTCAGGGCTCAGCAGCAGCGCTGGCTCAGGGCTCAGCCCAGCCCTTCCCAACCTTCCAGGTTTCTCCCAAACCATGGAAATGACACGGACAATTTTCCCTCAAAACAACAACACCCCCCCCTGCACGGAGCTGTACAACCAAACCAGAAACCCAGAGTCTGCAGATTCCTGCCCTTTGGACACCTGGAGCACCAAACCACCCCTGCACCTGCACAGGGCCTCGTGCACAGGGGGTTTTATGGACACCGTGGTGACAATCCTGTTCTTCCCCTCCAAAAACCCAGCTCGAGTCAATCCAGCAGAGGGAAGGAGGCTGTGAACATCCTGGGTCACTTTGGGTGGCCACTGATCCAACCACAGCCACCAGCCTGCCCAGCCTCGAGATGCCAAACCAGCGCTGCCACGTTGGATTGGGTGTTGGAGCTCAAGACAAGAGCTCTGAGATTATTTCAAAAGAGCAAAAAGTTGATTTCTAGGCACTCTCAGTGTTTCTCTTTAGGCTTTGACACTCTGGTGCACATTTCAAGTGAGAACTGAGATGAAAACACCTGGTACAGGGCTCGGGGATAACTCAACACACTCCCACGTCCCTGGGATGGCTCAGGAGACACCACAACAAACAGAAATGCAAATTATCCCACCTGAAATAGGACTCTGGATCAGGAACCCCCTTTTCTTCCAGCCTCCCTGAACAACTCGAACATGGCACAGCCAAAGGGGAGCTCTGCACGCTCAGCAAGGGGCTCTGGCTCCTCACCTGTGATCCAAGGCTGACAGCGATGGGATGTGGTCAGGGATTGTGGGCAGATGATGCTCTTTGGACACTGCAGGGCTGCTCAGCTGGGATCAGGCTGCAGGAGCATCCCAACACTTCCTGCTGTGGTCTGGAGTGGGATCCTGCGAAGGAACACAGACATAACCAGATTGTGAGTGCTGTGCCTGACTTTTCATGGGATTTTGTAAGGATGGGTTAACCAGGAGACCCATGAAATTGGGACCTAGCATTTGGGAGGCAGCTCCTCAACTCATCTGTGCTACTGTGATGCTTAACCTCGAATCTAGAAGAGACATTGAAAACCATAATAAAGTCCCAGGACTGACAGTCAGGACATGTTACAGACAGGAGCACCACGGTGGTCTAAGCTGTCGAAATACTAACTATAAATAATAAGAAGGGAAGGTTGAAGGGAGGAAAGGTAGTAACTTTCAGGGCATAACAACACTTACAGGTTAATCAGTCTCTGTGGTCTCCCTGTCATTTGGAGTTCCCTTGCCTTTGCCACAGCATAATAATGGGGAGCCATAACTGCTCAGAAATAGAAAATATTTCAGCCTCTGGGGTTCTGCCTGATCTGTGTCATTGCCATTAAATGTCAACTGTCCTTAAAAAGGCATCTTCAAGAGAAAACTACTGAGTGGGAGTTCATCAGAAGCCTGGGTTTGTGCCCTGGGGGCACAGGGGTGTCACCTGCTCAGGCAGGTTCTGCTCACAGCACCTTGGGGCACTTTTAAAGGTATGAGCAGCCCTGGTTCTGCCTTTCCAGCATCCAGCTGCCCTTGGAAATCCACCTGGATATTACCTGGCACCTGCTGCTCCCCAGCATCTCCTCATCATCTCATGTCATCCTACCCTGAGCTTGATTTTACCAGTTAAATGTGATACCCTGTGGGGAAAAATCAGAGGCTGGGATCAGCTAAGATGGGCTGAAGCCTTTACCTAATTAAAAAATAGAGGAGACAGAGCTCAAAGTCCTTCTGTGATCCCAAGGGAATGGAGGATGCAAGGAACAATGGATAGAGATGAAAAGAGGATCTGCAGACAACTGGGGGAAAGACATGAAGGGGTAAAAATAAAGAGATGAAAGGAAGCCTCTAAGAACTAGAGGGAAGGACAGAGCTGGCTAGGAGCAAATATAACAGGGCAGAAGAGGAAGGTGATGTAGGACAGATAGGGAAGAAAACCCCTAAACAAAGCATAAAACGCAAAATAACTTAAACCAGCATGAGTCACGTTGTCAGAGTCAGCCCATCTATCACATGCTGAAACTGCCTCTCCCAGGCACCAGGCAAAGGGCAGAGGCCTCGAGGTCCAGAATCACTGATGATCTCACCTCCTACGCTGGCGTTTCTCAGCCCAAAAAGCACCCACACCCCTGTTCCCTGCTGCAGAAATGACTGTGCTGCGGTGATGAGGCGGGAATTAAAAACACAGCAATGCCTGCGCCAAAAAACCAACAAAGTGCAGCTTTTGGGGGGATTTTGGGCTAAGGGGGCAGGCAAACACCTCCCACCACTGCTTCCTCAATAATTCCCAGGCACAAGGCAGTGAGACCCAGGCACAGCTCTGCTGAGCAGAACACCACTGAGCTGCTGCTACTACAAGTTTACAACCCCCTTCCTCATTAAACTGATCGAGTTTAGTCAGACTCCACAGGGCAGATTGCTGGGGAGGCAACTGCTGATTTACTGTGATTTACTTCGAAATCCCTCAGGGCTGAGGCAGCTCCTTTGCTCAGCAGCATCCCCAGAGCCCATTTTCTGCAGAATCCTCTTCCTGGGGACTTTCTGGCCCCGGTTGCTGTGCAGCCCCACAGCCCCCGTCCCATCTCTAAACTCCTCAGGATCCATCAGCATCTGGATCTCCTGGAAGCCTCAGGAGAGGTCTGGCAGCCCAGGATGGGTGAGTGAGTGAGTGACAGACCCCACTCCCACCCAAACCTCATTCCCTGCAGCTCTCCCAGGCTCAGCAGCATCCAGGGAGAAGGGGCTGCTCCCCAACCCCAGCTCTGCCAGTCCCCCTCTCCAAGGATTTTCTCCTGCTTTCTGCTCAGCAAAGCTTCAGGAGGTGACGAGTCATAATTCCACCACTCGGAGATTCTCATTTCCCCCCATCCTCCTGTGTGTGCTGCAGTCTGCAGGTGAGGGGTGCACCACTCCTAGACTTGGAAAAGTAGGGATTTTTCAGGGATATGTCCTGTGCTTTACAGCAAATCAGACTCCTGTTCCCTAAGGTGCAGCATCTTTAATTTGCAAATTACACAGTGAAACAAGAAATTAACATCAAACCTTAGAAACCGGGACTGTTTGAGACCCCTTTTAGCAGTGCCAGAAAGGAGGTTCTGGCGAGTTTCAATCAATATTTTTCCCACCCAGGGGGCTGGAAGGAGGCCAGGGCTCCGTGGAGCACTGGGGCTTTGTTTGCCTCAATTCCCAGAAGGAATAAGTGCCTTGTGCCCTGTCCTGCTGCAGGAATTTGGTGTCAATAAACTCCATGGGCTGGGAGGGACTGGTAGCTCTGCCCTTGCTGTCATTAGGACTTGGGCCTCATTAATTAACCTTTTCAGGGTGGCAAGTGCTGTGCTGAGACCTGGATTCCAACATCCTGGCGTTTCCAGGACTCTCCCCAAGGCAGGCACAAATCCCTGCTGGCTTTCCCAAATGACAGCTCTCAAAACTCCTCTGACCTTTCCTTTTTTTAAGGCAGTTTTGGTAAAAGTCTGACCCCTGAAGGTGCCAAAGGATGCTCCTCGATTTTCCCCATGCAATGATTTGGGTTCTGAGAACAAAGAGATCTTTCTCCAGTGATAAATAATTCCATCCACACCATCAGTTCTTCTCTGGGGCTTAGAAAAGCAGGAATAAGCTCTTTACAGACTTTATTTTCCCACTCTTCTCCTAGAAACATTTATTCACAGTTAGGTAAATATGCGCACTCATGGACAAAAATCTCACTTTTAAGCCTTGAATTTCACAGGCTTTTTGCCTCTCATTTCAGTCACCTTGAAAGGGTGAATCCAAGGTGCTCCCAAATTCCTTAATTTGATTGCTCGGGTTTCTGGACAAAAAACATTGTCCCACTCAAGGCAACAGAGTTTTAATTGCTGTCCAATTAAAGAAAAGGGCCACTTTTTGTGGGGATTTCCCTGTGTGAAGTTCAGTGCATGACAAAATCGTTATATATATCTATAAAAAAAACAACAAGAAATGTTAAATCAGAAGGAGAGGGGTGCATAAACTGCAAAGCATTTCGTGAAGAACACAAATGTGGTTGTAAGAAACCACATTTTAGGGGAAAAAAAATCTGTTATAACAAAACGGTGTCTTTATTAGGGGTTGTTCATTAAAGCCCTAAATTATACTTTCAAATGCAGTAATGGCACAAGAGAAGCAACATGAAACAAGCTCTCGGTAGCTGCAGGCTATGAAATCTCAATGAAAATCTGCGGAGTGACACCCAGGGACCTGCTCAGGGTTTAGAGAGCACCAGAGGGCAGCCGTGGAACACAAAAAACCTTGGAGCTCACAGGAACCAGCAAAACACAGCAAGAAAGAGCTGCCTTCCGTAAATTCATCCCCTGACAGAAAAAACGGAGTGTATTTTGCAGGAAAAGCATCCACATGAGCCCTGTAAGTAGAGGGAAGATAAGGAAAAAAAAAATTTCACAAGGGCTCTTCAAAACCAGCTCATCCAAAAGCTGCTTATCCCAGGCAGCCCGAGACGCTGCAAATCCTCTGCCATTTATCCACATTTCTCCCCCTCCAGCTGCTTTGAGGGTCCTGTTCCCCTGGGACATCTTTATTCCAGCGCTGACAGCTTCCCTGGATGAAGGGTTTGTTATTGGCGTGCCAGGGATGGCTTTGGCCACGGCGGTGCCCTGAGCTACAGCCCCAGCGTCAGTCAGAGCCCAGGTCTGAGGGATCTGCACGGGGGGAGCCCCATCCCGCACAAATCCCAGCGGGACCCAGAGCCACAGGCACAGCCCCAGGGGGAAACCCGGCTGTGTGTCAGGGATGAGGGCAGAAATTAATTAAAGGGAGAGAAAAAAGGGATGGATTGCATTTTTATAAGGGATAGGGAGAGATTGAGGCACAGGGGAATAAATCCTTCCTTTAGCTCTTACAGGCTACTGCAGAGGAAAGGGTTAGAATCGGAGAATCCTGGAATGGTTTGGGATGGAAGGGACCTTAAAGATGATCCCATTCCACCCCTGCCCTGGGCAGGGACACCTTCCACTGTCCCAGGGTGCTCCAAGCCCCGTCCAACCTGGCCTTGGACACTGCCAGGGATCCAGGGGCAGCCACAGCTGCTCTGGGCACCCTGTGCCAGGGCCTCCCCACCCTCACAGGGAAGATTTTCTTCCCAATATCCCATCTAACCCTGCCCTCCTTCATCCCAAAGCCATTCCCCCAGTCCTGTCCCTCCATCCCTTGCTCCAAGTCGCTCTCCAACTCTCTTGGAGCTCTTTCAGGTGCTGGAATGGCCTCTAAGATCTCCCTGGAGCTTCTCCTCTCCAGGCTGGGCACACCCAATGCTTTCATCCTGCCCAAGTTTGTTTTCAGGAGTTTATTTTCCATGATTCCCCCCATTACCAGTGCTGAGGCACCTGCTGCCATCCCACAGCCAGAGGAAAACACCCCAGGCAAGAAAAGGAACTTTTGAGCAGCTCAGCTCTGCTGTGCAACCCCTTCAGCTCATCCTGGACCATCAGCTGCTCCCCGGCACCAGGGTCTGGTGTGGATTCATTGCTCCAAGCAGCTCCGATTGTTTGTCCAAACAAGCTCTAAAATATCCCTACAGAAAGAAAGTTTTCCCCCAGCAGCACTGCTGTACTTCCTCAGGGTGTGGAGCAAACCCTCCCCTCAAACGGCACCGAGAGAATCCACAGAAGGATGGTCAGAGCAAAATACCACCCAGAGCTACCCTAAATCCAATTATTAACCCTCTCATCACACAAACTCCTCTTCTCCTGCCGTCCCCATCCTGGTTCTGACCTGAGGATGAAGCTCAGGTGGGGAACAAACCCCACCTGGGCCAATTTTCCACCTTCCCTCCCCCCACTTTCCCTCCTTGCCATGAGAAATTGCTCATGGATCTCAAATTGCTTCAAAGCTGCAGTTCAGAGTCACCCCTTGGCACTGAGGTGGCAGAGCCACAATCCCACAGGCAGCAGTGTAGAAATTCTGGGAATTAGTGTGAGACCCTAAAAATCCTATAATAAAGGTGCTGTTTTTAGTGATTTTCCTCATTAACCTCTTTATCCAGAGTGTCCTTGCCCTCAAAGGCAACCCAAATTCCCTTGGTCACTATAACAGATTTTTCAAACCATTACAAACAGTTCATGGACATAATCAGGCTGAATTTTTTCTATGTTCACAATTCCACAGTAAATCAGGAACATCCCTAGCAGAGACAGCCTGAAAATCATCCCATTTCCCATGGAAAGCTGACGAGAAGCCCTGACCTTCAAAGCACACACGGCTGAAGTGGTTAAAAGTACAAAAAAACCCGCAAACCAACACACCAAAAACACCTGTTCAAGTGTCAGCCCAAGCGAAGTTATTTCTCCTTTGAAGTTAATGAACAAAACTGTCTCCTCCCGTCTTTCACACCACTTGAAAAGTTATTTAATTCTAAATTGAAAGCTTTGATAATGACATTGGATGTCCCAGATAAATTCTGGGAGATGAATTGTGCCATGGACTCTCCTGGGTTGGAAAGAATCCCATTATCACCACCCCTCAAAATCTATTTTTAGTTAAGATAAACCAGCAGCTGCAGAGAGGAAGGAGAAAGGGGAAAATGAAGCACTTGCTGAGGGGAATCTTTTCTTAACCCCCCCCAGGTTTGTATTTACTGCTAAAATAAATTCAGGTTGGATGGAAAAGCGTCAGACCAAAAGTGATGAAAGTGCTTTGTATCAAAATTCCATCAGGTTCTGTGTTAAAATAAAACATCTCTTCCTCCTCTCAAATCTCAATAACAATTTCTGCTTTCCCTACAGCTTTTCACTCTTGTTTTCATTTCAGCCAGAAAATATTAAAAGTTCATTTAAAACTACTTCAAGTGGGGTTTTTTGTGATTATTTTGTTGATTTTGGTATTTTTTAACAATGACCATTTTCTTCTATTTCTTCTCCACCTCCATTTTATTCCCAACTCCACATCCTTAGACTCCTGCATTAAAAACTCAAGACAGGATCCAGATTTTAACTGCACATTTGCAACATTTTATATGGATAAATTCCTTCATTTCATTGCTTTCCAGTAGCTGATACCTTCCAGCCTGGGGCAAATAAGGGCGTACAGAAATTTTACTATCTCAAGTGGAACTGAAGCTGATTGTTACAAATAGTCCCATAATGAGGTTAAAAGGGCCATAAATCTTCACAAAGTCAAGTTCCTTCCTGCTCTGAAGGCACATTTTCAGCAAGGGAAAGTCTATTTAGGCAGAGCTTGGAGCTGAAAAAGAAACTTAAAATAGCAAGTCAGCCCAAGAAGCTAAAAACTCGTTGTCAGAGAAATTATTTACCCTGGAAATACAATTGTTTGAATTTGGGATGAACTCCAGGGAGCAAGACATGGATGCCAGGGAGGAAGAGCCACATCACCCCATTATTGGGGGTTTCATGCTTGAAAGGGGAAAAAAAAGCAGGATAGGCCCTGGATTGAAGGAGAAGAGGCCCTGCTTTGACTTTCATGCCAGATGTGCCAGTTCAGAGCCAAAAAGGATTTTGGGAACTCTTGGAAAGGGAAATAGAGGAGCTGAAATCTTAAGATATTTTCCTTTTTCCTGGGAACACGTGGGAAGCACCAACACCTTGTCAAGCCCTGCGTCCACTCCAAATCCTAACATTTCCCCCTGTAACACTGACCTTGGAACCTACAAATCCATTGTTTGCTCCAACAGCTTTCTTTGGGAGGAAGCAGCTCTCCAGGCACCCTCAGGAATTTGGGTACAGCCTTGGGCTGAGCAGGAGGCTGCCAGGGAGCACGAGGGGGGCTGATCCCTAAAGTCCAGGGATCCAAGGATAACCCCAGCACAGGGAGTGCCCTCATCCCATCCACAATCCCAGCCAGGACAAGCACGGTGCAGGCTCCATCCAGGAATTCCAGACAGGGATAAAAGGAAACAGAGCCAGGACTGGAGACAAGGCTACAACAAGACACCAAAGGTTCCCCCAAGAGCCAGGGTCAAAACCCAGCCTGGAAACAAATTAAAATGCGTGTCCAAGGACTCATCCCAAAGGGAAATAACCTGCATGGGGACGGTGCTGGAGGCAGGGTCAGAGCTGACCATGCCCAAGGCAAGGAGGGGGAGGAGAACTCCAGGCTGAGCTTAACTGGGACCGTGGGCAGGAGTGGGGAGCCCCAGGCGAGGCTGCTCAGGGCCAGGGGGGATTGAAATGGGAAATGTTTATGTGGAACAGCTGCTGAACATCCCTGCTGGGAGCTCGGGGTCTGGGCAGCTCTGCAGCTTCCAGACTTTTCCACAAAAAGATGCTGAGTCACTCCCACACGAACTTCCTTCCTCCCTGCAGCCCCCTAAAAGTCCTCCTTCCTTTTCCTGCAAACCAAATCCTGTCTGCACAGTCGAGGCCTCTTTCCTCTCCTGACCACCACCCTGACTGCTGATTCCAGGCTGGGAATGGGCTCCAGGACCGGTCCTTTCCCTCCAAGCCCAGGGCAGGATGTGTCTGGGGATGTCCCAGGGAATGAAGTTTGGGGATGGAAGCACAGAAATAGGAACAGCTCTCAGGATGCATCCCTGCTTCCCTCTCCAGGTGGAACAGAGAACACATTGAGAAGCAGATGCTGTTCCAGAGGCAGGGATTTGGGACTGCTGTGCTCTTTAGGAAGGTTCAGAGACCCTAAAATCCGTGAGGATGTTTTGGGGGCTGTGGTGTGGCCCAAGGTGCATCCACTCCTGGGGTGCAGGGATGGGGCTGAGGCTCTGCACGGGGAGGGCTCTCGGCAGGACAGGCAGCTCCAAAGCAGAGCCAAACCAGCAGTGACAGGAGGGGCTGGGGACAAAGGGACCCAGACCAACATGAGGATTAGAAGGAAAATTAAGAAATATCTCAGCCCTTGCTGTTTCTTTGTCCTCTCTGTGAAACAGAGCTCACCCCCCTGCCCCACCCGGTGGGCTGAGCCCGTGGAAGGCCACCAGGCGCTCAAATAATTAATCAGGGTCGTTATCTAATACACAAACACTTCTGTCACAGCTCGGTGGCCTGCAGACCTGGGGAGACAATGACAGTTTAGCCACAGCTGCACGAAACCAGAAGAGGCTCTGAGCCTGCCCACAAAGCTGCAGAAATATCCCCACAGCTCCTGCTCCGTGTGCTCCTGCGGCCCCTGCTCGGTGCTGAGCACTTGGAACAGAAAGGTTCTGCAGCAGCTGCAGCACAGGAACTTTGTGGATTTGTGTCCCATGGGATTTGTGTCCCCTGGGATTATCCAACACACCAGGGTTGGTTTGGGTTCTGGTCAGGGCTGTCACGCTCCAGCCAAACACATCAGGATGAGCAGTGGGGAGGAACAGCCAAATTTATATAAACGAACAGAATTCCCAACTTGCCACTCCAAAGGGAGTGTTTCCTGAAGGAAAGGGAAACCCTAGGGAATTCAGGCAAGCTCCTATGCCAGTCTCAGCAGCCTTTTGCCCAAGTTTACTCTTTTGCTTAAAAAAAGGCATTTTCTCCTCCAGGCTGCCTATGGTGACTTCCATGGGGAAATCCTTTGGTGTCTTCCCTGGTCACCAGCTTCCCATCAGCAAGGACAGTCCAGACACTCAGGCTGAAGCTGGACGAAGGACCTGGGATTCTTAGGAGTGCTTTTGGTAAGAGAAGAAACAACTTGACAGCAAATAATGGGCATTTCCTGCCTGCAGGTTGTGCCTGACTTCACCCACACCTGACCCCGCGTCTGTCACTGCTCAGGGGCCGGGGTGACACCGGGTCCCTCCCTCCACCTGCCAGCCCAGGAGTGCTCAGGACACGATTATCCCTTTCCTACACCTCTCCCACGGCAGCATCTCCCAGCACTTCTGGCTTTCTGCGCTGTCTGAGCATCCCCAGCCGGTGCAGCTGCTCAGCCCCTGGTGCTCCCTCTGGAACGTCCCTCCTGCCCCGGAGCTGCTCTCCCTGGGGAAGGCACAGCTCTCCTTCCTCCGGGGCATCTGCGAGGCCGCTGACAAAAGGCAGGATATCGTTTTCCTGAAGCCTGATGGCTCTGGCTCTGCAGAAATCTAATTAATGCATGTTAATGAGGCTAATTCAAAATCCCAGATCCAGCGACTGCCCAGTGGTTCTTCCAGACTTCAGCTCTCCTTCCAGCTAGAAAGAAAGGAAGAAAAAGGGATGAGCAGAGCTGATCTTTGCATCTCGACACCGTTGCAGTTTCGCTGATGTCTCAGCCACAAAACAGCAGTTTCCTTTTTATTCCCTCCACTTGTACAAGAATTCTGAGAATAAAATGATTGCACCATGAATTTATGAGCTGCTGCTCTTCTGGACAAGGTGCTTGGTCATGTGGTGGCTACAAAGGTTTTTTACCTAGACACAAAAATGATGAGATATCCTGGGAAAAGCAGACATGGGGCTGATACTGAGATGCGAGAGGAACCTGAGAGTTACTGACGAATCTGGGAAACACCTGGGTTCTGCTTCAGAAGAGAAAACAGGAAAAAACCCAACCCCCAAAGCGTTTTACGTAAACTCAGCAAGCAAAAAAACCAAACCAGACCCAAACAAAAAAACCCAAACCCCAATATCTCAGCCTGAAATGAGAAAGTGAGAAGTCCAGTTCTTATTGAGAGATGATTATAATTTCCCAGTCAGAGCCCAGTGCAAACTGGGATTAGCTATGGCCTGATTTTGGGGGGAATCATAGGTGTGTTGTGGATTCTTCCACTGATTTCAGGGAGGAAGGGAAAGAAGGAACTTTGCTTTTAGTCTAAAATTAGACTCCTTAAGAAGCCAATTCTGAATTGCTTTTCTCTCTCACTTCTCACTGGGATGTTCTACATGTGGAGCCTCCCCTGTGCTCCTTTTTCTCAACAGAACTTAAAGGTGGAGGAGTTATCCCAATCCCAAAAGCCTCTTCTCAGTCTCCCAAATGGATTCTCAAAGGTTCTCATTTAAAAGCAGCAAGATTTGAGAGTTCCAATCCAATGACAACCCGTTGGAGGTTGGTGGGATATTTGTTTTCTGCAGGAGGACTGCTGAGATCCGGTGCCTTAAGGAGGTATCTCAGCTAAACTGCAAACTGTGGGATATGTCTGCAGAAAATGTCCCTAAAAACTGGGATTTTGCCAGTTAAAGTTTGGATTTAGCCCCAGTGAAGTTGTGGTACTGGTTCAAGGGGAGTGGAACTGGAAGTTGTGGTTTCTGTCTGAGTACAACTGGAAATGGGGGGAAATCAATTTAGACTGACTCAAAGGTAGCAAATATTCCTTCTCCCAGCTCCTGAATCTGGGAATACATGGTTGGAAACATCCTTTTAGAGTAAATCCCTTATAGCAACTGGTACCTCCCATTCAGAAATACTATGCAAGGAATTCTTAGTTTGATACAATCCACAGTTTGGATAGGAAATTAAATTAAAAATTGACACAATAGGGAAAAAAGTTGGAGAAATAGGGTACAGCTTAACTGCTGTTTGATCCCAGAACCTGAAGGATTCTTTCTGCCAGACTGGAATGCTGCAAACATAACTTAGATACGATTGTGCTGCATTTCCTCCCCAGGTGTCAGAAAAAACTCAGGAGTGAAAGACAAATTTGAAAGAGAAAACAGAAACAAGGGACGAACCTAAACACAGAGCTACAGGAGAAACCATCAAAACACGAAGCAAAATCCAACAGGGCCAATGAATTTTGGCTGCCAAGGAAATCTTGACTCCTCTATCCAAAGGAACTCTTGAAAGAGTAAAGACTTACTCATCCTTTCCAACAGCAGCTGGATTTAACACCCTGTGGGATGTGAGTGAAGGACAGCGCTCTCCAAGATGGGAACCAGGCTCCAGGAGCTGCTGGCTCCTGCTCTGCTCCTCCCACCAGCTCCAGGAGACAAATCCACCTTTGGGATGCCACAGCTCCTTCCCAGCTCTCCTTTGCTGTTGCTGAGAACTTGCTGGACTGGAGGTCTTCGGCTGCAGCTCTGGAAAGCAGAAAGTTGGAGTTTGTGACTGGTGGGGTTCAGCTTCAGCGGAGTCCAGGCACATCCAGGCACTTGGAGCAGGACTAAGAGCTGACAAAAGATCTTTATGAGCTAAAAAACCCCAAACAGGTGATGCTGAGCTAATGTTTCTCAGGAAGGGCTGAGATCAAGCTGTTCCATCAACATCTGCATGCATCACTGCACCTCTGCTGTTGGGCAGGGAAATTAAATTGGCTCTCAGGATTTTGTCCTGCTCATTTAGAATCCTGGGAAGCAGTGATAGAGCAAAACCATCTCATGGCTTTTCATTATTCCAATCAGCCAGTGAAATCTGGGCTGTGGATATTGTGATTTGTAGGTGCTGCCAGTGCTTCCGATCTTATTGAAATGATGAAATGTCTCACGAGGCTGTTTTCTCCCAGGAATCATTTTCCTTGGAGTCCTTCCCCAGCCAGGAGCACCCAGAGCAGACCCAAGACACAACTGCTGCTGTTGATCTCTTGCTGTCAGCTGTTGATGGTATTGAATTAGTTTTTTTCTCTGACCAGAATTATATCTTAGGCCCAAGTCTAAGCCTGTGTTCATGTTCGTAACACACCCTACACGTGTCCTACACAGCACCTGACTGGTTCCAAACCCAGGTTGGACGGGAATTTGAACAACCTGGTCTAGGTGGACACCAGGAAGGTGTCTCTGCCCATGGCAGGGGTTGGAATGAGATGAGATTTAAGGACCCCTCCAGACCAAACAGTCCTGTGATTCCATGAATAACCTGACAAGAATGAGGTCCAGCCTGGTCTTGGACACTTCCAGGGGTAGCCACAGCTTCTCTGGGCACCCTGTGCCAGGGCCTCCCCACCCTCACAGGGAAGGATTTCCTCCCAATATCTCATCTAAAAGTCTCCTAATTTTAAATGCAAACAAGTTCTCTCTTTGCTGGAGAGTTTGCTGCTGTTCCCAGATGAAGTGAAAGGGGAAGCAGAGCCTCATGAAGAAAATGTGATGAAGAACATCACTGGGGTTGATCATTCGTTGGGAGGGGGTTTTCCAGACTGGGGAATTGCCCGTGGAGTTCATTGGGTTTGTGTTCCAGTTCTCATGAAAATTCTCACCCTTCTCTTTGCAGCCTTCATGGCAAAGCTGCACCAATGTCACAGATGATATTTGGGATGTTGGCTTTCGGGTCATGGAATCCCAGGATGGTTTGGGATGTGCCCGAGGTCACACCACGACAGAGTGCTGAGTCACCTGTGGCTGAGAGGTGACAGATTCCCAGAAAACAGTTCCAGGCTGAGTTGGCTCCCTGAGTCTGATCTTCCAATACCAAAAGATCCTTTTGCTGGAAGCTCTAAATTAACAGATTATAACCTTTACATTTAGTTGGATCTCACCAGATTGTGCTGGTGATTCTCCTCTGGGAAAACTGAGCAATGGCTTTGGCATAAAGCTCCAGAAGGAACACAAACAATGCACTCAATTCCCTGTGCACGCAAGGAAAAGGAATTTCATGTGCCAGCCTGTGGCAGCTGCTCCAGGGTAACTCACCACTACAAAGACCCCCCTTGGGAAGAGAACTTTTGCAAAGAAATTAAACTGGGCAAAGAAATTAAAACCACCACAGGCAAAACTAAGAGTTCATTTTCCTCCCCAGGTCCCTCTCCCTCAAAATGTTCATTTATCCCCTCCAAAAAGGCTGCTGGAATCTGTCTGTCAAGGGATTCTGAGGTGCAAGGGATGAAGGAGAAGTCTCAGCAAAGAAAACAAATGATTATTTTTAGCTGCATGGAAAATACTTCTCAGAGGCTCTGCTTGGTTAGAGGGGAAGATACATTTTCTCCTTTTTAGTTCCTGCTAAAAACCCAGAATTTAGGAAGTAAAGAACTGTGACAAAGAGCAATGGTTCTGACAGGCAAATCCTTGTGGCCAGCGTTGGCAAACCCCAGATCTGCCACTGGAAAATCTCCTCGGACTCTGATCCAGCTCCAGGGATTCAAGGTGCTCGGCTGCTCTGAATAAAACCCAGGGTGAGCTTCCAAGGGTTTGGGCACCCACACTTGAGAGCATTGCAAGATCTCCTTTCTCTTTCTGCTGTCAGGGAGGAATATTTTTGTTCCTGGAGAAGCCCTTGGGGTGAACGTTTTCAGCTCGTTATTTACCCCCAATTCCAAGAGCCCAGGGAAGGGAACGGCCGTCGTGGGATGCAGGGATGGGCTGAGACAGAGCTACCAGGCAGCTCTGGTAGGAAAAGCTGCTGTTTTGAATTAAAAATCGATTTCTTTGGAACAGAATCAGCCTCTTTTTTGGACAGGAGGAACGTGTGTGTCTGTACTGGGGGCAGAGGAAATCGTTAACGACGTGGTGCAATTGTAGCTCTGTAACAGCAGAGAGAGAGGCACTAATGAGCAATGATATTTCAGTGGCCAGAAAATGTAGGTAATTAGAAGGTGTTTCTCACAGAACACCCCGTGCAGACTTTTTCCATGTGCCTCATGCTCCTTTTTGTTGCAAGAGAAAAAATTATTACCAACCTGAGGCCCCAAAACAGAAATAAAAGGGCAGAATTTTGAAATGTTTGTCATTCTCTGTTCCTCTTTCTGTTATCTGATCTATTAGAATAAACAACACCGTTATGTAATTTAACCTCCATACATACATTTGCCTTTCCTTTAAATAATCCTTTGAATTCTCCATAGGAAGAATCACAGCATCAGGATACAATTATTTATTTTCTCCTTGTCAGAATACAACTTTGAACCAAACTTAGATAAATTTCTTGGGGTGATCTTTTGTTGAGTATCTGCTTTTCCACACTCCAAAGGCTTGAGTTGACAGCAAAAGAAATTTGACATGAAATCTAAATCTTTATGTTATTTATTGGGTGCTCCATCCTTGGAAGTGTCCAAGGCCAGGTTGGACGGGGTTTGGAGCACCCTGGGATGGTGGAAGGTGTCCCTGCCCATGGCAGGGGGTGGAACTGGATGGGCTTTGAGGTCACTTCCCATCCAAATATCCTGGGATTCTGTGATTTTAGACAAATTTTAATGATTATATACTATAATGAAGATTGCTATATTAATAATACTACACAACATACTATATTAATATTTTATATATACTAAATAACACATTTTCATAAATTACATACCTATCTCAATAATAATTTAGAAATGCAGTTGCTTTTCCTCTGGTTTCCACTGAAGGGCTGTAATTTGTTTTATGGGATGGTTTTTTCCTTATTTGATTTCTCCCCTTGTAGATGTGGAAAACCTCTAAAAAACCAGTTACAAATGTTCTATGGACCAAACCACAAAAAAGCCACAGAGCAGCAACTTAATTTTGGATTTGGGGAAAGAGCTTGGAAAGGAAACAGAAGCGTGGAAAAGGCACGGAAACTTCTTTCTCTTTGGGATCATTGCACATCAAACCCAGCTCCTTAACAGCAAACAGGCAAAGGTGGAGCTATTTTTTTGAGTTAAAACCACAGTATTACTCAATTATCTGTCCCGTGATGATGGCACCGAAGTCCGGGTGGCCTTGCAGGAGCCAAGCTCTCCTTTAACCCAGCTAATTACAGTAATGAATATTTCTGGGAAGCCATAACCAAGAGGAGGAAGAACCTTTCTCTGCACAAATCAAGTTTTACCTTCATAACAGGAGCAAAGAGCTCTGAGGGGAAATTCCATCGTACCCAGCATAACCATCTGCAAGATCTCCAGACAGCTGTGGTTTATCAGCAGAAAAAGCCACTTCCTGAGCCCTTGCCTGCAGGATAAGTGATAAACCACCCCAGTAAACAGGCCCAGATCCTCGGGCTGCTCCAGCCCCTCTCCAGCTCCGAGGGCCCACGGTGCTGCTCAGGTCACCCAGAGCTTTGGGACTGTTTGTAATTCCTGGCTGAGCCTTCCAAAAGCCCAGCCAGCAAAAGCCTTTCCATTTCAGGTGGGAAAATGTGCTCCCCACTTGGCAACTGCACCTATTCAAGGAAGAACTTCAGCAGGATATTCTGCAGGTGCAATGAGTTGTGGTTTTAAATTTCCTGCGTGGCCCTAAGACTCTCACATAACAACCTGCCCCAAACTGGAGCAATTTATGGCCATGGGGAAGGGCAGCCACAGCAGCTGCATCTTTTCCCTCTCCTTTTTTTTACAAGGATTGTGGCTTTTGCTCAGTCACATCTGTTCTAGAGGGAGGTTCATGTAGAGAAGAGCATCTGCACAAGAGTTGATAATGAGGGTGGGGAGGCCCAGAGAAGCTGTGGCTGCCCCTGGATCCCTGGAAGTGTCCAAGGCCAGGTTGGACAGGGCTTGGAGCACCCTGGGATCGTGGAAGGTGTCCCTGCCCATGGCAGGGGGTGGAACAAAATGAGCTTTAAACTCCTTTTCATTCCAAACCCTGCCATGTTTCTGTGATTCTCTGAGTGTTTGTTTTCCACAGATGCTGGTGGGGTCAGTCAGGGAACTCCTGTTCCCAAATTCTCAGCTTGCCAGGCTGCAGAGTGCGGTGATTTTATGTGAGACAATTTTGTGACTGGATAAATTCCAGCAAATATGTTTCCATTGCTGAGGAAAAAAAATCAGCTAAACAGGATGTGCTGATAAACACTGCAGCACCAGCCAGAACCTCACTATTGCTTTTCACAAGGCCCATATAAATAATTTTAAAATAAACACCTGGCAAACTCCCAACTTCTACCAACCTCCTTTGACAACTCATGGAAATGAGACCATCTGGAAAGTACAGCACTACATTTTAGGGAGTCCTCATACAGAATTATCTGAATGAGAGCCATCAGTTTTGTTTCTGAGGTTTCTGAGCTGTCAGACATCAACACTTGCATTGTCCCACGTCAGGCAGGAGCTGCTGTGATGTTTGACTTCACACTCTCAAACCACAACAAAGTTCTGCTGGTGAGGACAGGGACAGTCAGGTGCAGAGAGCCAGATCCCAGAGAGGCAAAGCAGGGCAGATTCCGGTGGCTTTCTGAAAATCCAAGCAGTGAGATTGTCCAAGTGGGTAAAGCCATAGCCCCAGCTGTGTATTTATCCCCTGGGATAAGGTGAGGCTGGATCTGTGCCCGTTCCTTGAAGCAATGTCAGAAGTGTCACCCTTGGGCGCCACTGCCACGGAGATCCAGCGAAATGTAAACTGAGCTGGGGACTTATATTAGCCTGGTCTCAGGCAAGGTTCATACTGTGCTAAAAAAAGCCATTGGGACATCAGACCTCAGCGCAGGAAAATTGAGCTGGAGCAGAGTTCAGCAGGTCCCCTGCCCGGGGGCAGCAGGGGACAGCAGGGCTGAGCTGCCAGGCAGGAGCAGTTAAAAACCTCGGCAGCGTTGCCATGGTCTGCTCAGAGCTGTGCCTGGAGGGCAGGAAGAGTTGGAGGGGAGGAAGAGCTGCAAAGGAGGAAGAGTTGGCAAGGAGGAAGAGTTGGAGGGGAGGAAGAGTTGGAGGGAAGGAAGAGTTGGAGGGGAGGAAGGGGTGCCCTGCACCCAGCTCCACTTGGGATCTTCCCAGTGGTTGCCGAGCCAAGCCGGCAGAGCCACCGGACAGGAAACAGCTGGGACGAAGGCACAGAAGCCCATTTTGGGGTCATCGTGGGGACACCTGAGCAGGACTGAGCTGGCAGGGCTGGGAGCAGAGCGGGTCCCAGCAGAGAGGGCAGGCTGGGGCCACAGCCGAGCACCGGCAGACCCAGCACCTTTTGTGACACCCCGTGATGTCACCCAGGTCCCCTCGCTCGTGCAAACAGCGGTGCAGGGGACACTGAACTTCCTCCTGAGCACTCGCCCGGCTGCGCTGAGCCCGGCTGTGCCTGCCAAGGTAAGGCTGCTCTAAACGCTCTCCCCGGGATGCAGAACCGCGCCCGTGCTGCTTCCCGCAGAAACCTCCCTCTCCTCGGGCTTTTCCTTAGGGCTGGCTCTTGCCAGGAGATTTGTGGCACCCGGAGCCCTGCGGGCGCTCTCTCCTCGTGTGCCAGCGCCATGGGTGAGCACACGGAGGGGTTCACACAGCGGCTGCTGCGCCTGCAGGAACACAAATGTCAGGCGTGGGCAATTAGCGATGCTCCGGCTGTTCTCCGGTGTCATTAATAGCGATAATTGCCTTCTTTTGCCTGATTCCTCCGGGAATGTATTTTATTTTAAAGTCATACTCGACAGTAAGGGTAACGTGCAAATCTGTATTTTCCAACGGTGATTTATATTGCCATGAAATAAAATCCATGTGCTGCTCATCTTTGTGCCATCCAGGGCTCTGTGAGTGAGCAGCAACAGGAGGAAATTAATAGTGAGGGGACACAAGATGACAAAAAGAGCGGGATTGCTTTTGCTAATGAGAATGCTGAGTGGTTTTAATTCCTAATTCGGACTGCAGTCACTGCTCTGGATTAAAACTTAACTTCGTGGTCTGAAGCTTTTAAACTTGACTTCATAGACGGAAGGTTTTCCCATGGCAGGGTTTCCATTGCTGAGGTTGCCTTCATGGGCTGCAGGTTTTCAGCTGTACTTTGTGAAAGGTGCTTTTCTACTGGCTTTGCTTTCACTTGCAGCAGCTCAGCTCTGCTGGGAGCCCAGAAAACAGCCCGTGGGGGTGGTCACAGACAGGATTTAGAGTGGGTGGCCCCTGAATCCGAGATTTCTGCAAGTGGATCAAGAGGGAACCTCTCGGGAAGCGAGTCGGTGTGAGGATCGGCAGGAGGGGATTCCTCAGCAGGCTGGAGCAGGAGCTGTGCAGGGACAGTGGGTTCTTTTCATGGGTTCTGTTCGTGTTTTTGCTGTCAAGTAACAGTGCTGGGATTTCGGCCGCGGTGGGAATGGGAATTCAGCCATGGGAATGACATCCATGGTGGAAGTGCATCTGCGGGACAGCCCTTGCCCAGCCTGGAGCCAGCGCTCTGAGGGCGCTCCTGGTGTCTCTGCTGGAGCTGCAGGAAGGAGTTCCACCAGTGCTGCAGAACGAAAATACCGCAGACAACGCAGGCCTGCTCTTTTTCTGTGAAAGAAAACAAAAAAAAGCACATTTAACTGCAGAAAGTTTCACTCTGAGTGTAGAGGTTTTGCCCCGCTGTCACGGCCGTGCACTGCGGGCAGAGCGTGGAGATGTTTCTGCCCCAATCAAATCAATTAACCCGGCTCTGATGGGCTCCTCAGACAGATCCAGGGCTCTGGAATGATATCCCTGTGATTCTCAGCCTATCCAGATGAACATCTTTTTCCTAGAAATGCCATGCTTAGTTTCCAAAGCTCCAGTAACAGCATGCTCACTTCCATATATCCTTACTGCAACAGCATCAAGGATACAGAACCTCACAAAAATATAAAAAATAGCGGTTGGATCTCAGTGTTTTTATCTGCTACCAATTTTTTTTAAAAAATTCATATTCTGAAACCAGTGTTGCAGTGGGAGTTGCCTGTCTGCAAGATATATATGAGCACTGATAAAATCTACTGGAGTTTTTCAGCCTTCTGCAGCCTCTTCTGCACACCCACCACGCAGTGAAGGAATTTGGAGATGTAATTTTAGGACCCTTAGTGATATCTCGAGTGTCTGCTTTTGTGCACACAGGTGGGAAGAGAAGGGGTTGGTGTGGGATTGAGCCAAAGTGAGAGGAAAGGCAGAAATGCAGTAGTTTTGTGGTGTCCTGTGCATTTCTGGGTGCATTTTAGTTAAAGAGATGGTTTAATCCCGTTATGTTTTTATGGCTTTGTAGTGGAATCATTCATCCTCAGAAAGGGCCCTGCTGATGAGCCAGCAGACACCACCCCTGTGCATATTAATTGTGTTAATGTATTAATTGTGTTAATGTATTAATTAACAGCCAGGCCACCCTGCTCAGACCCTGACTTCCCTGAATGCAGAGAGGGATTTTCTGACTCCAGGGCATCCACCTCCTGTTCCCTGAGTTAGATCTGCTGGGGTGGTGGGGCTGGGACATCACCTGCAGGGTGGGTTTTGTAACCTCGTGGCTCCAAGGTTCACCACAGCTCCATGATCTCCATCAAAGTGCAGCTTTTCAGGACTCTCCTACCTCTAAATTGAATCATAGAATCATTCAGGTTGGAAAAAACCTTTAAAGATCATCAGGAAAGATACCAGCAACGAGGCCCACTCCTGGGCACAGTCTCTTCCCTAATATCAGTTATTCAGCAACACTGAATGTTTTCAGTTTCATGTTTTCAGTTTGGGACCTTCCTAAATAATGGCAACGTGGACTCGTGAGAGCTCCCACTGCTGCCACTCAGACAACACTTGGGGGTGAGAAAAATAGCTCAGAGGGCAAAGAAATGAAATTTGGATGAACTCTGACACCTTGTGGACAATTAGCAGATGAAGGTGATGGACAAGGGGGAAGCTCTCCATGCTCTGGGCTCCCCCAGGGCCTCAGGCTCCTGCCTGGGCAGGGTTTGTCCCACCAAAGAGCTAAGGCTGAGCTCTGGGATGGAGTGTGTGCCCTCAGCATCACTCCCGTGTTCCAGGGACACTTCCTGGACACAGCAGTTTGCCCTAAAACCTCTGTTCAGAGCCCAGTTTGAGTCAGCAGCCCTTCATCCCATCAGCCCGATTGTCCTTAGTGTCACATGAGACCTAAGTCACAGAACCACAGAATATTCTGGGTTGGAAGGGACTAACTAAGGCCTAATTGTATTTAAGGACCTTGATAAGCAAATTGGCTGCTGTCACTCATTGGACTGAAGAATAAGCACACACTAACCAGCATTTAATTAGATTATTAATTATAAAAGTGTCTTTAAAATATAATAATAACGTTTTGCAAATGTACCTAATCCTGTGTGGTGTTAATGGCCACCCACCAGCAGTGTCTGGAGGAGCAGCAGGCTATCCAGCTTCAAAATCCAAGGAAATCCAGGCACACAGGGACTTGGAAAATGGTTCCTTGGCAAAGGGGGAGGTGACCCGAAGGCACAGAAGGTGCAGGGGACAGTGCTCTTACCAGAGACAAGGGCAGCAGGTGGCCATGGCCAGCTGGACAACAGCTGGAAAGGGATGAAACCTCCCGAGCAGCAGGAATTCACAGCTGTCCCAGGAAATGGGGTGTAACCATGTCCACCACTCTGAGGGGAGGAACACCCAGTGCTCAGCTCCATTCCCTCTTCACTCCCTGTCCCAACAACTCCAGGATGGAGAGCAGGAGGCCTCCAGTGCTGCTTCTCAGGGGAGATAAATCCGTGAGCCAGATGAATCTTTCTCCTGTGTTTCCAGCACAGTTTGAGCCTCCTCCCTCCTCACGGGCCTGTTTTGGGCTCAGGGCAGGAGCAAGGCTGTGGTGTCCTGGGATGGGGCTGCTGGGGAACAGCAGAGCATCTTGTCCCAGAGCTGGGTGTGGGCAGGGGGACTGGGAGGGAGCTGGAGGGACAAAAGCAGCTCTGAGGGCCTGGGATCCAGCATTTTGGTGAAGGAAGGGAAGGAGCCAGAGAGTTTCCCAAGGGAAGCGCTTCCCTGGTGCTCGGAGCAGCTGGAGCTGCTAAAGCTGAGGCTGCTGCAGGAGATGAACACACAGACCTGGAATTTTGAAGGCTGTGGGAACATGAAAGAGAAGCTGAGAAAGAAAAGCAAGAATCTGTTTGGGGAGCCTGCAGGAGTGGAGTTACCAGGCCCTGCTCACTGCCCGTGTCCCATGTGGGACTTGCCACATGTCTGGGCATTTTGAGGGCTGAATCCCAACCCTTCCATGGCAGCCCAGAGCAGTGTCTGGATGAGCTGCCAAATGCAAGCACCACAACGATTAAGAGGCTGAAAACCCAACTATTTGTGCTCTGTGAGCACTGAGAGCTCTGAACTCAACTCTTTTGGTAACATGAATGAAAAAGCTTTAGTACCAGGGTAGGAGTTACTAATTTCTACCTACAGAGACAGCTTTTCTGGCAAATGCCCCTTGCAGGAAATGAGTCAGAGGAGTGAATCAGTGTCTGCAGTGCCACATGAAGCTGATTTTCAGTTTTAACCGTTATATTCAACACAGGAGGGAATCACTGTAATGAGAATTATAACCCTGGGAGGAAACCCCCGATAAACTCCAACTCCTCCTGCCTGTGTTGCCTTGCCGAGGACAAGTTGCCAAACTTACTGGTCCCAGTTACAAAAGCTGGCAAGAGAAAGGCGGCCCAGCAGTTCAACACGTGGCATTTGGCTGGTGGCCGAGAGGCAGAAATTGGCAGTACCTAAAAAATAAAATTATCTGACAGAAAAAAGAGTCAGACTGAGGCTGCCATGGTGATGAGAAATAGAAGTTGGTGGCGTGACCAGGTCTCTGACTGTTCCATCAGCTTAAATACATTAACAGAACACTTCAGGAGCACTGGCTGTGCTCACAATAGTCACATTTTCCAAACCCACTCCCTGCTACTCTTTTCCATGTGGTCTGTGCCCATAATGCCAGAGAAAGTGGGTCCATGAGGTCCTCTAAAGGGCTCAGGAGACCTGTCACCCTCATAATGCCCAACACAGCCCAGCATATCCCTGGAAGTGTCCAAGGTTGGACAGGGCTTGGAACAACCTGGGCCAGTGGAAGGTGTCCCTCCCCATGGCAGGGGGTAGGACTGGATAGGCTTTAAGGTCCCTTCCAACCCAAATCATTCCATGATTCAGTGCTTGGCACCCACACTCTGATCGCTGGGCCATGACTGCGATGGAGGCTGGGATATGGCCCACCTTTCATCCATGTATTCCAGCTCCCAGAGACCAAACCACAGGAGACCTTGAGGAGATGGCCAAAGGACAGGCAGCTGGTCCTGTTGTCCCGTGATCAGTGTGGCACAGCCTCACTGGTGCTCCTGGGACTGACACACCAGGAATGCTCTCCCACCTCTGCAGGAACAGTGGGATCTCTGACAGGGCGGCTCTGAACACAATACCAGCATGTTTCATGCAGACATCATTCCCAAACCTCTGCTTTGTGCTGAGCAGCCAAATGGGAAATGCAGATGTGAGTATTGACAACTCTTGCAGTGCCTTTGCCTTCACAGCCCGTTTTCCTCTCCACAGGAATGACCCACCCGCTCTACAACATCACAGATTCCCCCAGCAACCCAGTCATGACCCAGAGCAACCAGAGCTGCTCCTCTCCCGACATCCCCTTCAAGAGCAGCCTCTACGCCACCACCTACACCCTCATCTTCATCCCGGGGCTGCTGGCCAACAGCGCTGCCCTGTGGGTCCTGTGCCGCTTCATCAGCAGGAAGAGCAAAGCCGTCATCTTCATGATCAACCTGGCCGTGGCCGACCTGGCCCACGTCCTCTCACTGCCCCTGCGCATCTACTACTACATCAACCACAGCTGGCCCTTCGGGGATGTCCTGTGCTTGCTCTGCTTCTACCTGAAGTACCTCAACATGTACGCCAGCATCTGCTTCCTCAGCTGCATCAGCATCCAGCGGTACCTGTTCCTGCTGCACCCCTTCCGAGCCAAGGGCTGGAAGCGCCGCTACGACGTGGCCATCAGCGCCCTGGTCTGGCTCGTCGTGGGGGCTGCCTGCGTGCCCTTCCCCCTCATGAGGAGCTACGGGCTGGACAGAAACACCAACGCCTGCTTTGCCGACCTGCAGGTGACACCGATCGACAGCAAGGTGGGCACGGTGCTGATGACCAGCACTGCCGAGCTCCTGGGCTTCGTGGGCCCGCTCGTCACCATCTTATACTGCACCTGGAAAACAAGAGACTCCATCCGGGGCTTCCATGTCCCGCAGGAAAACAGCGGGGAGAGGCAGAAGGCCCTCAGGATGGTTTCCATGTGTGCCGTTGTGTTCTGCGTGTGTTTTGCTCCCTACCACATCAACTTCTTCTTCTACATGTTGGTGAAGGAGAAAGTGATCACCAACTGCTTCCTGAGCACCATCACGCTCTACACCCAGCCCTTCTGCCTGAGCCTCGCCAGCTTCGACTGCTGCTTGGATCCCATCATCTACTTCTTCATGACTTCCGAGTTCCAGGAACAGATTTCCAGGCACAGCAGCATGGCCATCCGGAGCCGGCTCATGAGCAAAGACAGCGCCTCGTCGATGAAGGAATGACAAGAAAGCCACTTGGAAAAAACGAAGGTATTTCGTCTGAAATCTGAGACTGCTCTGGGATACTCCATTACCAACTCCATTGTGGAAGATCCTGCAGGTTTATGCAGGGGAGTTTTGTGGCAGTGGAATTTTTTCAGTATGTAGAAGATAAAACTCTGTCGAAGACTGGTGTGTTGGAATCTGGTGTGTGACCCAATTGGTGTGACCATCCCCCCACAGTGCTACCCCCACCTGACCTCGCTGGACTAGAAAATACACAGGAGAGAGTGACAAAACTTTTAATGGGAAATGGTGGAAAAGTCCCAGGCTTTTCTTCTATTTTCCCAGTTCCAGGCTCTATGATCAAGCTAGAGACAATCCCACATCCATACACTGACATCTGCTGAAGGATCTTCTCTGGGAAAACCACACAAGAACCTGAAACTGGCCAGTGGCAACCAAAGGACTTTGTGGATTGTGCAGTGGGGGCTGTGGACAGGTGAAGGTGTGCAGCTGGTTCCCACGTTCTCCTGGGTTTAGCACATCCCACTGGTCACCAGTGACCTCTGTTCCCCCTTTCTGCACTCACCCTCCTGCTCTGCTCCTCCTTTCCCTCCTCACCCAGCTCTGTTTGCTCCCTAATTGCTGACACACCCCGGAACTTGCACCTGCAGCTGGTGCAAGACCCTCTGCAAGACAAATTCTCCTCAAAGATTCAGAGAGTGGCACCTTCCTTTGCTGTAGGTGACTTTCTTCTCCTCCAAGCTGGCAAGGGGGACATGGGCAGGTGGCTTTTGCCTTTGGACCCCTTGGGGCAGGACCCTGGTGGTCCTGGGGTCAGTGCAGGTGGGTTTGATGGTGCTGGTGGTACCACTCAGGTCCTCACGCCCTTCTGTGTGTGGTCCAGAGGTACCTGGGATGAATCTGCCCCAAAAAAACTCAGCTCAACCCATTCAGATGATGCAACTTTTAAAAAAGAGAGGAGTCCTTGCCAAGGTGATTTCACTGATAGAGCAGAAGTTACATTCATAAATTATTGTGATTTTTTTCCACCAGGTCCTGTCGTGATCTGAATGTTTACATTTTTCAGTAGCCATGCAAAGCGGCAACAAGGAAGGATTCATTTACCCCTTATTTTTAATTAGTTACAGCTCTTCAGCCGAGTCCACCCACTCCGTAACTTCAAGGGTATCTCGTGATACCTGAGGATGGATTTGGCTGAACAGACACCAATTTATTGACTTTGGAAATCTGTTTTCAAAAGAATGTGGACAATTTGTACAGTCTTGCAACAAAACCAGGAGAAATACCAGAAACACTTGCTATGTGTATTTTAACTCCAACCACTCAATTCCACTGAGTTACATTTTAACTCAGCCAAATATTTCCTGTATATTGTGTTTTCCCACTTCTCTGTTTTACAAAAAAAATGGGGAAAAGCCAAGAATCAAGGTTTAAACAACCATTTCCCTGGAGTTTCTCTAAAAGGCAATGACACTGATTAAACACAATAAGTTCTCATAGTTCTTCCAGGTGTGAGAAGATAGTTTTGGGCTGAGTAGCATGCACTGGAGTCGATGGAAATGTTCTTTTTGATGTCACTGGCACAATAAATGTTTACACTCTGCAAGGAATCCCCTTCCAAAGGGGTGGATGCTCACGGACAGAATTAACCTCACACAATTCAGTTGTCAGTTCGGCAGTCTCTCATAAGCTACACTCTGTATAAAGTTGTCAGGGCACGAGACTTCAGTTTCAGTGCTTGTTTTGAGGATTTTTATAGACCTTGCTCAGTCACCACGTGACTGGGAGCTGTTTCCTGTCCCTTCACTTTCGCACCCTTCTGCCCTGATTAGGTGAAAACAAGCTGAGGGCACTTACGGGAACTCTGTAGCTCGTTCTGTGGGTTTTACTTCCCAAGAACTGATGCTCAAAAAAATAAAGGCTGTTTATCAAACATCAGCTGAGTTTTGGAGTTATCACTGGTACCTGGTAAACTGCTTGGGATCAGCTCCTCCTGGGATCAGGGTTTAAGCAATGGAGAACAACTTTTAATATTCTTTAACAGATTTGTTACTTGTTTTCATTCTGAAGAGTGGTCATTTATTTAATTTTTAAATCTGCCACACTTATATTAGATTTAGAAGTGCTTTGAGGATGGGAAGGTGTCCTGGATAGTGGAAGATGGACATGGCATGGGAATACCTGCTCCAGCTGCTGAGTGTCCAGGAGTGACAGTGGCTCTCCTCCCATAACCTTAACACGGATTTGGTGTCTCCATCAGGGATAACATTCTCCATCTCCAGGATGGCATCCCCAAGCACCTCAGCTCCCCCCATTTTCCTGCCTCACTCACCCTCTGAACTCCCTTAGGCTCCCCAAAATCCTCCTTTTCCATACTGCAGCCCCAGCCTTCGAGGACAGGTCACACACTCAACACTTTCAATGTTGAAAGAAAGGGGACCAGAAAACTCTGCCTAAAGCTCTCTTCTGCTGTGGGGGAAAGTGCCCTGGTTTTGGTTGGGGCAGAGCTGAACCACCTCTGTGGGGTGCAGCTGCCAGATGGGGTTAAACCACCAGAGAAAGTCGGTCAGGATGGGCCAGCAGAGAGCAACAGCTCAGAGCAAAGAGAGATCAGGGAAAACCTGCACTTTTCCAAAGTCCAAGATGACCTGTTTGGCCTCCACAAACCCACGTGTGAAATCCAAAGCCTTTAGTTCAGGCCTTCCAAAACCTCAGTGTGCATCTCAAGAGCAGAACAGGCACTGCAGTGAGGAGGAGATATTCCAGCTGCCTTCCCAGCTGCCTGGTGCCGGGTCTGACCCAGGCCTGGGCTGCAGGGGCTGCTTTGCCTCACCCAGTCAGAGGCACAACGAGCCTGGCTCAGGTTCCTGTAATTCACCCCATTTCCTGTGACCAAAAAACATGTTTATTATTTTGACAAGAGGAAATACAATTTCATGATGTTGCTCCTGGATTATCTCTCGTGCTGGTCCTGCTGCTCAGACTCACCACTAGAAAAAGACTTTTCCTCCTTCTTGGGCAGACACAAAAAAGCTGTTTTAACAGGGATGCCCCAGAAAGGCAGAATCGAACCAAATCAAGAGGTTGGGTACAGCTTCACAGGTGTGTGAAAGATGGATCTGAAGGGCTCCTGGGGCTGGAGCATCTCACCCTGGAGGGACCTGCTCAGGATGGAGACGTGGTGAGGTCTCCAAGCCACCTGCACTGGCACAGTGCCAATCCCCAAGGCACAGCCCTGGGCAAACACATCTCTATTGCTCCAGAACACGAGCCATTCACCTTTTAGCAAAAGCAAATGTGTTTCTCTGCAGTGCCACCCCATCCTAACCAGGAGCAGAGGTCTGGTATCTCCTCCCCTGCTTGAAAGGGCCCTCCTGTGCATGACAACAAACATATTTGGAAGGAACTCTCAAGGGATTTAAAGCCTTTCTGCAGCTTCAGGTTCTGAGCTGCAGGATCTTGCAGTACCTCTTGCTTCCCTTAAATGAAATTACCAGCCCTCTGCCCAGAGAAAAAACAAAATATGCTGGAAATGCAGGATAACAACTCCCCAGTTCAAAACCATGAAACCACTTCATCGCACTTGAAAGATTTGGGGCATGACTGGTGTGTTTTAACCAAAAATGCCGGGTTCGTGGATCAGACAAAGGCTTAGCCCAAAAAGTAAGGGTGGGATTGACAATTATTTGCTGTTAAATAAATCAGAGCTTCCCAAAATGCTGTCCCTGCAGAGAGCTCTGTGTGACAGTGAGAGGGACAATGAGCTGGAGACTCACCCAGCCCAGCTCAGCTCCCTGCACAAGGGTGAAGCTGCTTTGTGTGAACAAACCTCCTCCTCCCCCTGCTTTTCATACATCCTTCAGGTGCATCCTGTCAGATATTCTCAATGCTGAACGCCTGAGAGATGCTGATCATCTGCGTTTGGCCCCCTGCCCACAGGATACCAGGCTGCAGGAGAAGAGACCTTTATCTGGAGGCCTTAGATAAAGACCCACAGTTCTTAAAAAAGTTATTTAAAAGTTCCTTTGTGCCTTCTGCCTTTGAAAGAACGTTGCCAAGTGTGAAAGGCACGTTAGCGTTGGGGATGAGCCAGAGAAACAGAAATGCTAAACAAAAACATGCCCAAGCTGAAAGAAGAAAGGAGAGGTTGATCCGTGTGTGTTGAAGGATGAGCCTTGAGGTTTGTCAGTCCCTCAGGTTTTCATGGCCAGGAATGTTGTGATCTTCTGCAAAAGTTGTCCAAAAAGCCAAGGAGCAGAGGAATGGCTCAGCTTGGTTACAAGCCCCTTGCTTGGGATCTCTTCCCAAGTTCTTTGGCCAAATAAACAGCATGGACATCCCCCCCGTGCCGCCCGACGAGCTGCTGCTGGCTGGAGTCCATCTCGTGAGCATAAAAACCCATCCTAGCTTGGGATCCATTGATTTTTCCCACCGCAGCATCATGGCTGGAAATAAACACCTAAAAATAGGGCTCGGGGATGGCTGGATACGCTGCTGCGGACACAGAAATAGGATGTCCCAGGCAGGATATCCTGATAAAACAGCCCCGTCACTCTGGGATTAACCTCTGCCCTCTGGAGAGGGCCGGGGCACGGTGCCAGCCTCCCTGCTGGGGTCTGTGAGTGCTCCACAAACACACCAGCGCTGCTCCTTCTTCCCAGGATCAGCACCAGCCGCTGGAAGAGATGCACAGGAAGAAAACCATGAGTGATAAACAGCTCCTGCATCTCCCAAATCCTCTGAGATGAGAACCATGGGCATTCAGGGTGCCCAGAGAAGCTGTGGCTGCCCCATCCTTGGAAGTGTCCAAGGCTGGACAGGGCTTGGAACAACCTGGGATGGTGGGAGGTGTCCGTGCCCGTGGCAGGGGCATTGGAATCACAGAGTATTTTAGGTCCCAAATCCAAATCACTCTCAGATTCCATGATTTCTTGGCACATGGAGACCTGGCAGCTGAGTGGGTGGCAGAGCTCTGGTGCACTGCTGATCCCAGTCCCTCAGCTGGTAACTAACGTTTCTAAGAGCTTCCTTCTTTCATTTCTTCTCCACCATTCTGTTCCTGTTAATTTTGTGAGGTCACAGAACCATTTACAAAAAATAGGGTAAGAATATTTCTATTTTTACATCACCTCCAGGAAGGGAAAGTTGCCAACAGCCAAATTATCTGTCCAAGCCCTGGGCTGTGAGCTGTGACCCTGGATATCAGGTAAAACTGCTCAGCTGGAAAAGAGGCAGCTCAGAAGAAGTCACACCATGAAGTTACACCCCTTGTTCAGCCAAGCAGGAAGGAGGTCGTGCTCAGCAGGCAAAAAACAGCTAAAAACTCTATATATGTGCCTAGATATAGGAAAGGAATTAAAGGAGGCAAAAAGAAAAAGATTGGAAATGATGCACATCATGGTTTCTTTAAACTGGAGTATTTTGGGAAAATCTCCACCTTTAACCATCCCATTATTTCAGGAACAAAGTCCAAACCCTCCAGCTTTAGCCTGCAGCCTTGATAGTCTGAGGCTAACCAAACTTCCAAGAAAATGAGGGAAAATTACTCCCTTCCAGTAACTTACACTGGCAGAGCGCTCGGTTTTCCTTCAGCGAGCGCTTACTGGGAGGTTGCTTCTGTATTTTACAGCTCTTCCCAGGCACAGTGACCGTGCAGAGGAGCAGGAGCAGCCGGAGGGACGGGCACCGTGCCCTCCCACAGCCCCCGCGCCCAGAGGGGACAGAAATCCACGCTCTCCATCCCAGGGCACTGGCACCAAACGACGTCATCGCCTTCCCAGCGGCTTTAACGTCATTAACTGCACACGTTTGGTGTGGAGAAGAGAAACAAAATACAGGATTTCCTGTTCTGCAGCCACTGGACCGGGCTGCAGATGCCGGCAGGATTCCAGCGCTCCGAAAACATGTGGAAGTTAAGCGAGGAGGCGCTGGGACTGCTGAGAAAATCAGTGGGAAATAAAAGCAGGACGCCGGCTGCTCCTGCTCCCTAGCACGGCTATGACCCCTCCGGAGCATGGGAAGCACAGGAAGGTGAGTGGCATTTCTGCTCTTTTCTTCAGGGGACTGAAACCGGCGCAGTTTTAGCAATTTTATCGCTTCTTTGTAGTTCTTCAAGAGATGGTATCGGGCAGGAGCTGGTGCAACATCCTCAGCCGCTTCTGCTGTGCCCACAAATTTGTCTCCGAGGGTGGGTGAGGGGGGTCGGTGCCTGGGACAGGCTGTGGTGTGGGGGAGGACGTGGGGAGAGGCTGTTTTAGGCAAAAAACCTCAATTTTGTCCTTACTGACAGAGGCTGCCCTAAGCGACCAGCTCTATTTACGCATTTCCTATTAGTGCCTAGATTAAACAAACAAAATTATTGCTTACAACCCCAGCGCCAGAAAACTCCACTACTTAAAACAAGACTTTATTTCAAGCCATAAGTGGATTTTTTTTTTTTAAATTTTTTCCCAAGCCTGCTTTTCTCTCCAGCATCCCATCGCTGAAGGGGGGCAGCTCTGCCCCCATCCCCCAGCTTGGAGGGCTCTCCCCAGCCGTGCCTGGAGTTCAGCTTTAGCCTGGGTTGTCCAAGCAGCCCGTGGAAAAGATGAGGGCGGGTTTGCCAATGGATCGGGAGCAGTAAATGCAGGAACACCCCGCTGGTGTGGGGCTGGGTGGGGCACAGGCTGATTCACAGGAGCCGGGCGGGTTCCAGCACTGACAGCCACATTCGCCTTCAGGAACGGACACTGCTCCAACACACTCCAAAAATCAACCCCGGGTGCTCCAAGAGCTGCCTTGGCCTCCTAATTAATTGCAGAGTTATTTGATGTTTAATGAATGGCGGGGCTGCATCCACAGGCAGTGCTCTGACTCCTCGGGCACTGATATTGGGCTCCCTTCTGGAATTTCAGCTTATTAAAACTCAGCTTTGCCCAAAAAAACACTCCCTGTTCCTGCCCGTGTTTAAATCCATGCGTGGATGAAATGGGAAAATAGTCAAGGAATGGAAAGAATATTTTATATAAGATTTATAAAGTTGCTGGATAAAACTGGCCGGAGCCCACGGGAACGTCTATGTCCTGACACCACCAGCAGAGCAGGGGGAAGCTGGAGGGACCTGGGGCAAAGGGAAAACTGGAAAACAATAAAAAATTTACAACTCCACCTTCCCAGGAATTGTTGTAGTGAACAAGCCCGGCCTGACCCCAGCCCAGGGTGGGGATCTCTGCTGCTTTCCTGCCAGCGCCCTCCAAAGCTGTGTCGGGTACCAGGAGTGGCACCCGGCCCTCCCGCCAGGAGCAGGCACTCCTCAGCTCCCACGGAAAGTTAAAAACATGGAAACAACCAGCAGGGAGGCTCCCCATGGAGGAGGTGTCGGATTTGGGCTGAGTTGCTTGGCAGGGACGCCGAGGGCTCTGTGACCCTCCCCATGAGCCCACACCAAGGGCCACCTCTGTCACTGGACAGCTGTGACAAGAGCTGGGAACAGCTGCGTCCCCCTCGCTCCCTGGCAGTTTTCCCTCTGTTTTCTGCAGGGATGTGAAGACAGGTCCTGCCACCCCTTTCCCAGGGTCAAACAGACCGAGTGCAAAGGGCACAAATCCCTCATGGTTTTTCGGGCAGGTGAGGAGCACAGGGACACTGCAGGGACCAAGGAGCTGTTTCCCAGTATTCCCTCAGCACAGATGTCCCCTCTCCCCTGCCTTTCCCAGCTCAGTGGAGCAATCACAAACCTCTGACACAGCAACCGAGAGGTGCCCTCACCCAGCAGCCCCAGTTCCACTCCAGCCTTGCTTTGCTTGCAGCCAAACCCCAGAAAAACAAGGAAAAGCAAGAAGGCAGCTTGGGAAAGGCTCAGTTTGGAAAGCAGGGTGAGAGCACCGACCCTGCTCACATCAGAGGTGAGGGGAGGAGGGGTGGCAGACAGCTGAGAGGCCAGGGCTGTGTTTTAGATNAGGAATGGAAAGAATATTTTATATAAGATTTATAAAGTTGCTGGATAAAACTGGCCGGAGCCCACGGGAACGTCTATGTCCTGACACCACCAGCAGAGCAGGGGGAAGCTGGAGGGACCTGGGGCAAAGGGAAAACTGGAAAACAATAAAAAATTTACAACTCCACCTTCCCAGGAATTGTTGTAGTGAACAAGCCCGGCCTGACCCCAGCCCAGGGTGGGGATCTCTGCTGCTTTCCTGCCAGCACCCTCCAAAGCTGTGTCGGGTACCAGGAGTGGCACCCGGCCCTCCCGCCAGGAGCAGGCACTCCTCAGCTCCCACGGAAAGTTAAAAACATGGAAACAACCAGCAGGGAGGCTCCCCATGGAGGAGGTGTCGGATTTGGGCTGAGTTGCTTGGCAGGGACGCCGAGGGCTCTGTGACCCTCCCCATGAGCCCACACCAAGGGCCACCTCTGTCACTGGACAGCTGTGACAAGAGCTGGGAACAGCTGCGTCCCCCTCGCTCCCTGGCAGTTTTCCCTCTGTTTTCTGCAGGGATGTGAAGACAGGTCCTGCCACCCCTTTCCCAGGGTCAAACAGACCGAGTGCAAAGGGCACAAATCCCTCATGGTTTTTCGGGCAGGTGAGGAGCACAGGGACACTGCAGGGACCAAGGAGCTGTTTCCCAGTATTCCCTCAGCACAGATGTCCCCTCTCCCCTGCCTTTCCCAGCTCAGTGGAGCAATCACAAACCTCTGACACAGCAACCGAGAGGTGCCCTCACCCAGCAGCCCCAGTTCCACTCCAGCCTTGCTTTGCTTGCAGCCAAACCCCAGAAAAACAAGGAAAAGCAAGAAGGCAGCTTGGGAATGGCTCAGTTTGGAAAGCAGGGTGAGAGCACCGACCCTGCTCACATCAGAGGTGAGGGGAGGGTGGGCAGCCAGCTGAGAGGCCGGGGCTGTGTTTTAGATATTTATCTGCACATAAAAATATAAAATATCTAAAATAATGATTTCCTCCTGAACCTCAAAACGTGGTAACCCCACCAAAGAGCTGCCCAGGTGAGGAGGAGCAGGATGGAGGAGCCTTCATCCTGTACCTTGAAGCATTGGAATGGATTTGCTCCTGGAAATCCATCCCTGTGACAAACACCAGGATCAGGGCTCCGGGAAACAGCACCGTGGCTTCTTCTTAATTAATTACCACTGCTGAGGGGCTGGGTGACAGTGACGGGAGGTGCTGAGGGCTCTGCCAGCCCCAGCTCCAGGCAGGAAAGGGCAGGGCAGGCTGCACACTCCTCAGGCTCCATTTCCAAGGGGAAAATCCCACTGTTTGTTACAGACGATGCCGCAGCCCCTGGGTTTGTATCCTGCTGCTGCCAAATCCCCTCTTCCCAAAAGAACAGATCGTTTCCCTTAGGATCTGCTCATGAATGGCAAAATCCATCACCTCCCCAGGGAGCAGCAGGAGCACCTGAACTCCGCATGACCCGCTAATAAATCCCCTCAGCACTGGATGAGCTGGGATGGGTAAATGGAGGAGAAGAATTTCTACTTTAACTAGGAAGGAGGTGTATTTATCTGCCTGCATGTCCTGAGCAGTTGCTGAAGGATAATTCCTGCTGCTGAGGGATAATTCCTGCTGCTCCAGCGTGATGCCTGCACAATGTGCCGGGAGTGCCGGAATTGAGTTAGCAGGACCAGCAGAGCAACTGGCGTGTGCTTGGCCAGTTATTAACCTATAAATCCAGCCTTAACTCTGGAGCCAGAGCTGATGGATCTGTCTGCAGCTCTCCCCGGCCTCAGCTGCCTGGGGATGTTAATTATTGCCTTTGCTGCCGATTCACATCAGATCCCTGCACGGATCTGCAAAGACAGTGCCTAAATCCATTTCAAATCCCTATTTATTTACAGTCCAGCCGAAATTGCTTGTAGATGTAGAACACCAATTTGACAGAGTGTGATGGAAAACTTGATGAAATAAAAGTGGTCCTGGAAAATCTGGGGAGCTGCAGAAGCTCTCTGGCAATCAAGAGAGGGATGTTACAGAGCTCAGTGTGTTCACTGTAATTGGGGCATCTCACGAGATCCCGCAGAGTGCCTCTGCAAGGAGAGGGTGGAGGATGCCTGGAATGGCTCCCTGGGAGCTCCCTGGGTCACCCTTCCCACCACTCACATTGACTTGCACACACACCCCTACACAACTGACTCTTCTGTCCTAAAGTGCATTTACTCCGTTGAAAGATTTTGGCTTTACAGCATCTTTTTACCCACTCCAGAACTCCTCGCCCTGCCGTGACCGCCCCATGAGCGAAGAGACCCGGCCAGGATGGAGAGCAACGTGTCCTCCGGGAACTGTTCCGAGCCCCAGATGTCCTTCCAGTCCACCCTCTACGCCACCACCTACACCCTCATCTTCATCCCGGGGCTGCTGGCCAACAGCGCTGCCCTGTGGGTCCTGTGCCGCTTCCTCAGCAGGAAGAGCAAAGCCGTCATCTTCATGATCAACCTGGCCGTGGCCGACCTGGCCCACGTCCTCTCACTGCCCCTGCGGACCTACTACTACATCAACCACAGCTGGCCCTTCGGGAGCTTCCTGTGCCAGGTGTGCTTCTACCTGAAGTACCTCAACATGTACGCCAGCATCTGCTTCCTCAGCTGCATCAGCATCCAGCGGTACCTGTTCCTGCTGCACCCCTTCCGAGCCAAGGGCTGGAAGCGCCGCTACGACGTGGCCATCAGCGCCCTGGTCTGGCTCCTGGTGGGGGCCGCCTGCCTGCCCCTCATCATCGTCAGGAGCCCAGCCCTGTCCAACTCCATCAACAGCTGCTTCTCGGACCTGGGCGTGAAGCAGCTCAGCCCGGGGGCCGCCATCGCGCTGGTGACGGTGGCGGAGCTGTTCGGCTTCGTCATCCCCTTCGGCACCATCGCCTGGTGCACGTGGAGGATGTGGCATTCCCTGCGGGACGGCCCCACGGCGCTGCAGGACGCCGGCGAGAAGCGGAAGGCCCTGAGGATGGTCCTCATGTGCGCCGCCGTCTTCTTCATCTGCTTCACCCCCTACCACATCAACTTCCCCTTCTTCATGATGGTGATCGAGAACATCATCCGGGACTGCGCCGTGCACCGGAGCGCGCTGCGCTTCCACCCCATCTCCCTGTGCCTGGCCAGCCTCAACTGCTGCCTGGACCCCGTCCTCTACTACTTCATGACCTCCGAGTTCCAGGCGCAGCTGCTGCGCCACGGCTGCGTGGCCCTGCGAGCCCGGCTCCCGCCCCGCCGCAGCGGCACCGCCGGCACCGACACCGCCCACGACATCCGCGTCAGGAAGAGGAATCTCCCTCGCCTCAAGTTCTGGTCTCTTCCCAAGTTCTTTGGCCAAATAAACAGCATGGACATCCCCCCCGTGCCGCCCGACGAGCTGCTGCTGGAGTCCATCTCGTGAGCGTCAGCCAGCCCTGTCCGTGCAGGGGCTTCTCGGAGCTGCAGTGAGGACTGGAGCACTCTCCAGTTGTCCTTGTGTGCTGCAGGTGCCAGGATCTGGTCCGTGAGGACGTTTGATGACAAAAGGTTTGCTGGTTGTGTTGTTGCTGCTGGGGTCTGTTGCCTTCCATCCCCTCAAAAGCCATTGTTGATGCCAAAGTTTCTCTTGTGCTGAACTGCAGTGGGTTCAGGTGCCTCATTTCAGGTGTTTCAGTGCTTCTGCATATTTGCCATTTTTGGGAATCCTTCTGAATCCTGAGTTGTGAGCGAGAGGCTCAGCCTTGGCACAGCTCTGGGAATTCCAGCCCTGATCCTGGGTGCCTACAGCCACCATCACCTGGAGCATG
The DNA here is from genome assembly GCA_013397915.1 of Daphoenositta chrysoptera. Classification (NCBI taxonomy): domain Eukaryota; kingdom Metazoa; phylum Chordata; class Aves; order Passeriformes; genus Daphoenositta; species Daphoenositta chrysoptera. Next base: position 574,651 of record VZRO01005235.1, on the reverse strand, counting down.
CACCACGCTCACTCAAGGCTCTGCATCAGGACAGTTCATTATCTCCACGTAAACTGAACCTTTTTCCACTACAAAAATCCATCACCTGGGTCCGATCCAGCCTGATCTGGGCTGCAAGACTGTAACTGTACCAAGCAAAGAGTATTAACCTATACCACATCAGTGTTATGGGGAGGGTTCAAACGAACTGGGCTCAGCTCACGCTGCTGGAAAAGGCCCCCAGAGCTGAGCAAAGGGATCCACCTGGCTCCTGGGAGCTGAGGGTGCTTGGCTGAATATGAGGGATCAGTATTTGGAAGACAAATTGTGATCGACAGACCACAAGCAAAGAGGGAGAAGTGACACCCCCAAGGGCACATTAACTCACATTAGAGCTATGGTGTGAACTGCTAAAACAGGGACTTGCCGTTGGTGTCTCTTGTGTTATTGGGAGTCTTGTGTTATTTGTCATGTTGCTGATGCATGTGGTTGCACATTAAGATGTTATCCAAACCTTCAGTTTTGCTTTGAACACCAAAAACCATCCCAAGCCTTGCTGGGTACCGAAAAAATTTACAAAACTGACTCCAGTACACCCTGAAAGCTTCAAACTCTGAGGAAATAAAACTATCCCAATGTGTATTTGAGCTTCAGGAGTATTATTTTAAGTGCTTGGAAATATTTTCATTATGCCCCATATCTACTCTTAGAGCAGTGACACAACTTGGGGGGGACACACCAGTCTGGGGCTCAGGGAGGCCTCAAACAGTGGCCAGTGCAGGGGTTCTGAGGTCTCCTCCTCCCAAAAAACCCACAGGGAATTTTATAAGTAAACGTAGGCAGAGAGGGGTTGATAGAAAACAGCTTTTCCCATGATTGGATGCATATTTCCACCCCGTGCAGCGTTTCTGGGAAGCACGGAATGGGTGGTGGTTTATCCTCACACTGCTGGGGCTGGATGGGGGAGACAGATGGGAGATCCAGACAAACTGGAGGAATTTGCTTTGGTACTTAAAGTGTGCCAGAGACAGGCAGCAAAGCCCGGGAACAGGCAGCAAAGCCCAGGAACAGGCAGCAAAGCCCAGAACAGGCAGCAAAGCCCAGAACAGGCAGCAAAGCCGCTGCCCTGGGGCTCATTCTGTCCCAAATCTCCTCCTCCTCTCACAAAAATTATAAATAACAAAAGGCCATGTTTTCCTTGTTTGCCTGGGGGGGAAAAAAGAGCTTTCAGGGCTGGAAAAATGCTGTTTCAGATGGCCCAAACCCAGCAGCAGGCAGAGGCAAAACAGGAAACCCAAGAAAACCTCACCGATGCCGGGACTGGCTCCGGGCAGCTCCCACAGACAGGACAAGCCACAGCAGCAGGATCTTCACCAGGAGTGTGGCTTTTCCCGGGAGTGGCACAACCCCGAAGAGCTGGGCTGGACATCCAGGTGGCCCTGAACGAGTATACACAGGTCATTTATAAGCCCCCCTGAGCACCAGCAAATCCTGGATTGTGGCTCCAACTTTACTGGCAGCACCAGCTCCAGGTTTCCCAGGAGCTCCAGTTCCCACTGGGATTTTGCCAGGTTGTTTTCAGATTGCTTTTCTGACTTTTCTGTAACACAGCTTGCCCCTTCCAAACAGAGCACAGGAAAGAGAAAGCAAACCCAAAACTCTCGCTGATCTATCACGTGGAGACTCAGCAGCAAAGCCTCTCTCGGGCTGTCCCTGCCTCAGGCAGGGAAATACAGCGGAAGAATCCCTCGCTGGGTTGGACTCCCTGGATCACAGGGATTTTGCTGAGTTTTCTGTAAATCAATCCCTGAAGAAATATCCTTTTCCAGTACAAGCTGGTGCTTCCTGCCCTTCCAGTGCCTGCCAGCCTCCTGTTTTATCAGTCACAGGATCACCATGGAATGGTTTGGGTTGGGAGGGACCTCACAGCTCGTACCATCCTACCCCGTCATGGGACACCTTCCACTACCCCAGGGTGCTCCAAGCCCCGTCCAACCTGGCTTTGGCACTTCCAGAGATCCAGGGGCAGCAACAACTTCTCTGAGCAACCTGTGCCAGGGCCTCTCTACCCTCACAGGGAACAATTTTTTCCCAACATCCCATCAAACCCTACACTTACATATCCCTAAAATCATGCAGTACTTGCGATTATCCAAGCTGTCCCTTGCACGACACTTTTTAGGGCCCCACGGGGAGGGAGGGAAGCTGCTTTTCTCCTTGCTAAAAATACCTTTATCCTCCCTCCATGACCACATGCTCCCAGTCCAGCCCCAAAGTGACTTTGCCTCTGGAAAACCACTCAGGCTCTGCTGAGTCGTCACCACCGAGCCTCAGACTCCTCTCCTGATTTTTGGCATCACTGCTGGCAAGGAGCAGCTCCTCCACCCACCCACCTCGTGCTGGAGAGGGAAAGTGCTGTCCCTGGCAAGGGAACAAACACCAACAACTCCAATCCTGAGCACAACTCCAACGCACTGAAAGCAAATTTTGCTGCTTCAAACCCAGCCGAGCCAGGGAGGGGCTCTCCAAGCCAGGGAGCCGTTTTCCAGACAGCCATGATTTCATCAGATCCCAATCCAATTTTTCATTCGTGTGCTCAGCCAGCAACACCCTGCAAAGCCCGGGTTTGGGGTGTGGTGGGACAGCACTGTGTGACAGCCCCAGGTGTGTCCATCAGCCCCTCCCATGCTCCGGGGTGCTGTTGAGGGCACAGGGGAGAGGATTTGGGAATTCTGCGTGGATGCCATGGCAGCGTTCAGCACCGGGAGGGTGCTCAGCATTCCAAGGAACAGCCAAAGCCTCATCCCTGCACAGCCAGCACCTCCTTCCCCGCAGGCGCTGCCACGCCATCGCTCAGCCCTGCTCCTTCTGCAGGGATTTTTTGGTTTTTAAAGAGAATTCCCTGCTGCAGGCACACAGGGCAGGAAAATGCAGCAGTTTTGAGCCCTCAGCCTGGTGCCAGCGGCACGGCTGCATCCCTGGCTCCACGTGAGCCCTGCTGGTGCCGGGAGCTGCATCCATGGACCTGCGCCTGCTCCCCCTTTCCAGACACGCTCCCTTCCCCTGGGACAGCCCCAGCCGTGCAGGGAGCAGGCAGACAACCTATTCCAGGAATTATTTCTATTAAAGACAGGCAGTGCAGATCAGAAAGGCCTCAGCTGGTTCTCTCTGAGGAGCTCCTACAAGGTCACGAAGCACAAGCTTAGATAAACGGAGAACTTCTAATTCTTATAAGATAAAAATGTAAGTAAAGATAAAAAATATAAATAATACAAGAGAAAAATACAATTTTAAAATTTTACTTTATGCAGTAAAATAATTGCTTTGAGATTTGGTGCCCAGCTCCAAGACCTCCTGATGGTGGCCTCAGCTACAGCAGGACTGTGAGGTCCAGCTAGAGTTTTCCCTGGGAACAACAGAATTTGGAAACCAACATTTGCCTGCTGGTAAATTCACCCTCAATTCCCACCCCACGCCCCAGGAATGCTCCTGGAGTGATGGAAAACGCGATGGGTGCTGGTGGCAATACCCACGGAGCATGGCACAAGCAAAACAGGATTTGGGGATGCTCTGCAAGGTGGTTTTGAAACAAAACCTCCCTCAGTACCCTGCACCCACTCACTGCCCCCAGCTCAGGCTCTGCCTTCCCATAACCAGGCTGACTGCCGTGGAAATGGAAGTGAAACGGAGCATCCGTCACATGCTGGAGTGGGAAAAGCAAAGGAGCCCATCCCCAAGCCCAGGTGCTGCTCAGGCACAGGGATTGGTGATTCCTGGACTGGCCTCAATTTTAATGTCTGTTAAAGTCACCTCCAAACCATCCCCCTAAATCCTTGCGGGAGGCAGGGAGGTGCCAGGGTCACGATGGGAAATGCTGGTGGAGCAGGGGGAGCCTGGGGACCCCCAGGTGTCACATCACACAATTTTGGGGAGAGGAAATAAATGAGAGCACAGCAGAGGCAGCTGCTTGGAGGTGCTGGGAAGGTTTCACATCCCGGATCCCGCTGAAATTAGGGAAACACCCCAGGACTGACATGAGCTGAGGCAGCATCCTCCACAGAGGGCTCTGTGAGACCACAACACCAACGAGCCCACTTTCAGCACTAAACCCCAACCCCACTGCTGCCAGCCCAAAAGCACCAGTCCGAAACCCAGCCCTGCACCACGGGGACAGCTCTGAGCTGAAGATCCCACAGTGCTGAAAGCTCTGGCTCCCACATTAATTAAAATCCATCAAGTCACCAGCAGCTTCAGAATAAAGCTGGAAGCTTTAACCAGCGGGAGCATCAGCTGCTGGAGCAGGCACACAGCTGCATTTTTGGGAAATGGGATCCACAGAGCCTTAGAGAGGGGCTGGGCCACCACAGGGTGACAAAGCCTGTGCTCTGCAATGCTGTGAGAGCCATTAATCTCCTGTAAACCACCATAAAAAGGAGCGTACTCCTAAATTGAAGTTGTGGTACGAGTAAATCAATGATGCTTTAAAGGAGCAGGTGTAATATAATATACATATATAGATATATATATGTATGCTGCTTCCTGGGAAGATGTGTAAGGAAAATGAATAATGCAAATTTAAAAGTTGCAAATCTCTTCAGAACTTCTCCGGAAATGGTTTTAAAGGCCACTTTTTCAAATTAACCAACTGAATCGTTGCTCCCTCTTGATCTTAACAAGAATTCTTGATGTTTCTAGAGCTGGAGTCCTCCCCTGGATAAGCAGGGAAGTGCTGCTTTTCAAACTCAAAGCGCAGCCAGCTCTGCCCTCTGCCGATGGCCGGGGACCACGATGGCCCAGGGATGTGGCCGTGGGTGACACCACTTCATGGCGCGTTTGGAAAAGGAGAGCCCTTGGCTCTCACCCTGGTTTGTTCCATGAGAGCCGTGGGAATCCCCTGGATAAGATAACGGAGAACTCGCTACTTTTGGGGAGCCCAAACCTGCCCACGATCAGCTTCAGGGGGACCCCAAAGCTCTCCAAAGCACCGGGACTGCAGCACAGGGGTGCAAACACCCAGGCGAGAGGGAAGGAGCCTTTCCCAGCAAGCTGCGGGAAAAAAATAATTGATGAATGCTCTCATTCCCTCGGCCTCAGCTCCGTGCCCGTCACAGAGGGGCTCTGCCAGCGGGTCCCTGTCCCCGGGAGCCGAGGGGTCCAGCCCCCCTAACCCCCACCCCTGGCAGCAGGACCAGCTACTGGGGTGACACCAACCTCACAGCGACAGCTCCCAAAACACCCCGAGACCACGACAGCAACCAGAACACCCCGAGGCCACCAGCACCTTTACAAACGTCTGTAAAACCACACAAAGAGAAGGCAAGCGGGCGATTCCAGGCAGGAGCCGGGGCAGGGGCACCCCAGCGCGGAGCCGCCGCGCTCCCCACGGCGCAGCCGCTCCCCGCAGTTGCGCTTTTGCTTCGCGCGGCGAGGGAGGGACCCGCCTGGGGACCTGCTGCAGCCCCGCGGGGACACAGCGGAGCGGCCCCCGACACCAAAGGTAGGGCTGGATTCCTCCGTCCCGGCTACCTTCGGGTCAGGCGGCGGGGTGAAATTGGGCTTCTTTTCGGTTGTTGTGCCGTAGATTTGGTGCGGCTCTGTTGGAGTGCTGAGAGGGGATGGGACAGCCCAGGGACAGCCAGGGGGGTCCTGCCTTCACCACATATAGGGTGTAACTCCCAAAGTACATGGGTAGAAGGGAGGAGATGCAGAGTAAGCCCAGCTATAGGTAAGGAGCTAATAATTCATCTATTGAAGAGCTCCTGTGTGTGCCCATGGGATGCTCTGAGCATCCGAAGGAGAGGAGGGGGATGGCTGAAGCTAAAACAAGCAGCCTTGAAGTTTCAAGCTCTGTTTCCTGCTACCACTGAGTGAGCAGCTGAATTTAAGGATTAACCCCAACTCCAGCAATTTGCAGCCTCTGCAAGCCCGGCACAAGCTGGGATGGGACTCTCTGTAAGGGGTCTCTGAGGCCACACAGCCCCATCCCTCCAGCACAGGGATAACTGACCCAATTCCCACTGCCCCAGGTTTTCCTTGGGTTTGTCTCCCTCTCTTTGTCCCATGAATTTTCCCAAGTGGTCTGTTCCTCACAAATGGCACCACACCGATTTTCCATGGGCCAATTTCCATTTAATTGCAAGTACCAGGCAGGAAGAGGACAGGATTATCACAGCACAGGGACACAGCCGTGCATCCCTGGGGGTGGTGTGCTGATGGTTTGAGGGGATAACTCACGACTTTGGTGCCAGGAATATCTCCCAGGGACATCAGGGTGTGCCAGGAAGGGAGAAGGAGGGTGGGGGATAAGGCTGACACACAGCACTGCTGCTCCGGGTTATTTTCCCTTCTTAACCAGGATAAATATGAACAAAGGAGGACAAGAGCTTTTGCAAAGGATTAAAAGGCAAAAGCAGAGTATTTCACATGGCATTAAACCAGAGCATTTATTTTTTTCCTGTATATTCTTGGAATTTAGTTAGCACAGCAAGGGGCAACCTCGCTCCTACAGAAAAAGGTACAAATCCCAAATACCTACCAGGAAACCACTTCAAGGCAGAGAAGCCTCTTCCTCTGTCATTTGTTAAAATAACAAAAAAACAACCCCATGCAACATTCAGCTTCTGGTTCTATCACTTCTATTTTCAGTTAATACCTTGTAAATTCTACTTCCTGCCAAAGCAGGACAGTGGCACTTCAGGTGAGCCAGAGAACAAAGTGGGCACTGGGAGAAGCCCAGGCCACTCCTGGGCCAGCTGTCCCCTGCCCACAGGGCCCCTTTGGAGGGACAGAGCCGCCCTCACCCCGCCTCCACTTGACAGGAAACTGAATTTCCATTTGATGTTTCCCCTGTGCATGTTCTGCTTTTATTTTAGGTTGTGGAGAAGAAGGAAAAACACAAGAGAGGTGGCAAGCACAGCCCAGCCCAGCTCCCCCAGAGGGTAAGTGAGCAGGGGACACCAGGGTGCTGCTGCTGTGCCCCTGTCACCCCTGTCACAGGTTTTGTGTTCTTAAAACACATCCCCACACTGAACACGGGGGGCTGAGCACCCCCAGCTCACCTGGGCCAGCAGCAAGAGCAGGGCCCAGGGGAGGATCCATCCAGGCTGGTCCCTCAAGGGCCCTGGGGAGGAGCAGGAGGTGTTGGCAGATCCCAGCTCTGAGAGGGCTCCAGCAGGGACAGCACCCACAAACCAAGCCCAGCAGGAGCTGCTTTCAAAGCCTCTCCCCCCAGCTGGGTTTAGGAGCTGCTGTGGGTTAAACTCCCCAGGATTTGCTAACGAGGATCCACATTGGCCTGGACACCTCTGAGCACCCTGAGGTGAGGAGGCTGAGCTTGAAGTTTCAAGCTGGGCTCTACTGAGGGTGATGGGCTCTGCTGAGGATTTGGGAGCAGCCCCTCACCCTGGTCACAGGCGGGCTCTGCCCCACGCCCCAGCTCCTGCCCGTGTTCTCATGGAGCAGATGGATACACGGCTGCCTTCCAGCACATGGAAAAGGCTTTACCCAGGATGTGCCCAGCTCTAACCAGCTGATTTTAGGCTGGCTGCAACCCTTACCTGCTGCTCTGATTCATGAGGCACAAATCTTCATCTAGTGCCCCAACCTGGCTGATTTGGGGGGTACCCATGGAAAAATCGGGGAAAACTGTTCAGGGGAAGGAGGCTGTGCCTGTGGAGAGTCTCTCACCCACTCCCTCACAGCGAGGGGAAGCGAGCACAGAGCATGCAAACCCAAATTTCCTCTTTCTGGAGATTTTTTTAGCATGCTGCTGGTTTTTTTACACAGCACATGGGGCTGAACTCTGTGGTGTTGCTGCTTGGGATTTCCAAAGCACCGTTTCTCACATTGCTGAGGTTTTACACCCCCTCCCCAGCTCCAAGGGTGCCTCTGGGTGCCCTGGATGAGCCCCCTCGCTGCTCTCCACCTTCAGCTGGGCCTTGGGGACCCCTCGTGCCACAGGGACAGGCAGAAAGTGCTGCAAGTGCCTCCCTGCCCCAGGGCCAGGCTGGAGGGAGCAGGGAATGGATTTCCAGCAAAGCTGCTGTGGAGTGGAGAAGGGGAAGGGCAGGAGCTGGGGAGCAGCAGGAAAAATAAGATGTGCACATGTGGAAGGGCTAGGGCTGTACCTTGTGCTTCCCCCTGTGTGTGCCGTGGCCCAGAGATGGAGTTAAGGTGGGTTTTCCCACCTGGGAATGCAGCCAGAGGAAAAGGAGCATGATTGAGTCTTCCTGTGTGGGTGATAAGATCCCCTGCCAACAGGAGAGCAAAGAAAAGCTAGTATAAATTAATAAGAAAAATTATTAAAATAAAAATATTATTGTCACTTCTGAAGCATAACAGGATCATTTCACAAGCCATTTTACTCCACTAGTTGGGTTAGATGCTCCCTCTCTAGAAGGAAGGAAGACATCTCAGTCTCCTTGGCGAGAGAAAATACAAAAATAGACATGTTTCCTTTTTGTGGCAGATTTTCTGTTTCCACCCAAAACTACTTCAAAGTTTCAGTGCCATCACACCAGCAAGTGTTGAACATCATTAATAAGTGTTCACATTTTGTACCTAAGCACTGGAAAAAAACCCAGCGGGGACTGCCACAGATGTCATTTTACTTTTATAATTAAAATTTTTAAAATAAAATTTAAAAAATTAAAACGTTTATAATCAAGTAAATGTGCCTTTGGCATCTGGGTTGGTACCTACAAAACTTCTCCCACTTAGACCTGCAGGATAATTCTTAATGTGGAAGCCAAAGACAAACCTGAGACAGTTTGGGCAGAGATCTGAATTTCTTCTAGATTTATCAGATCTGGCTGAGGTCTTTGTGTCTGACACATTCAGATAACATCACCTGCTTGGCCTGCAAAAAATTTTAAATAAAACCCACCTGCAGCCTCCTTAGTACCAGTTCTGGTATTACCAACAGCCCCAGACGGGCATGATGGGTAAGGATAGGCTTAGAAAAAGCAGCTGTGAGAAAATCAAATTGGATCAAATGCAGGCAGTTCTGCAAAGGATGATTCATGTTCTATTTATAAAAGTGCAATCATGAAGTTGACCCTGGTTTGGTGAAAGCCACTGACCTGGGACTTCCACCCAGTGACACAGCGGCGGTGGCTGCACCGGGGGAGAGGTTTGTGTGCACGTGTTACACGAGCAGATCTCCTCCTGTCACCTGCAGCTGGGGAGGGTGGGAACATCCAGAGGGCTTTCCTGGGAAGCCAGGGGGTGTTCCCCTCCGGAGGCTGTGTGAGGTGAGAGTATCCCCAGGGAGGGAGGCAGGTCCGGCGCTCACCGGAGCATCTCAGCACTGACCACGTGCGTGGACACAGGAAGAGCAACACCCCCAGGTTTGTAGCAGAAAATGAACACGATTTCTATTTATTCCTTGGTGGTTTTGCACCTCCATGGAACAGGGCATGGGGCTTGCTGGGCAGAAGAAGAGCTGCTCACCACCAAAGCCACACAGGTTTCTGCTGGAGAGATGCTCCAGCTCTTTCCAGCTCTCCCATAACTCTTGCTCTGCTCCACCTCTGTCTCCCAGCAATGCTCCAACTGCACCTTTCTGTCTTTCAGCTGCGGGGCCATGTCAGTTGTTGAACCCTTATGTTGAGAGAAGAGGCTGAAATGCCACCCAAAAGGTGACAGAGGCACAGCTCCGGTGAGGAATTCCCACTCGAGCACGGGGCAATGTTTTTCCCAGTGTGGATCCCTCCTGCCCATCCTGCAGGTGACCCCAGCGAGCTCTGACCAGGAGCATGAGCAGGGCACGAGGGCAGGACCCGAATTAACTCTCCCCACGCCAAAGCTCCCCACGATGAGCTGGTGAGCGGAGCCTCCCACACGGATTCCAGGGCTGGACTGTTCCCTTTGGATCCTGAGGCCACCCTGGCTGCAGGACAGGCGGGATGGACGTGTTATGATGCCAGGGCTGAGCACGGAGCCGGAGCACAACCATGAGCAACAGCTCCAACTGCAGCGAGACAGACCTCAAGCCCTACTACGCCGTCACCTACACCGTGATCCTGATCCCCGGGCTCATCGGGAACACCCTGGCCTTGTGGGTCTTCTACGGCTACATGAAAGAGACTAAAAGGGCCGTGATATTTATGATCAATTTAGCCATTGCTGACTTGTCACAGGTGCTATCCTTGCCCCTGAGGATTTTTTACTACCTGACGGGCACGTGGGAGTTCGGAGGAGGCCTCTGCATGCTCTGCTTCTACCTGAAGTACGTCAATATGTACGCCAGCATCTACTTCTTGGTGTGCATCAGCGTGAGGAGGTACCTGTTCCTCATGCACCCCTTCAAATTCAGCGACTGCAGGCGTGTCTGTGACATCTACATCAGCATCGTGGGCTGGGTCGTGGTCTGTGTGGGCTGCCTGCCTTTCCCACTCCTCAGGCTGCAGCAGGATGATAACAGCACCTGTTTCGTGGATCTTCCCATCAAGAAACTCGACCTCCCCACCTCCATCACGCTCATGACCTTAGGGGAGCTGGTGGGGTTTGTGACCCCCCTGCTCATCATCCTGTACTGCTCCTGGAAGACAGTCTTATCACTAAAGGAGAGGAACTCTGCTTCCCGGGACCTGGGTGAGAAGAAAAAGGCTTTAAAGATGATCCTCACCTGCGCCCTGGTGTTCCTGATTTGCTTTGCACCTTACCACATCAGCTTCCCACTGGATTTCTTTGTGAAAACCAGGCAGATCCGGGAGGGCTGCGTGCAGATCTCGGTGTTCCACGCCGTGGCTTTGTGCCTCGCCAGCCTCAACTCCTGCGTGGACCCCGTCATCTACTACTTCACCACGGATGAGTTCAGGAGACGCCTCTCCAGGCAGGATCTGCAGGACAGCATCCAGCTCCCGCCCCTCAGCTACGGCAGGAAGCACTCCAGGGACGTGCTCAGGGAGGACACCACGGAATACTAGAGCTGCCCTTCCCAAACAGCCGCCAGCACTTCCAATATTCATTAGATTTTGGCCTTTCCCACAATTTTTTCTCCTCAGGATGCTGAGAACAACTCAAACTTCTGCTTTCAGTGAGGGTTGGAATAAACAAACAATCGCCCCCTCCCAAAAAAACGCAAACTTGACCAAAAATATGTTGATTTAACACTTCAGTTGCAAACTTTCACTGAATATAAAAAGGAGCATTTCCATTCCTCAGCTGGGCAGCAGGAGGTCACAGACCCACGGGAGAGGTGACACCGTGCCCCACTGTCACCCGTGGCATCACCCAGCTGTGTCCTGCTCAGCAAGAAACAGCAAAGATTCTGGGGTCTTGCTGTGCAGAAAGAATTCGATCCTAGAACGTACTGGATGCCACAATATTCTCTGTTTCTGAAGCACAAGACAACCCAGCAGAGACTGATCCTCCAGAGCGTGCCCAGAGCCTGCTCCAGCCACGCTGAGCAGGCAGCGAGGAGCAGAAGGTGGCCCCAAGGCGCTTCCCATTTAAATAATTAATGAAGCCTCATTTTGGGGTGCAGCAAATGCCATCACCCCAAATCACACAGTCAGTGAAGCTTCCACACACTATTTTTCTGCTGCCAGTTCCCACTTCTGCGTGGAAAGACAAGGGTTGGAGCCATGCCGTGAGTTTTGAACCACGGGGTTGTGAATTTTGAACCACGGGGTTGTGCTTGGAGGGTATTTATTCCAGCCAGGTGTCCATCAAGCCTTTCAGGTCCTCTTTTCACCAAAAACGGGGCAAATTATTTCCCTTTCACTGATAACTGACCCAAAGCCATCACATCCACTCCTCATTAACAGCAGCAGGATTCGAACAGAGGATCCAAACCTTTCCAAAGTCTGCTGTAATGGGAACTCCCTGGAAGCAGAGTCAAAAGTGCCACAGGATATATTTAAGAAAGGCTCAAACATGGATGTATTTTTAATAATAATTGCTTTAAATTCAAACCACAGGGACTTCAGGCTTGACTTTGGTATTTCATTTGCACCTTCTTGTAAAATGTTATTTTTCTGTGAACATTGGAAACGTTACATTTGGAAGTGTAAAATACTGTGACAGTATTGGTTTTTATTTATGCAAATGTTGTTTTATAATTTATATAAGGGACATATACACTGTAGGAAAATGATGTGATGTTCCTGTCAGAACACAGGAAGTTTTTTTTCCTTTCAAAAACTCTTTCATACAATAAAACAAAACTCCACCATCTCTTCTCTACAGGAATCTGAGCCGGTGCCTGATGGCTGAGCAAGCACTGATAATTCATGGAAACCACGAAGCATGTGCACAGTGATGAAAAAAATATTTATTTTTATATTTCCTGTTGTATATAATAAAATAATCATTTCTAAAAACGTTTTTTTAATGTAATTTTTGGCTCCTTCTCCCCCCTGCATCACCAATACACACGAACATGTGGCAGCACCTGGATTTGATGCCTCTTGAGCACCTGCAGAGCATTTTAGATGCTTTTCCAAAATTATTTACCCTTCTTCTTGAGCTGGCAAGAAAAGCCAAGGGACAGGTTTCCCAGGATAATGGGAATTCCTCCAGCTGCAGGAACCCAGTCCATCCCTGTCCTTTCTGGCCCCCATGGGAGGGGAGCAGGGTGGCCCTGTCCAACCCCACCAGAGTCACTTTCAGCTCCTGAGGGGAAAAAGCTGTTACATAAAGTGGTGTCAGAAGTTCAGAAATTGTTCAGTGAGAGAAACCTCAAGAAGCTGAAGTTTTCCACCCAGAAAATCCCGTGGGTGCAGCAGCGCCTTCCCCTCCTGCCACAGCAACGGGGCTTATTCAAATGAGTGTTAATTATCTCTTTTTATAGGACGTTGGTGCAATGGTCAGGGCTGGTGACACGAGATGAATTCAGGGGACACCTCCCCCAGGGCACCTCTGCTCCAGGTGGGATCTGCTGGGGCCACACTGAGGTCTCACAAACCCCTGGTGATGCTGCCACCAACAACTGGAGAACCAAGATATTCCTTAGGTTACCAGGAGGTGGATTTTCATGACATGGGTATTTTTTTCCATACCTCTGTATTTTCAGTGTCTCAGGATCCACGAGCTGGACTCAGTGATCTGTGGGAGTCCCTTCCAACTCAGAATATTCTGTGAATCTCTAAAATAATCTGAATAATCTGGTCTGCAGCACTGGAATGGGAATCTGAATGAGAATGTAACTGAGAACAAAAAACCCCAAACCCCCAAATATCCCCTTTATTCTGCAGGAAGGGTTTCCTCTGGTCGCAGGCCTCCCCCAGGGCGTTGTTATCACTGAGCAGCAAAGCACTGGGGTCTCTGCCAGTGCCCTCACCAGGCCGGCTCTGTGCTGAAGTGACAAGTGGCTTTTGGGCACAGAATCGGGTTTAATTCCTGCTGGGCCGAAAGGAAAGCCATTGTGGCAAGAGTGCAGCCTCAGGGCCGGTTTGAGGGATGCGTGGGGAGCTCGAGCTGTTCAGAACCACGAGAGAGTGTTCTGGGAGCCTTCTCCTCGCGTGGCACGGGGTCCGTGAGGGCGGCAGGCCCGGGGCAAGCCGAGCTCGGGGCCTGCTCCGACCCTGCCCCGCTTCCATCGCCTTCCCCCGCTCCCAGCCAGCACCAGCCGCACCCCCTCTCATCCCCCTCGGGCACCGCCTCTGCCCTGGCACCGTGAGAGGACACAGCGGCTGCCTCGGGGCTTCTTCTGCGCAGGCCGAGGCTCGGCACTGCCCTGGGGACAGCAGCGGCAGCCCCGCTTCCCTTCCCGCCCTGGCTCTGTGGGGATCGGAGCCCGCCCCCGGCCCGGCCACCAGCCTGAGCCCCCGGCCATCCCTGAGCTCCGGTGCCGATGAGTTCCCTGCTTTAGCTCCATGCCATCGCTGCTTGGAGCCGTCCCGTGGCCGCACCTTTGGGTGTCCCTCCCTCCTGCCCCAGGAGCAGCCCTTCCCTTGTCCCCTCCTCTGCGGGATTCGTGTCCCAGCCTCGGGGGAGGTGACACCTCACAACGCTCAGAGCCCCCTGCCACTCCTGCCCCCGAGCCGGGAGCGGGGCCACGCGTCCTCCCACATTTCCAATGTTCCATCCTCTGCCATCACCACGAGCCATCCATGGAATCCCAGAGATCTCCTTTCACCACGAAATGGCTGATTTACAGCTTCTCTTACCAAAGCAGAGTTTTTGTCCCCTCACACATCTTTTACCACCACTGTTTTACTTGCTGTTTTGTCACATGGTTGCTCAACATCCTGATCAGAGTCCCCGTTTCTCTGTAAGTCGTTAGATTTTCCTGCTGGGGTTCAGGCAGCTTTGACAGATTTTACTGCACTGTTTACTTCCTTTTTCACTATGCTGTTAAAAATGAGCCTCAGCCCCAGCTCGTTGGGTGCAAATGCACACACAGAGCACCCCTGGCACTGCTGGTCTCTTCCTCAGACCTCAATAACCAAAAACAACCTCCAGAGAGTGACCCAAATATGAGCCCACCCCATCCAATACAAAAGCAAAAAGCTAAAATCTTGTGAGAGATGTTTTGATAAAGACCATGACCAAAAATAAGCCGAACCCATCAGGGCAGTGTCTGGTTCATGCTGCCAGTTAAGTCAGGGCAGAGGAGCTGCAACCTTTGGAGTGATAAACTCTGAGAATTCGATCTACACGATCTACAGCAGTGGCCAAAAAATCTGATTTAGAAAGAAAGATTTGGTTATGTAAAGCCATGAGAACAAAATAACGGTGATAAAATGTAGTGATGTCACTGCCTCAGAGGGCAAGACCTGGTTCTGGTTCCTGCTTCCAGCTCTATTCCTGCATCTTAGGCCAGACCAACCCAGTCAGGGCCAGTGTTTGGTCTGGGCTACACAGAGGTGCCACCATGAGGTTAAAGGGAGGGGGAGAATGAAGGTCCTTGGAGGTCAGGTACCTCTATGGTCACCACGAGGTTGATCTCCAATTGTCAAGATGATAATTTTTTATGCCATTTTGCTCAAGTTTCCTTCTACTCCCACTTTTTTCCCCTGAATTCAGGGAAGAAAATGAAAAGCCCAAGCAACCAGCAAAGGCAGGATGAACACAATGATGTAACAGAGTGCCATAAGGAATTGTGAGCATGAACCACTCCGAACTCATCTCCCATTTTCCCAGTGGCCCAACAGTGCTGTGAAAAGGGAATATCTTGGTGATGCTCCAGCTCATGGAGGTCATGGCTTTTACCACCCACAATATCCAGCTTTGCCTCCCCACTTGTGCTCCCACAAGTCCCAAGGGAAAAATTTGTTTAAAGATTTTAACCCACCCAAGCTCTTGTTTTGGCTGACTTGTTTCCCTCATGTGCTGTTAGATCAGCAGTCCTGTGATCAGCGCCATTATCTAGGATAAATCCACAGTCACAGGACACTGGCTGTTTAAGGGCAGGGTAACTCCTATGGTCACACAAAGGTCTGCTCAGCTCCAGAGAAAGTTCCCAGGAGACCTGAGTGAAACAGAAGCTGAAGCTCAGAGAGCTCTGAGGAATGAGAAGCTTCTTATTTAAGTGAATCAACACAAACCATCCAAGCCCACAGCCCAGCCTGGTCCTGCTGCTTAACAGCCTAAAAATACTAAAGCAGCACTGTCCCAAACCCAAAAACAACAGCCGTACTGCCCATGTTAGTGTCATGCTGCTCCTTGAGTTCCTTCACCCAAAATTTCTCCCTCTGGGCTCATCTGCCCCAGCCCAAGAGTCTCTCATGGGACTTCAAATCCCTGGTGAAATGTGGTTCAAATTGTCACCCACCTCTGCAGCAAGGACACATCTTGCCTTCAAGCACAAGAGGGTTTTGGTTGTTTTTTTTCTGAGAAAATATAAATGAAAACAAAAAAACCCAAGAAAATGAAATTATATGAAGAAAGCAGAATGAAGAGTTTTGTGGAGGGACACCATCAGCTGCACTGAGAACCAACAAATATTGGGAGTCTGCAAAAGGATAAATGCATGTATTATCCAATATATCTGCAAATGGGATATTTATTGGAGAAACACAAAGTGTTCCTAGTCTAGGAACCTGGTCGAGTGGGAGGTGAACTGGCAGGGGCTGGAACTAGATGGGCTTCAAGGTTCCTTCCAACCCAAACCATTCTGGGATTCTAAAGGCTGGGAAGATCTGGAGCTCACTTTATACTCAGCCAGCCACAAATTTGGTTTTCCCTCAATCGAGGGTCTTGATCCAGGGGGAAAACAGGCCCTGAGAAATGCCCCAGCAGGCAGCTTCTGGGGGGCAAGCTGTGCTCAGCCACCTCCACCAGGAAAACCCTTGGAGACGGGTGGGAAGAGGAGGAACGGTGGCTTTGGAGCATCCTCCAGGGAGCCAGCAGTGCCCTGCGACTCCTCACGGGAGCAGGGAGGGAAACAGGGGGACTCGTCCCCACAGGAAGGCAGCTCACAGTGAGGCACAGACGATCTGATAAGCACAGAGCCTTCCTGTGCCCCCGGGCTGCTCACGGGCAGGGAGCAGCAGCAGCCCCGCTCACCACAGAAGTGTCGGCCTTGGGTTGTGTGAAAGTCTGATTGTGCTGCCTGTTTGGGGTTTTTTTGTCATGATATGAGGAGGCAAAGCTGCAACTGCATCCAGCTTCAGGCTGGGTGACAGTGCACACTGGTAGGGGAAGGGTGGTCTGAAGTGGGGCTTCTACATCACTCTTATTTTAAAAAAAGTAAGGAATAATTAGCGCAAAGGAGATGACAAAAGTTACAACCACCAAGGGCAGAGAATCCGAAGCAGTGAATTACTTATCACCAAGTGACCCCTGAGATCATCACCCCATAGAACCAAACACCCTCCACAGCCCTCCCAAGGGATTTTGGAGCACCAAGTGGAAGGTGTAGGTTTATCCACAGAACCATGGAATAGCTTGGGTGGGAAGGAGCTTTAAGGTGATCTCACTCCACCCCCTGCCATGGAAGGGACACCTTCCACTATCCCAGGGTGCTCCAAGCCCCGTTCAACCTGGCCTTGGACACTTCCAGGGATCCAGGGGCAGCCACAGCTTCTCTGGGCACCCTGTGCCAGGGCCTCGACGCCCTGACAAGGAAGGATTTCTTCTCAATATCCCATCTAAACCTCCTCCATGCATGGATCTATTCCTGATGAATCCCACATGCTGACACTCTCATTCCAGAATAAAAGCACTGGGTTCCACACCAACAAGGGATTAGGTCTGTAGGAAGGAAGTTCCTTGTTCCAGAATCAGGTGTCCACCCATGGATTTAACCCACAACAGCTTTGAACATCAACAAGCCCTAAAATGGAACAGCTCAGGAGAACCCAAACGTCCCTGAAAGACACAAAACACCATCCACAGTGAGAATGAGTCTGCAGACAGGAAATTCACATCTGTTAAGGTGGAATTCAGGGCTGTCACAGCACAAAAAGAGAGAATATACATTTAAGTAAACAGAATAGTTGAACTATAAGAAATAATTTCCTTGGGAGGTGGAGCGGCAGGTGGAGAGCCTCTAATTACTCTCAAGACAGGAAATACACCCATCCTATTGCCTAGGTAATATCACAAATATATACTCATAATGAAGAAATAATGTTAATGAAATAATGTCACTGTAATTATCCGTATTGTAATTATTTTGGTGGCAGCCTGGAAGCTTCAATCAGTGCTGGCATTTGGGCTCTGTGCCACAGCTGGCAGCAGAGCCATCCCCCACCCGGCCTGGAATTAGGACAGGCAAAGCAGCTTTAATCCTTCCAAGCCTGACCTCAAGCTCAGCCCTCCCAGGGGGGTAATTCAGCCACAAAGTGGAGGTTTTTGGGGCTGCACCCCATTTATCTGGTCCTGCACAGCTCTGCTGAGACCCCACCTGCAGTGCTGTGTCCAGTGCTGGTGTTCCCAACATCAGAAGGACGTGGAGCTGTTGGAATGAGTCCAGAGGAGGCCAAGTTGTGAAGGGGACTGCAACACTTCCCTTTTGGAGACAGGCTGGGAGAGCTGGGGCTGCTCAGCCTGGAGAAGAGAAGAGAAGGTTCTGGAGGAAGAGACCTTCCAGTGTCTGAGGGGCTACCAGGAAGCTGGAGAGGGACTGTTCATCAGGAAGTACAGTGACAGAACAAGGGGGAATTTGTTTACACTGAAAGATGGGAAATTCAGACACACAGAAGAAATTCTTCCCTGGCACAGGGTGCCCAGAGCAGCTGTGGCTGCCCCTGGATCCCTGGAAGTGTCCAAGGCCAGGCTGGACAGGGCTTGGAGCACCCTGGGATAGTGGAAGGTGTCCCTGCCCATGGCAGGAGATGGGGGGGGGGGGGGTTTAAGGTCCCTTCCAACCCAACCATCCTGGGATTCTGGGACACGAGTTCTCCTCAGGTCTGGGGCGTTCAGTGCTGAGATTTCGGCCATCACTCACCCCAGACTCTGCTGAGCACAGCTGGATTTTGGGGAGTTTTCCCAAGAACTAGCAGAGTTCACAGGAGCCAGCCAAGTCTTGCTGGAGTCCCAGCAGGCTCTTTGTCCCCCAGGCCCCTGCACAGACTCTGGGAGTGCTGCTGAGGGTGTGAGGTGACAGTTTCTCACTGCCACACCGAGCACAGCTGTGCTGCAACGGGCCCTACCACAGAGCTGAGCTTATTGCCAGGAAAGCCTGGTTCAGACAAGCAGTTTTGAAGTTTGAGGTGCTAAAGCTCCTTTTCATACCAGCCTGAGGCCTCAGGGTGTTTTTCAAAGGTCTCCACACTATCCCTACTTTTTTTCCTCCAGATCTTCATCTCAAGATATTTATATATGCAAAGAAGTTCAATTTTTATAGATTTTTATAAACACTAAGGCTGGAGGAGACTGAAGGTCTAATTTAGACTATTACATACTCTAATGGAAGAGTCTGTCACCACAGCCACCCACACCTCAGCAGTCACACAGAACAGCAGGTTCTGCAAAGAGCAACAGGATCTCTTCTGAGAACCAAAACCAACTGTGTTCTTAATAATGATTTCTCATGTGCTTTTCTGATTGAAAAAACCCCAAACGAACTCACGTGTAATGCTGGAAGAGGAAATACCCAAAGCACTGCATTGCCATCTTCATGTTGATAGAGGTATTTAAAATTTACATCTAATTTTTAATGTATAGGGTCAGAAAACAAACCTGCCAGCTCCCAAACTCAGCTGTCCAAAGTGTCTGCAGAGATCCTGCTGATTGCCCCGTGCCCACAGGATGCTTTTGCAGTAAACACAGATGTAAATGAAGCTCTTACAGTAAATGAGTTTGCATTTGCATCCCGGCAGTGTCACCCCCTCAGTCACCACACCCATGCCTGTAGTACAGTTCTACTCAGATATTAACAGGGTTTTACACAGTTACAGTTCTATTATAAAAATGTTCCTTACTATAGATAAAAACTAAGCCAAGACACTAAGCACCAGCTGGAGGAAGCTTTGATCAAACCATTTTTAGGTTTAATTTTGGTAAAATAGCTGAAAAGCTGTCAGTTGGATGAATGCACCAAGTTTTTACCAGTTACACTCACTTTACACCCAAGTGTTTGCTGCCTGTGCCATCTACTGGTGCAAAGGACTCCTTCAACTTGTGCTACCTCCTGCTTCTGTAGCCCAGCCAAACACAGGAGCTGCTCAAAGCCAAACACAGCATTAGAAGATCCTGGGAGTACCTTAAAATTCCAATATTTTGGCTTGGACACCCAGCCCCTGCCTAAAACTCTTAGGGATAGACAACAAGCCCAGCAGAGCACACGTGTGAGCAAACCCAGCTCCCAGCTCACCTCAGAGCAGGTGAGAACAATCTGTTCCTCCTGTCCCTGGCTCCCTGCCTGGAACATCCAATAACATCTTGAAGAACTGACTTCACTTCGTTCCAAAGGTACAAAAAGTGTTCCAGCCCCTGTGGAAGCTGGTCCAGCATTCGTGGCTGGAGGTGCATCCACTGCATGGACACTCTGAGCTGGAAGGAACGATTCCTGGGGTTTATTTTCCATTAAATCACACCTCAATGCTACAAGCAGATGCTTCTTGCTCGGGGGGGGGGGGGGTTTAAGGAGTTCTTCCACCCAAGGCTACCGAAAGAACCCATCCTGGTTATCCTCCCAGCCAATCCAGAGGAGCAGGAAATCACCCCTTGTCCAAGGACACGAAGTCTGGAGGAAAAACTTCCCAGCACAGCTGCTTCTCCCAGTACCACCTGTGAGTGAAGGAAACCTGACAGGAATTAGAGCTTCCTACAGCTTTTTATTTCATTATATGCTTCAGTTTACTGAACTACTCTCCTACACACACTATTTTAAAGCCAAAGCTCTGGTTTTGGGACACATCCTTGGGGGAAGAGCTGTGTTAGTTTCTGTGCTACAATTCCTGTGTTCTCCTTTCTCTTGGAGTTTCCTGAGCCATGACAGAGCAGCAACTCCTCCAGGCACCTCTCCCTCCCCACTGCTCTCTGCAGAAATCCTGCTGCTTTCCTTCCAGCTGCACAATCCCAGGCACTTTCCAGGAAAGCCACAAGGGTTCAGCAACACTTTAGCTCTGAGCTCCATCAGTTTCAGGGCAGGACTCTCCTGTCAGAGCTTCCAGCAAATCTCAGGGTCAGAGCTGAGGGTTCATGAACCTCTGTCTATCCCGATGTGCTGAACAGCCCCTCATTAACACCCGTGAACACCCAGGGACAGGCAAACCTTCAATCACAGCCTCATCACCAGCAATATTCAAATGAATTGTAAATACATCCTGCCCTTGCAGTGAACACCCCCAGAGCTGCCCCTGGGGGCACCCGTTTGGAGAGAGCTGTCTGTTCTTCCCTCTGTTCCTCGAGCTCGTCTGGCACCACAAAGCATTTCCACAGCACCAGGAAGAGGAAAGCTCAAAAAGAAGTAAGAGGGGTAAGAGAAGAGCACTGCACACTGCCCCAGGCCCACAGCATCACCCCCCTCACCTCTGAGCACCAGGAAGTCACACAAACACCGAAGTTTTAGAGAAACATTTATTATAGGGTTGCAGAATTTATGCCAATATAAAGTCCCTTAATAAAACTCTCAGGTTTATTAACTGCAGGACACTAACTCTTCATTCTCTTTAGACTGCAGCTTTCCAAAAAAAGGGAACAATGCTCTGACTGCAGCAGTAATGCTACTTGCTCATAAAAAGTTGATCTAAAAAGTTTATATAAGCCCAAGTAGTTTAAGTTTACAGCTACAGTCACGTTCACAAGTGAGCTATACCAGAACAAACCCTGGAAATAGGAAGTTACAGGATAAACCAAGTCATAACCAAAAATACTGACAAGCTTTAAGAGCAACTCTATCTGAATCTAACAACTAACTGCCACAAAACCAAACTAAGGGAGAAGAACTCAACGTAAGCTCAGGGAAGGTTCCAAATATACATACGAATTCAATACAGTAATTGCACAAAAAGAAACAGGGTAGTGTTAAAGGTTTCTGATCACTGAGCTTGGATTTTACATGCTGCACACATGGTCGTTAAAATAAACCTTTAATGAGCCAGATCAGGAAGGTTTTTGAGCCAGGATACGGAGTGCAGAGCTATTCTACAGAACTACACAAGATGTGCAAACCACAGATTATTAATATTAATCATTCTGTGAAAGTCAAGGTGAACGTAACTGGTTCCAGCCAAGGAACTGGTTAACATTTTTATATATATATATTTTTCTGCCATTCCCAGATTACACTAAATCAAACACATTCAACAGATAAACTGATATTAGCCTTCTAAAAAAACCTTACTCAAATTTAAGTTTTACATGAGACAACTAAAAAGTTATACCAAGGATCAACGAAAGCTGAAATGGTGACTTTGTCTTCTGAAATACAAGCAATACACAGAAAATGCATAAGGCTTTTGATTATCACTGCACGGTTTAATTGCAGAAGTCGATGTCTAACGCTGACTTCTCCAAAAAGGTGTGACCTGGTCACCCTCCCACCTGTCACCTTTCACTGCTGACAGATCTTTGTCTCAACCACGAATGAGTTTTCAAAGTGTCTGATTGAGTGACAGTTCTCCGCTGCCCGTTTCTGCACACCTGGGGACGAGAGAGGACAAGAGGCTGAGTCAAGGGATCCACAGCCCCGAGCAAGCATTGCCAGCTTTCCATCATTACAAGACACAATCGTTCAGTGCATTGTGTTTCTCCAGCCAGGAATTGCCACCAGAGCCTGCTATGGGGTTGTTTTCCATCCCAAATCCCTCACCCAGCGTGCATTTGCACAGGGTGTGCTTTGCAGAGCACTTCACCTCGGGAGGATTTACGTCACTCCGGTTCTCCCTAACACTATTAAAGTGATTTTCTCTATTTCAGGACATGCCAGCTCTGGGTCTGACCCAGGCAGTTTACCTGTATCAGCTGTGGCTCAGTAAGAGACAAGAACACAGCAGTCCTACCATCAAAGAGCTGCTCTCCTCAATCACTTCCATTTGCAGTAATACAGAGAAGATTTAGTTTGTTTAATTAGAAGACAATTGTTCAGAGTAAGCAAGACAAGCACCAGCTCTTAACCTAACCCCAGCAGGGCACTGCTTTGGTTTATAAACACCTAAAATCCAGGCTGTCCTTCAATTCCAAGGCATCAGGATGGAGGTGAAGTTTCCAATGTCCACCTAACAGGATGACCTGGGTTCCTCCCATGCTTCCAAGTTACAACTCCAGGGAATTGCCACAGCACCTCAGGTCAGTTTGATCTAACAGATGAACACACAAACTCCACAAAAGCTGAGAGCTGAGGCAGCACCAGCTAAATGAGAAGAAATGAGAAGACTCTTCCAGAGAAGTTGCAGCAGTTTATCCATTGCAGTCTCATTTCTGTGACATGGCTCATACACTGTGTGCTAGAAATGAGATGGGGAAGGCAAGGCAAGACTTGTCCCTGAACAATTTTCTCCTCAGTTTGATTAGATTTCCCACCCTCTCCCCTCCACAGGCAAACAAGGAGAGTTACAGCACAGCAGCTGTACCAGGAAACATTTTCCATTTACCAGAATCCTTTTGTGCAAGTGCTCTGTAGGAATCTTTTTTTCTCTGCAGCAAAGATGTCAACAACATGTTAGAACAGGATGATTTCAGGGAACATCATAAACACTCTTCACAGGGCTGTCTATAGACACAGCAGCTGTCAATTTAGCCTTGTTCCCAAAATCATCCTCACAACAGCTCAGTCACACGCCTCTGCCTCCCATGAGGGCACCATTTAGTGTTCCTTCATGTGCCCTACACAGAACCCCTCTGCTGCTCCCACAGAGGGAGCCTTCCTTCCATCCACAACAGGATGTTGTGTGCAGCAAGCAGCAGATGTGGCTCCTGATGCTGCAACTGGGCTGAGGAAACTCTTGCCTAAGAGCTTGGCAGCCAAACCAGAGCACAGAGTCCTGGCAAACCAAACATTTGCATTCTGAAAGGCTCTAACTGACAAAGGGTTAGCTTACTGTGTTTGGTGGGAGCAGCAAATATGAAATGCTTTGAGCTACAGTGAAACAAAATTCACAGCACCAGATTTCTGTCCCCCAGGCCTCGTCCCAATAGGTCAGAGCACGGACACCTCAGCTCAGTCCCTGTCACAGGGTGGCAGGAGCACACAGTCAATAAAGAACCAGAGCTCAGCAGTTCTTCTGAAGTGTTCTTCCTCTTTCAGAGAGGAAGTCTGGGATGTCCGGAGCTCACTGTTCAATCACTTTTTTTTCAGAGCAAGTAAACCAGAAGAAAGTATTTTTATTTGGTGCTCCTGTAACCCAGTTTTAGATAGGACAGGGACAGAATGAGCTGTGCCTACAGAGACTCACATTATCTGATGGATTATATGAATTTTGGGGTCAAACTAACTTATAATTTCAACCAAAAGATGGAATAAAAACAGACTTAAATTTGGTTTGGGCATGTAACCCGTAATTGCATAACTGAGACTTTCTCAGCATGTTCAAATGACACTTCCCATTCAGACATGAAAGGAGGGGAAACACCCAGCATGGCCAGGAGTAGCCTCAGCTTCTGCTGAGCACTCAGATTCCCGAGACTAAAAACGCCCCAGGTTTAAGTATTTACCCCTTCCCTAGCTGAACAATACATTTGCTTTTCCCTGAGGGAAGCTTACCCATGATTTGGTCTCTGCGCTGAAGCCTGAAGGTCTCTTTTCCCACACAGAGCTGGTAGATGAAGATGCCCAGGTCAGAGACGTTATCAATCTCCTCTGTAACCACCATCTCCTCACGCACCAGGTACGTCTGGGGCAGGTAAGAGCCAGTCTGGAAGAGACAAAACCTGCAGGTACAGACTGCTGCTAACGAGGGACAAACCACCACATTTTACTCTTTGCTTTGGAAGGGATTCAAGAAGCAGAGTTCAGCTTCCCTGACTTCTAATACCAAAATATGCTGAGCTCAATCAGTTGCATACCAGGGAAGTTAAAAACTGAGAGGCCATTTCAAACCGCTGCAGTTACATCCAAACAAAGCACAATTAGCCTCAACTCTGCAAGCCTCACGTGAAGCAGAGGTAAACAGAACCTGGTCAGGTTTATCTGTACACAAAGTTTGCAGCTAAAAGAGAAACAAAGTATTGTGAAAGACTCCAGGTTTGAGGTAATGTATTTCTAACATAAAGGCAGGGCAACCTTCAAAAGGCTTCACCAGATGCTCCCAGCACTACTGAAACAGCTTCCTACCCCTCAACTCCTAAAACAGGGGCAGGGACATACACTTAGAGCTTGTCTTCATGGAGCTAAAAAAAATAATGCAACAAGCTAAACTAGACCAGTGGCCTCTAGAACCAGATGTAAGAAAGTCAATGACTTTTTTAAAAAGTCCATTTGACACACGATAGCCAAGTATTGCATTTAACTGGGAAGCAGCAGCAAGCTCTGTCAACTTGACCCATAAATCATCTTGGAAAAACACCAGTTTTAGTCACTGAAGAGTCAAATGCTTGTGGTGATCTCATAACTGCAGTGCCAATAACTGGGGAACAAGTTCACATTGTTCTTTTCAGCAAAACCCTCACGGGGTGAGCGAGCTTGCCGGGAGTAACTCTCAGGTTTAGGCTTTCAATGATATTTGGAGCTTTATCAAATTCCTTTCTAACAGCTAAATTTAACCTTATCTGCTGGTTGCTTTCAGCTCTCATAAAGCCAGGTATTAATAAGAGCATTAGGCATGAATCTACTCAACATAATATACACTGACAGCTGGCCTTAACTTCAGTGCAGTGACTGAGCCGGGGGATTATGGACTTTGATGGAGGGAGGACTGTTCTAGCAAGGGCCTGGAGTTCAGGAGCAGCACCCAGCGCTCTTGGCAAAAGGCAGCCTGTCAGCAGAACCCAGCAGCAAAGCTCCCACATACCGCCAGCTTGGCAAAGAGATCCATCAGATTCCTTGGAGGCATGACTATGGAAGTGTTCAGTGGGATCACGTAGCAGTTCCCCAGCTGCAGGTCGAGATACGCCGTCAAAAGCTGTTTTAAAAACAAGTTTTCAATTAGTCAGGGGGCCTTTGATTAGCAGAACACAATTCCACCAGGAGCAAGGCAAGCTAAAAAAGCTGGAGGTCACTCACAGCTACTACAAAAGTGATGCATTCAGGAACTGCCCAGTGTAAGAACTGAACTGTTACTACTTTGGCAAACCAAGTGGTTACAGCAATAGTTTAAAAAACTTTCATGGATGAGAGAAAGCTGAACAGAAAAGCAGCTTTTGCCATAATTGTAAAGGAGTACAGTTTGTACTCACACAGAGGAAGTATTTGGGAGCATGATCTCATAACTGAAAAGGTCTAATTAAGCACAGTGCAAACAAAAGGTATCCAGCTGCCGATAAACAATCATTCCCTTTAAACAGGTCCTCAGGAAAAGTGTTAGTCCCTACAAAAATCTCATCAGCATTGCCACGGAGCACAAGAACTGCAGCAACTAGAATTATCTGTTTATTCTATCTGCATTGCCAAGGCTGGATTTACAACCAACCTCCAAGAGCTTTTACAGCTGACTGAGGATAAATGTTAACACTATCAACACAACTTTAATAAAAAAGTCAAATGAAAGCCATCCTTTCCTCTTCACCTTACAGAAACTCCATGCCACTACACAGCATTGTCAGGTTCTAGGTTTCAGCTGCTTGAAGTGATTTTTCAATGCCCTTCTCCAAGGCCCACACTTGTTTGCAATTCTACATTTTGCTGTGACACTGTGCTGAGTCCTCAGTCCCTTAACTCACATTTACGACGTTCTCCATTTTACATGGGATTCTTGACCAAACAGCAAGCGGCACTTCCAGCTATCCCACAGGCACCAAGAGGGTTGCATAGCACTGAGGTGCATTTTTCTAGGAAGCAACTCCGAGTTCCTACCCGCAGTGCCTGCACCACCACTGCAGAGTTAATCCCAGTTACCGAGTTCACGGGGCCAGCTGTGCCCCGCTTAAACCCATGGAGCGCTGATGCTCTGGAGCCCCGCGCGCAGTCCCGGAGCCGAGCTGCGCGTGCCCGGCCCCGGCCCCTCACTGACCCTGTCGAAGTCGTGCACGATGGCGGCGGGGTCGCTGTCGGAGAACTTGGGGACGGGCACGTCGATGATGGCGATGTTGTCGTCCTCGCGGATGTCGGCCTCCTCGGCGATGGGCAGGAAGTACGGCTCCACCGCGCGCTCCCGGCCCTCGTTCTCGAAGTAGCACATCTCCCCACGGTACACCTTGTGCTGGGACACGGGAAGGGCACTTAACCCACAGCCAGCCGGCTCCAACACCGCCTGTCTGCCCGCCCTGACCGAGCACAGCTCTGTCACACCCAAAGGACACGCGCTCTTCATGTCCTCACGATCTTTCTTTTCCCCTTCATCTTTCCAGTCTAGTGATAACCCACTTATACTTTTTTTAATCAACGCTGTTTAAATAAAAAAGAACTCTTGGATTACCTTTGGCATGAAGTACTTGTAGATGCAGGCTCCACCCACAACAACCCCTGCCAAGATGAATGCCAGCCCCAGCAGAGTCAAGAGACATCTTCCAGATGAGTTTTCAGCCCTGTGTGTGGCAACTTCTGGGTCCTTTAAATAAAGAAGCGTGAGAACTTAGAAAAGGCAGCTGCTCTGTATTTAAAATGAGTTGTTATCAACTCACTTTGACCCACTATCTTGTATTTCTTCTAGGTGTGGGAATTACAAGTCAGCATCATAAAATAAGAAAACACGCACACGAAATGTTACTGCATCAGATTAAGATCAGTTTTCAAACAGCACCAAGAGTATTTTCTGAGTTGGAAGATGTTTTCTAGACAAACCTTTGTCCAGGAACTATTTGAGATGTGAGAGACTTAAATAACTGTAACAAAAGATACTGTGCTGCAGCCACGTTCTAGTACAAGAAAGCAGGATTTGTAGATCAAGGTCATTAAAGGTACACAGTGTTTTCAGGCCTCTTCCCAAAAGCTTCTTTCCCCTCCTCCTCTCGCTATCACGTGCATTAACATTACTTTTCCTCCCAAAGCTGGATTAACAGAAGAAGCCAAGATGCAACTTTGTGTCTTGGCTGGGGAACAGACAACTGACACGAGTCACCAGGTTTTGGAACTTTTAATATGCACCAGCAAAGTCCATTATGAAAGAAAACCACTCGTCAGCTTAAACACAGCTTCCAATTATGCCAAATAAAAACTAGTCCCTGTGGCACATCCTACCCTGCAGCCTCAAAATAACCTCTCTCCTACCCAAATCCCAGGAAGTTTTGTTTCTAACAGCCTGAAACGTCCCTCTTTAGCTCAGCAACTTGTTTTCCCCCACCCAGTGTTCTCTCAAACAAAGATGACTGCGCCCAAAGGAAACTACTCTCAGGTGGTGGTGAGTTGTGCAATCCTCACTGCAAAGGCAGAGGTGGTGTCTGAAAGGAAAGTTTAACCCTCCAGAACTCCTGCAGCACCTTCCCAGACTTCCAGCTGCAAGGCTCATGCAAGCCAAGTGAAGAGAACAGTAAAAGTACTGTCAAATACCAAACAATCCGAAGAGACATTCCCCCCTGGAATCACACACTGGGCTTGAGTCTTTAAAAGGAAAAAACAAAACACAAAAACAACCACCAAACCCAAAATGTTTAGATAACCTCTATATTTGGTCAAGAATGTCCCTTTAATGATTCCTGACTCCAGGATTTAATAGCTTGCTTTCATGATCTGCTCTTTGTCCTGGTCAGGAAGGAAGAAAACTGGATTTCACAGTAAAAGATCTTTTCCTTTGAGGTGTTCCCAGAATCAGTGGCTGGGCTGGGCACAGCAGCTCCCATGGCCTTTCTTTATTTGGGTCCTGCAGAACACAACACATTTAGTGACCTGTGCTCCCAACAAGCGCCAGCATTATCACCGAGGCTGCAATATTTCCATGCTCAGCAAGATGCAGCAGCATGAAAGTCAAAGCCATCAGTTATGCAAGTGCTGAAACAAACCCCAAGCTGTTTTGTGAAAGTCAATACTCCCACATTCCACTCGCGCATCCTCCAAACACAAAAATGTTGGTTCAGCAGGACACAAGCTGCTACAATTGGCATGTGAAGCACTTGTTAAAAA
Source organism: Daphoenositta chrysoptera (assembly GCA_013397915.1). Taxonomy (NCBI): domain Eukaryota; kingdom Metazoa; phylum Chordata; class Aves; order Passeriformes; genus Daphoenositta; species Daphoenositta chrysoptera. The sequence continues at coordinate 546,183 of VZRO01005235.1, read as the reverse complement.
AGAAACAAACTACAAAAACAAAGCCAAACCCCGGGTTCAAGTCACTTCTATGGTGGCACTGTGTGAAAATCATCTTTCAGGGTTAAGCAGCTGTAAAATGGAGATTAATTCTCTTCTCTCCATGTTCACCTCCACCTCGGAGGTCCTTACTCATCCAGCCTGTCCCTACTTGAACACACCAGTCTGCACCAGTTTTGGCACTCCAGCCATCCCGGTGCAGGAATGATGTCGACATCTAATTAGCTACACTTGCACTACACCTATTTCAAACAAAGCAAAGGTAGTTCAGCATATTAAGCAGCAATGTGGGCAGCTGAACCTGAGAGGGAAGCGTTGACAGAGCTGCTAAGAGAACACAATAGGAGATTTTGCTCCAGCAGGTTACAAAACCTCTGCACAAAAGTAACAGATGAAAGTCATCAAAAACCTACAAAGAAAATGCAGTTCCAAGCTGTAACAAGCAAAGCAAACCAGGGATAAGAGACAAGAAGAAAAATCATTTTTTTTAACACTGCTGACAGCCCCAAAGAACCTGCAGGGAGAATATTCTGCAAGCTCAAGGGTTTTGTGCAGATACTCCAGGGGACTTTTATTGTGCTGTTTCAGCCAACATTAGCCTTTAAGCCTGTTTGCTCTGCACAAATATTCCAGCAAAAGAAGACATTAACAACCACTCCAACAAGTTTGTCTTGGAGTAAAATTATGAACTTGATGTTTACACGCAACTCTAAGCCCTGAAGTCAGAGTGAAGAGTTGTTAAAAACCCACGTATGTATGTGCAAACACACAGAATATTCCAAATGGAGAGGAGCAGCTCTCATGAGAACAGAAAAAGGGGTGTGTTTATTAGAACTATTTCAGTCAGAGTCACAGTACAGGGCTAGTAAATGTATGTATGTATAATCAGTTGCCTAAGGAGTAGCTGAGGAATTTGTCCCACAAGAAACTGGCCAGGCTAATGACATCTTCAAATTTTAAATCCTTTATCTACCCTGTTTTCCTGCTTTCTCTCCTTTTGATCCTGTAATTGAGTGCTACTATATTAAAGGTGCACACATCAAACTCTGACAGCTCAAAAGAGTGCACTGAGGAAGAAAATCACTCTGCATCCCTTCTCCTTCTAAAGGGAGGCTATTTCAGGTGAGCCTGTGTAGGCTGGAAGGGAAGCTGCTTTCCTGATTACAGCTTAGAAGAGGGGAAAAAAAAAGAAAAAACAAAACGACAGTCCAACTCCACAAGTTCTGTTGTTTTTAAAATTTTTTTACTCTCCGATTACAAATAAACTCAGCCCATGCCATCTTCCCCGTCTAGAGCCACTGATGTATTTACCTACAGGCTGAGCTTCTCCATCAGCCTAAAACGCAGGACACCTTCAAAACAAATTTCCCACAAACTGGTAAAGTTCCACTCAAGCCAGCGACGCGCAGCTCGCTGGGAAGGAAAAGCCAACCACAGGGTGCCAGCCTGGGTTTCTATTTAAAACCCTTTGTGGCAGGTTTCTTAATTTAAGAGCGACACCGACGCCTCACCGCAGCTGCCGGGAGGCTCCGAGCGCCGCCGGGAGCGGAGGACGA
>VZRO01005235.1:523130-544158 GCA_013397915.1 Daphoenositta chrysoptera | reverse complement strand
GACATGGAGTGACGGGATCGCAGAGGCTGGAAAAGGCCTCCGAGACCACCGAGTCCAACCTGTGACCGATTCCCACCTTGTCCCCAGCCCCAAGCACTGAGTGCCAAGTCCAGTCCTTCCTTGGACACCTCCAGGGATGGGCACTCCAAACCTCCCTGGGCAGCCCCTTCCAAGGCCTGACCACACTTTCCATGGAGAAATTCCTCCTGATGTCCAACCTGAACCCGTCCTGGTGAAGCTCGAGGCCGTTCCCTCTGCTCCTGTCCCTGTTCCCTGGGAGCAGAGCCCGACCCCCCGGCTGCCCCCTCCTGTCAGGGAGTTGTGCAGAGCCACAAGGGCCCCCCTGAGCCTCCTTTTCTCCAGGCTGAGCCCCTTCCCAGCTCCCTCAGCCTCTCCTGGTGCTCCCTGGGCATCTGTCCCAGTGCTCTGTGCCCTCCATGGAAAGAAGTCCTTCCTCGTTTTGAGGCAGAACTTGCTGTGGTTTGGTTTATGGCCATTGCTCCTTGTCCTGTCACTGGCACCACTGAACAGAGCCTGGCACCATCCTCTGGCACCCCTTGGAGATATTGGTATGGATTGATGAGACCCCCTCATAGTCTTCCCTTCTGCAGACTAATCAAGCCCAGCTCCCACAGTCTCTCCTCATCAGGGAGATGCTCCAGAACCCTCATCATCTTTGTGGCCTCCACTGGACCCGCTCCAGCAGCTCCTTGTCTTTCTTGTCCTCAAGAACCCCAGACTTGGGCACAGCCCTCCAGATGTGCCTCAGAAGGGAGAATGAAACACTTCATGCATTAGACTGTCTGAAACAATCTGCTCCTTCATATGGATGGAAATCTGGGTCCGTCTCGCTAGAATTTGACTTTACAGCTCTACAAAGAAATCTGGTTTGAATCTGGTGCCCACACCATGGAACCTTCCCTTGCAGACAGCTGTAATTAAACAGAGCTGAACACTTATGCAAATATTGCAATAAGTAATTCTTCTAAGTGTAAACAACATGCAGTGTGTATTCCAGCATTCAAAGCATGTTCCTGTTATTCCACAGATGGAATACACTGTGTTTCCTTTCAAGATCATAGGTTTGATATTGCTGCCTTTCATGTTCGTAAGAATTTTGACTTTGACTTCAGTCAGAGAAGAACAAAGTGGTTTATATCTATTTAGCCTGACTTGGTCTAGTAACAGAAAACCCTTTAACCTCATTTTACCAAGAAACCAGTGAAAAATCGATTTTCATACTTCCTAGCTTTAACATGTTGGGAATAAGTCAAGTTCTACTCTCAAAGTCCCTGGAACACAGATTTAGGACAGATTAAGAGGTTTCCTGCATGGCCAATGCAATATCTGTACTCTCCAAACTGGCAGTTGATAAATGCTATGAATAATTTTTGGTATCTTAATCTAATGTAATTACTTCATGCTTAAACAGATTGACTTTATCTTCCAATTACCCAACACCTTTATTTGAAAAATAAGACAGAAATAAAACTAGAATAAAACAAAGACCTTGTTTTTTATCAAGACCAAGGTCTGTACATCCCAGCTGCCTCACTGTCCATGTTGTGTTGCAAGGAGTGGACACACCAGGAAATACTGTGCTCAGAAAACAAAAAAGTTAAAGAATAGAAGAGGTTTTTTGTATTTGTCTGCACTCAAATTTGCAAAACTGGGACTTTCATAAGAGTTGTTACGGATTTTTTAATGTGCATTTCTGTAGTGTTTGTGACAATAATTTGTCTTAACATGTTCAAAACTTATTTAAAATGTGCAGTGTCTGGGGGAAAGTCATTTCAGTATCATCAAACAATTTTACACATATACTGATACTCTCAGTTCAGTTGGTACCAACTCCTTCCAAACACATGTCCTCCTACAATAATCTGAGTGTGTTTTGTAGAATACCAGGTTGGGAAGACATAAGAAAACTCAGATTTTTTTCTGCTTCTAGAAATCATCAGGCTGTTTGACTGTATAAATACTAGAGAACCCCATGGGTAACTTCCCTACTTCACCCCTGAAATGCTTTTTCACCTTAGTCCTGGCCCAGTTTTCTTTCAGACTTTTGAATCAATATATTGATTGCAGTTAGGCCTGGAAATCCCAAGCTATCTAAAGAAGTCATATCACTTCTTGTTTTGAATTCTGCAATATTTCTGCTTTTCTTTACTATTAAAATACTCTGGGGTTAATTTCCTGGTATTTATTCAGAGATCGTCTTTATCACCTTGGCAGGCAAGAGATTATCCCCTGATGCTTCATTATCTTTCCAATCCTTCTGGTGTTTGTAAAGTTAAAGCAACACTGCTTTAAAAAAACGACAAATTCATGGAGCAAGTTGTCTTAGAGACTGGAGAAATTTGGCCACAAAAAAGGAGAACTGGAATGCCGTGGTGGTTGTGATTCTTTTACCCACAGAGAACAGAACTGTATTTCTTAGACGTGCCACTAAACCCCAACGCCTCCCTTTTAGCAGTAGTGATGACATAAGGAGCCCAGACAGTCTAAGAATATTAAAGACCAGGCTTTGGAAGGTGAGGTACCTCGTATTGCACCAGGCAGTGACTCAGCAGATAATCCCACTGGAAACTCCTTTTTTGAGCAATCCTAAATTAATTTTTAACGTGTAGGAGTTTTTTAACTCCTCTAATACACTTTTTTAAAACTCCAGCCTTAAGATGTGTTCACATTTATTCTATCTCCTCCTTTTTTTTATGCCAGGAGAGCCCGTCCTTACCATCTGGGAACAATGGGATGTTGTGTTTATCCTTGTTTTTGAAGTATTCTCACACTTTGAAGTGGAAGGTGCTGTGTATGTGCATAATCCCGACTCGTGTATCTTGTCCTGGCTCAGAGCTGGGAGGAGGAGGAGGAGGAGGCTGCGGGCTGGTAGGACATGTGAGCACTTGCTCTGCATTTCAATGGTCACTCACAGCTCCTTAAACCTGATTAAGTGTTTTGTTAGACCTAAATCCATGTACAGAGTTCAGCACTGAAGTGTAAATGCACTCAGCCGAGCTTCACACCCTCACTGGCACTGCAGGAGCTCACAGGGACAACGACTCTCAGAGCCCCAACCTGCACTCAAGGTGTAAAGAAACAGTAATTAATACAAGTAATAATTAACAGTTTTAAATATACACTATATCCAGCAGTTGGGTTTTTTTACGAGCGGTGTAATTACTGACAGAAGTGCCATTAAAGTAAACAAGTATGTCATGCAGGGCTCTTAAAAATGAAAGAGAAATTACGAACTCTCTCCTTTCCAAAAGACCTTCTCCCAGTTTGACATTTCATATTTATCCATTTTATATTTATTTTTATATAATGAAATTCTACTTTTTGCCTCCAGTCCTTTCCCAGCTCTCTTGCTAAGCATTCCTCCCTTACCACCTCCTCCCGTTTTCCCTCACTCTCTAGCTCTGGTATTCCATCTCCATTCCTTCCCTAATCAGTGACCTGGGACCTCTTTTACCTTTCTACCTGTTCCAAAGGCTGTTGATACTGAATCCATCTGGATTTCAGACCACAAAACTGCAAAACTGGGAGCTGCCAGTGTAAACTTTTGCAGAGGAAAGTTTTTCCCACCAAATTTGGACCCTTGAGTGGGGTGTCTGGAGAGGAAATGTTGTTTGCTCCGCTGCCTTCCCCTGCTGCCTGGCAGGCTTTTCTCCACTGCAGCAGTGTTAGATTAGGATCTGTGGCGAAGAAAACACACATTACTCACTTCTACTGAAGCCTTGTTACAAAACACTACAACAGGAATGTTGGCTACATGGAAAGTTGCCTAGTTCCATGCAGGGAGAAGTCAGGAGTCCCTTTTCTCTGCAGTGTCCAGCTGTGGGAGGGATGAGAAGAGGGAGCCTGAAGAACACAGAGATCCTGTTGATGTGGTCAGGTCAGTGTTGAAGAGACCTCACTGCCCACACAGCCATTGCCTCACAGAGCAGAATTCCACAAGAAATTCCAGTCCTCTGGAACATCTGCCAAGCGAGCAGCATGCCCAGAGCGATCAGCAGCCCCAAAGGATGGAAGGGCCAAATGTGCCTGTGGTGTAACTGCAGCGAGGCAAGCAGAGATCTGTCAGGAACCCGGAGTCCTGGCAGGTCTGTAACAGCATTGCCACACTCAGCTGCTGGAGGAAACCCAACAAGCGCTCAAAGCTCAAAGTGTCTTCTACTGAACACGCCAAATACACAGTTTTGGACAGAGATTCGTGTTTGCCTTGGCACTGTAGGGTGGCATCCGGGATTCCCCCTGTTCCTTTCAGGCACGCTTTCCCCCAAACCCACTCCAGGAGTTCTTGCTCAGGCCAGGTGGAGGTGGAGGCTCAGCCCTTCCAGGGGCTGCTCTAGGGGAGGACCCCCAGACCAGGTTTGTTTTTGTTTGAATGGGGGCTGTTACTTGTTGGACACCCTAAATGGTCAAGTGCTGAAGAAAACCCACCCCTTCATCCTTGGCATTCTTCCTGTCTGCTGCTCCCTGCTTGAGCAGGAACTTTATTGGCTCTGCCGTCCTGCTGGAATGCTGCACATCAGGAGAGCCCACACCTCCACATGCAGCCTCTTCTCCAACAGCCCAGGCTCGACCCTGCTGTGACCAAGTCATGTTTGAGCTCAGTTTAACGAGGAGTGTGGACTTGGGGACGTCTTGTTTGGCTGTGTTGTCCAAACCTCGATGCTGTCCGTGCCCTGGGCCAGGTGAGGATGTTCCCAGATGCACAGGGCTGTGCTGGCAGAGGTCCCCAGGGCCCTGGCAGAACTCTGCAGTGAGTGGTGAAGCTTGTTTGACCTGTTCCCTGTGGGTTTGCCCTGCACCTGTCGATAGGGCCATGCACACAGGGACAGCCCTTTTCTGCCTTAATGGAAGTAACACCTATAGAGCTGGTGCTCCTGGGCTCCAGAAGGATTGCTGGGAGCTCACATCATCAATTTAACATCCATTAATTCTTCCAGTGAGTCCCAGAATCATGAAGGTTGGAAAGACCTCCAAGATCATCAAGTCCAACCTTTGACCAAACACCATCATATCAAATAAACAATAGCACTGAGTGCCGCGTGCAGTCCTTTCTTGAAGATCTCCAGGGATGGGGACTCCACCGCCTCCCTGTGCAGCCCCTTCCAATGTTTCACCATCCTTTCCATAAAGAGGTTCCTCCTGGTGTCCAGCCTGACACAACTTGAGGCCGTTCCCTCTCCTCCTGTCCCTGTTCTCTGGGAGTAGAGCACAACACCCCCGGCTGTCCCCTCCTGTCAGGGAGTTGTGCAGAGCCACAAGGTCCCCTCTGAGCCTCCTTTTCTCCAGTCTGAACACACCCAGCTCCCTCAGCCGCTCCTGGTGCTCCAGCCCCTTCCCCAGCTCTGTTGCCCGAAGATGCATCTCTGGAAACAGCCAAGGAAAGGAGGGCCCTGCCTTGGTCTGTTCACATCCGTGTGTGTTCCATGCACACCACCTGCATATGGAGCAGCTCCATCTGTTAATATGACATTATTGAAGGATTTATGGCCAGATCACACTCCAGCTGGAGAATTTTCTTATGTACAAGATGTTGTAGTTAGGCACCACTGAGACGCTGTAGAAGGTTTTGGGAGCAGGAGTGAAAAGCTGCAGGTGAATCTTTCAAGGGCTTTAGCAGAGCTCTGTGCATCATCCAGAGATGGATCCGAAGTGGGATTGGGAGTATCCAGTGAGTAAAAAAGGCATAATTCGATTATAGGGACACCTTTTCATAAAATTTCATTAACACTGACAGAAATCAGCCCCGGACTATGAGTAAGAACACGTTACCAATTTTTGTAGCCAGCTTTTACCTGAAGAAATAATACAAACTTTAAAAATAAAAATTTCTGATGGAAAATTAACCTGCCTTCACCCTCATCTACTCCTGTGGGTGCTTTTTTTTAGAATACAGGTGTCCCTTTTCATCTGCATGAAGCCTGTCAAAAATAGCAATCCCGCAGAACACCTGTGCTAACAGAGCTGGAGTACAAATCTTGTCGGTTAAAGAGATTTATGGGGGGTTTTGTGAAGCTGTGCAGGTTTTCTGTTAAACAGCAGTGGTGTCAGTGGTCTCCTGTGCTGATGTTTATCTGTGAGCCAAGGTCTGCCCGCTCCGAGGGGCGAAGCCTCAGCGGAGTGCGGTGTCTGCTGCTGGGGACGGTGCCAGCTGGGGGTGACACTGCCGAGCCCGGCCCGTGCTTCCTCTGCTCGATGCGGAGGGCAGGAAGCCTCTGATCCGAGCCTCGCTTCCTCTGTGCAGCGCAGGCAGGAACAGACGTGGTCACACACACACACGGGCACGGCACAGCCTTACCACAGCCAGGTTTAATCCATGTATGAAATACTGTGTGGGAACAGACCTTAAGAAACTCGTTTTTATGTCCTACTTTGGAGAAGATGCCTTTTGATTTGAAGGAAAAGCAAAACTACTGCCCACGCCATTTTTACAGAGGACAGTTTTCAGTGCAGAAGGTGTTTTCTGTTCATAGCACAGATACCAGCGCATGATACAGGAAATAACTTGTGGTTCTTTCTTTTCCTGTTCCAAAAAATCTCTTCACAGTGAGGAGACACCTGGTGATGTTACAAGGCTTTGATGGGACCTGTGCTGCTCTATTTGAATGTGTTGACTCCCTGGCAGACAGCAGAGTGAGCAACATTTGTATTTTGAAGGACTGGAATTAAGAAATCCCCCCAAAATCGGTGGTTTTCTTCCATTGCATTTTAGTATGAAGTCTCCCAGTTTAAAAGAAAGTTTAAGGAAAGCAGTTGAGGGCATATTGAAATCTCCCCGAGTGAACATTAAAGACATGCATTGGCCTGAATTTAAGATCACAGAAACATGGGAATGTCTGTTGGAAGAGAATTCTTTTGGTTTTTAGCCCAACCTCCCACTCAAAGCAGAACTATCACCAACATTAGGCTTGGTTTTGTGCAGCTGAATCTTGGAAAACACCACGGATGGAGACTCCCCAGCCTCCCTGGGTAACCTCTGGCACTACACTCCCTTCCTACTGTTTTTTTTTTTTTTTCTCTGAGGTCCAACCTGTGTCTCCCAAGCCACAATTTGTGTCCATGTTCACTCTTTGGCCTCCTCTTCTTTCGGGANTAACCTCTGGCACTACACTCCCTTCCTACTGTTTTTTTTTTTTTTCTCTGAGGTCCAACCTGTGTCTCCCAAGCCACAATTTGTGTCCATGTTCACTCTTTGACCTCCTCTTCTTCAGGGAACAGTGGTTAAATAAAATGTTCTGAGCCTCTGGTTCACATAATTAATATTTAAATGTTACAAATCAACTGTGTTATGGACTGATGGGAATAGTCACACCCAAGGCCCTGTGTTGGGATGCTGGGAGGATGCAGCTCTCAGGTACAGCTCTGGGGATGAGTGGGAATAGTTTTGGGACACAGAGGAAGGGTGGCTGCTCCAGTGCCAGCCCCAAGGTGGAGCAGTGGGGTCTCTGCTTCTTGGCACCATTTCCATTCCTTAGGAACCTTCCAGTCTCCAATGTAGTGGAGGAAATCGTGTTCCCAGTGCCCCATTTCTAACCCCTGGCTGTTCCCCTGCCACTCAGCTGAGGGTACAGGATGAAGGATTCACAGTAATGTGACCTTTTGGCCAAGTAAACAAATCCCTGTTTTCTGCAATTTAGAAATTCCTTTAACATTCAACGTCTCTTTCTAAGTGCCCATCATTTCCATGCTCGGAGCTGTTTCTTCAAGGTGGCAATGCAGTCATTCCAAAGGAAGAACCATGCCCAGAGGCAGAAGGAAATGTTGTCTTCCACTTCTCCAAGGATTGCATCCCACAGAAATACAGTTCTGGGCAGTTCTGGTGCAATGTTTCGTGTCCTGGTAATGCTTGGATAAACCAAAACCAAATTATGGCCCAACTGTGATAACCTCAAATGGCCCATGTGAGAGTAATCTCAGAATCCTTGTGTTGGGAATTCCCACTGGATCATTTTCCCTAAAGACTCTTTACAGATTCTCCTCTTGGGGTTTCTGATACTTCCAAAGAAATTAGAGCTGCTTCCACTGCTGCCTTTGCTGCCGTGTGAAGTGAGATCCTCATCCTTGTCAGGCTCAGCAGGAAAATGAGTTCAGTCTCAGCACTGCCTGAGTGTCCCCTGGGGCTGCCAGGGGAACCATGACCTTATTTCTGGGTTATTTTCTCCTCCTTCTTCCCAAGTGGATATTCCCATTAGTGAAGGACATGACCTCCTGTGTCCCCCTTACTTGGTGGCACACTGGAGGCCTGCAGATGGTGCCATCTTGAATCCAAATTTAACCATTCTCCTAAAATTCACCTGCTTGCAGTCAGCAGAGTTGGATGGTGTTTCCTGATAAGAAAAGATGCCACAGAAATTAATACAGCATTAGAAATTCTTCCACTCAAATCCTGTATTGCTACAGGGAATAATAAATACACAGGGTATAGGTTATATCCTTGGGATTGCCTGCTGCAATTTCTTGGGTGAGCTGCTTTTTCACCTTGATTAGCAGAGCTGGGTCTGGTTCCTTTCAAGACTTATTGAAAATTAATCTCAGCTGAGGCAGTTTCTGTTCAATTCCTGCATTGGAGGCCAAGGTGCATCCCAGTCCTGGTTTCCAGCATAGAGACATTGGAATTGGTCATTCCACTACGCTGCTCTTTCCTAATGAAGTGGCTCCCTGGGTTTTAATTAGTCTGGACAGCGAGACAGGAAGGGTTGGGAGGTGGTGGGCAAGGGATGGAGCTGGGGAGACAAGGAAAACAAGTGGCATGAGAGGGAAAGAGGTGCAGGGCAGTGCTGGGAAAAGACAGAAGGAAGTATTGCCATAATTTAAAATCCAGTGTTCCTTAAAAATATTCCACCCTTCAGCATACTCAGGAGAGCTTAGAGCTCCTTCCAGTGCCTGAAGGGGCTCCATGAGAGCTGGAGAGGGACTTTGGACAAGGGATGGAGGGACAGGACACAGGGAATGGTTTCCCACTGCCAGAGGGCAAGGTAAGGTGGGATACAGGGAAAGAATTGTTCCCTGTGAGGGTGGTGAGGCCCTGGCTGTGGCTGCCCCATCTCTGGAAGTGTCCAAGGCCAGGTTGGGTGGGGTTTTGAGCAACCAGTCCATGATTCCATGATTCAGAGATCCACTCTGTGCAAGTCACTGCAGCCGTGTGGGAGCCCTGGTCTGAGGGCAATTCCACGGCTCTGTTTATTCTCAGCAAGTGTGTGCTCTCAAGCTGAGCACATCCCTGTCTCCTTGCATTCCTGTCTGTCTGAGGAGCACTGACACTTTCAATTAGAAAACAGAAAAAAGGAGCAAAATCCTTTGCCGTGCCTGGAAGTGAAGGTTTGGGCACAGCAGAGTCACAATTTACAACTTCTTTATTTCGGAAAAAGGAGCCGGCGCAAGAAAGCACATGAGAGGGTGTTGGCCTTTTATCTGCAAAAGGCAAAGACCTCTCCAAGGGTGGGGTTCCCAAGAGAGGGATTGCTCAGCCCTGGAGCTGCCGAGGGCTGGAGAGGCTGCAGGAAGCCTGCCCGATCCTGCCTGTCCATGTGCTTCCCAGCCTCCGCAGGCTCCTGGACTTGTGCGCTTGGCGGGGCACAGGCAGGGCCTGGGGAATGTTCCCGATCCTGGCCGGGAGGAGAGCAGCAGTCCGGCTGCTGGAAGGATGTGGGCAGCTCCGGAGGGCCGGGAAGCTCGCAGTGCTGACATCCAGGGTCAGGCTGACCCTGGCCATGGATGTGCTGATCCAACCCCTCGTTCCCTCTGCTCAGACTGCATTTCAGGCCTTTGCTGCTCCCTTCTGATCTAGAGATAATCCCAGACTGGTTTGCATTCAAGGGGACCTTACAGAGCATCTCATCCCACCCCTGCCATGGCAGGGACACCTTCCACTGTCCCAGGTTGCTCCAAGCCCTGTCCAGCCTGGCCTTGGACACTTCCAGGGATCCAGGGGCAGCCACAGCTTCTCTGGGCACCCTGTGCCAGGGCCTCTCCACCCTCACAGGGAACAATTTCCTCCTAATATTTAATTTAATGTGATGCTGAGGGTGAAATTCAGCAGGGACACTCTTGATCCATGAGCAGGATCATTTCTTTGGGATCCATGAACCAAAGGAGACAGAAGGCCAGAGGGATGGGGATATCAAGAAGTCTTGCAGGAATTATGCCTAAATCCACACATTTGTGTTTTTTTCTTGTAAAGCCCCTTTCAGAGAATTCTCTAAAGCTCAAATGCCCTCATCAAAAAATCCAAACCTCACTTTTTTTCCCAGTTTTTCCAGAATAATTTCAACTAGAAAATGAAAACAACCCCCCAGGAAAGTACTGTGTGAAACAAAAAGGCCAAAGGGAAGTGAAATCAAAAGAGAGATGAAATTTGTGCAGTCAGGCTTTATATTTTGGGGAAGTGCTTGTTGGCAAGGGGCAGGAAGGAGGATCTTGCTGGGAGGGCTGACTCAAATTCTGCTGCTGATATCAAATCCTGGAACTCAGTGCAACATTTACATGGATCATTTTCCACTGCACTTCAGAAATAACTGTGGGTTACATAATTAGGGGATTTTGCAGAGGTAAACGTGAACCAGGAGGTGAATAAAGAGAAAAAAAAAAATCCTTCTTTTGTCCCCATTCGTGCCTCAGCTTTCCCACAAAGTGCCCTTTCTTCTCCATCTCCCCCCTTCCAGGTAATATCACCTGGTTTGGAGTATGAATTCTTATGACAGAAGAAAAGCTGCATTGTTCAATATTTTCCTCCTGTGAGTTATGCCAGCGGCACCTATTTTGACAGAATCTTCATAGTTTCCCCATATCTGACTAATTAGAGATGATGAAAGCCATGATTCATTAAAAAAACACAGATAATCATCTGAGCAAATCCAACCTCTGTCTTCAAATGGGGCTGAATTTTCTTAAATATCCATCAAACCTCAAACAAATGATTTAATCTCAAGGCTCCATCTTGTGGCAAAGTAAAGCAAAGTCACTGATTGGGAAATTAATATTTGTTCTTCCTTAATATTTGTTTTTCCTTAATATTTGTTCTTCCTTAATTTCCCCCGCTTCTTCTTTAATAACCTCATGGATGTGTTACCTCATGAACAGGAAAAGTTTAATTTAATACCCTTGAAAACCTAGAGCAGTACTCAGAGCTGTGGTGATTCTGAAATATCCCGAATTTCCTAAATTTCTGAGTGTCCATGTCCAATATGATCGTGCTTTGTATTTGTATTAAAATTATTTGTATTAAAATTTTGTGTATTTGTATTAAAAATCTCTTGTAAAACTGTAGGATTTGGCATTAATTCTTGGCTGGAATCTCTCATGGAGCTTCTTTGACTCCTTCATTCTGAATTGCACCAGTGGTGGAAAGCAGAGAAAAGTTTAATGATTACCAAAAGTGATTTTTCATCAGTTAGAAATTCTGATTAAAAATATGGTTTACAAGGGGCAAAGTGTTTGATCAGGTAATTAAACAATCATAGAGTCATTAAGGTTGGGAAAAACCTCCAAGATCATCAAGTCCAACCTTCAATCAAACCCCACCACTAAACCCCATCACCAAGGGCCACGTCTGCTTGATTTCTGAACTCTTCCAGGGATGGGGACTCCAGCACCTCCCTGGGCAGTGCTTCCAGTGCCCGACCATTCTTCCAGGGAAGAAATTCCTGCTGCTGTCCACCTTGAGCCTCCTTCTCCTCCTGTCCCTGTTCCCTGGAGCAGAGCCCGACCCCCCCGGCTGCCCCCTCCTGTCAGGGACTTGTGCAGAGCCACAAGGGCCCCCTGAGCCTCCTTTTCTCCAGGCTGAGCCCCTTTCCAGCTCCCTCAGCCTCGCCTGGTGCTCCAGCCCCTTCCCAGCTCCGTTCCCTTCTCTGAACGCCCTCCAGCCCCTGGAATCCTCAGTCCCCAAAGCCTGGAGTGGGACAGGCAGCCCTGGCCTGGCCAGATAAAGCCCTTCCCTCGGGGGCCGGGCAGGAAGGGGAGCAGCTGCTCCTTATCTGCCTTCCTGCAGCTCCCCCAGCACGACAGCTTTTTTTTTTTTTTAATTTTTCTAAATATCACATAAAGCAGATTTTTAGCAAGCAGGAGCTGGTGAGCTCCCAGGAGGGCGTCCTGGGCAGGAGAGACAGCACCCATGGGTGCTCCCTCCCTGCTCATTCACCTCATCCGGACAGGGATCTCTGGGAGCTCCAGGCAGAGGGAGCAGCTCCTGGGTTGGGTTGTTCCAGCTGGTGGTTTTATCCTGGGACGTTTTTTACAAGGACAAGGAATGACAGGGTGGGGGGAATGGCTTCACACTGACAAGGTTCAGGGTTGGATGGGATATGGGGAAGGAATCCTTCCCTGAGGGTGGGCAGGCCCTGGCACAGGGTGCCCAGAGAAGCTGTGGCTGCCCCTGGATCCCTGGAAGTGCCCAAGGCCAGGTTGGACAGGGCTGGGAGCAATCTGGGATCGTGGAAGGTGTGGAATGAGATGATCTTTAAAGTCCCTTCCAACCCAAACCCTCCTATGATTCCATGATTCTATGAAAATGATTATTTCTCTTTAGTGGCCCATGGAGCCAGACATCATCTCCCAAACAATTTCCCAGGTCCCCACGTTGGATATCTCACTGATAACAGCTCCCAGCCTGCTTATCAGTGGAGAACCAACATTCCTGCCTTCCTGTGCCCACCTGAACTGATGTCTGTGAGGGCTTTTGGCTTTGCTAAACACGTGGAGAACAATTGCCCTTTGAGGGGGGTAATTGGAGCGATCCAGAAGCATTTAACAATTGGAATATCATTCTGCTCCGTGGCTTTTTATTTCTTCCTGTTCCAGCTACAATGTCATTCCCTAATGAATGCAGCATGGGCTGGGATTAGGTTTAATGCAGTATTTTCCTGTTGCTGTTCCCTACATGTTGGTCGCACCCTTAATGATCATCCTAGGAAATATTTACTTCGAGGAGTTTGCTCCTAAGTCCTCCAAGTGATCAAAACCAGGCAAGGCATGGCTTGCTCTCCTATGACTTCAGTTTTTCCTGGAAAGAAATGGGAACAAAAACATTTCCTACTTCCAAAATTAATGCAAATCAGCTTGAAAATCATCTTGTCCCAATAAATGAACTCTCTGTCCTTTCTGGGGCAGGCTAATATTGGCCTTTAAGGGAAGAGAAAATCTGGTAAGAGTGAGCACTTGTTGGCAGGATGGGCCTTCTGTGAGCGGCCCCTGTGAGAAATCCCAGCCAGGGGTGCCAGGATTGGAGCTGAAGCTTGGGAAGCAGTTTGGGGAAATCTGACCAGATACTGCCACGTCCAGCCCTTCCTTGGACACTCCAGCACCTCCCTGGGCAGCCCCTTGCAATGCCTGGGCACCCTTTCCATGGAGAAATCCCTCCTGATGTTCCAGAGGATGCTGCTTTGAGCCTTTCAAGAGATCCCTCTGCTCTTTGCAATATATTTGCAGTTTAATTCTGTCTGATTGTCAATAAACCCACAGGACATAATTACACCCCAAAATTCCCCAGACTTGAAAGCCTGACCATCCCTCCCTTGTTCTCCACGAGCTGTAACTCAATGCAAACCCCTCTGTCTCTCTCCATTTTCCAGTTCTTTCATTCATTCCTGCTGAGTAATTAAAAATGGCTTCTAAATAAACAGCGGGGATGATTTCCGAAATGTTCTGTATTTCCTTGCAGGGCTGGGACTTCTGTCATTGGCCCGCTTAAGTGGTTTTGAAAGATTGTATACAGGTTCCTTTTACAATGTATTTGAAGTTTGTAATCCTGCTTAAACACACAAAAATAGGAAGGATTAACAAACTGCCACGCTGAGGCCAAAAGAAGACAGAGCTAAAAGCAATCAAGGAGCAGCCTATCAGATCCATGAAATAAATTGGGGGAAAAGTGGAAAACTGTCAACAAAAATAATATGTTATGGATCCTCAAGCCTTTGTGTTTATGCTAGAGGAAGCCTAAAATAATCTGTGGTTTCTGATGCTTGATTTAGTTTTCCACAAGCCTAATTAACACCAGATTAAGTTTGCTGCCACTATAGGTTATTGCTTAGACTGACAAATCCTGGCTGTTTATTTGTTTCCTAAAAAAAATGACTGGAGGCAATAACAGCATGACACAGTCAATAAGGGTGAAAACAATGCTGTAATATTCATTTTTAGAAACTTCATCTTCAGGAGAAACCCCCTTGACTTTCTGTATTAAATTCTGGCCCCAGAGTCTTTACAAAGGCAAAAATCTGATGGATTGATTGTCCCACTGATTTAAGATACAGCCCTGTGAATTTAAGCTAAAAATCATGGATTTGCTGCAGTAGATGGGTTTTTCCAGATGTTTCAAGCAGCCCACGTGCTCAGGGGCTTGGCCAGGTATGGGCCAAGGGCTCTTGGGATGGAGCTGAACAAGGCACAGGCTTAGAGAGAGAAAATCCCTCACATTGGCATCAACCTCTAGTGTGGATTATTTATATGGAAAATATCCCAGAGTGGCATCAGCCGTTCTGAGACTCTGTCAGTACAAATGTCACGACATCAGGATTGAACCTGATACCCAGAAACAGGGATAGGACGAGGGGGAATGGCTTCCCACTGCCAGAGGGCAGGGAGAGATGGGATAGTGGGGAGGAATTGTTCCCTGGGAGGGTGGGCAGGCCCTGGCACAGGGTGCCCAGAGAAGCTGTGGCTGCCCCTGGATCCCTGGAAGTGTCCAAGGCCAGGTTGGAGAACTTGGAAGAACCTGCTCTGGTGGCCCTCTGGTGCTTTTGGGGGCTGCACTGGGCTCCTGGCAGACCCTCACCCTCCAAAGAAATCATCCAGGCTGAGTGGGACAGATTCTCTTGAAATGACTGAAATGTGGACATGGACATGGATGAACAAGTCAGACAAATACGGATTTTCCTGCTAGGCAGAGCCAGCACAGCCACCGAGTTTTCATCCTTGACTCTCCATCTCCCTCCCTAAAGCAAAGCCCTAAATCCCCTTGTCTTGGTGCTGGCCTGAACCCGGATTATTTCTGGGAAGGCTGAACAGAGGATGTGCCTGTTCAGTGGCACAGCTGGGAGAGAAGCAGAAGTTCCAAAGCCAGCCCTGATGATAAGGGGCAAATATCAGCATTTGTGGCTTCCTGCTCTTTTGTGCTCTCTCATAAATCCCTGACAGCAGCAGCTCATGGAGTGTGACCCTGGCTGAGGGGGGCCCATCCATGGGACAGCTCCCACCTTTCCTGCTGGCCAGGAGCTGTGGAGGTGACACCCGGGATCATCCAAGGATTCTCAGGCACTCGTGGTCCTGCCTGATGCCTGCTGGGAGTATCTCAGAGTTAGTGCTGCGTCTGAATTCACCTTCCAAAGCATTTTTTTTTTGCAGCAGACCCCCCCTCTATATTTCTGTGCCAAACTGATTTGTGCCCAGGGCAGCCCCAGGCTCATTCTGGTGCCACCATCCTGCCCCAGCCACCTGAGCAGAAAAGGACAGGACTCACAGGAATTCCACCAAACGGAAGAAAAATGATGGAAACATCTCTTTTCTTCCAACATTTATCTAAAAACCTCGCTGAAAAAGCTCTCGCTGTGTTTAAGGTGCACTTGGGGAGCAGTTTTCCAGCGCTGCAGTTCATCATGCCCGAGATATTGTTAATTTCGGTGTTTAGTGAGTCCGACAGGCCGGGGCTGTGGAGCCATTTGGATTCAATCACTTCCATCCAATTCCACTTCCATCGCTCCTCAGCCCGGCTTCCTCAACCACAAGGATTTATCGCTCGCGAGCTGTGAGTGAATTGCTGCGGGTAACCCAGCCCCGGGAGAGGCCGGGCAGGAATGATGCTTTTCCAGGGCTGGGACTGGGGCTGGGCTGCGCCCACAGGTGCCTCCCTTTTCGGGAGCTTTAAATCACGCACAACGCGACTCGCATTAAAGGAGGAGGGTGATTATTTATAAATATTATATCGGAACGGCTTTCCGAGGGAAACGAGCGATGTCCTGAGCGGGTGCTGCGGAACTTTTCCCTCAAATATATGTCCTTGGAAGCTGCTTTTTCCTGCTTTTTGCCCTCCCCCTTGGCTCCTAAGCTGCTCTCCGTGGCCACGTCAGAGCAATTCCCCTCCTTTCCAGCTGCCGCATCCCGGCTCCTGCCGCTTCCCGGGCCGGGAGATGCGAGGCTGCGGCGGCTCTGGCACAGCTCAGAGGACACAGCAGCATCAAAACCCCGCCAAAATCTGTGCTTTGGAAAGCCGGGCTCCTCCGGCTGCCTCTGCTGAATATGGAATATTTTGGTTTAGAGGGGTTTCCCTGGATGCACCCGAGCGTTGTAAATCCCATCCCGTCTGCCACGGAGGACAGGGCTGCTCGGGGCTGGGCCAGTCCCCATTTCCCCACTTTCTTTCATCTTTCCCCACTTCCTTTTCTTTTTCCCCGTTTCCCTTTCCTCATTTCCCTTTCCCCTCTTCCTTTCTTTTCCTTTCACTTCCCTCTCCTCAATTCCTTTATTTTCCTGCTTTTCCCTTTCCCCATTTCTTTTCTTTCCCCCGCTTCCTTTTCCTTCCTTCCTTTTCCTGTTTCCATTTTCTCATTTCCCTTTCCCTAGTTTCTTTTTCTCCACTTTCCTCTACCCACTTCCATTCTTTTTCCCCTTTTCCCTTTCCCCATTTCCTTTTTTCCCCGATTTCCCTTTCCTCACTCCCCTTCCTTTTTCCCCTTTTCCCTTTCTCCATTTCCGTTCTTTTTCCCCATTTCCCTTTCCCCACTTCCCTTCCTTTTCCCCATTTCCTCTCCAGGGAGCTCTCCCTGCTGGAGCAGCGGGGTTGGAGCAGCTGATCCCAGGGCGGTCCCTTCCCTGTCCCCGAGGTCGGGATGTGCCCCCGGGCTTCTCCCGTCCCCTCCGAGCTCCCCCGTGCCTGTCACTTGTGCCAGGGCTTTGCCACGAGGTGGCTTTAAGGTAAAGGGGATTTGGGGGATATTCGGCTAAATCCTAAATCCAGGTCAAAGTTCCTTCTTCTGCTAATCCCTCTCAGTCTTATCCCTGGATCACGGTGCCTGAGAGTGGGATTCGTGTTCTCGTGAGCATCAGGAGGTCAGCGATGCCTCAGGTAGAAACTGTGTTCCAGAGTGACGGATTTTGTGGGATAACACCCCCCAGAGACCATTCCTACAGCTCTCCCGACCCAGTGTCACTTGTTCCCTGCCACCCATCCCACAGAACGATCCTTGAGCTCAGCCTTCCTCCGTTAATTGCCATGGAAATTTGATAATTTCATCCTAAACGAGAGTTGAGGAAAACTCAGGAAGAGCTCCGATTACTGAAAACTGGAAAAAATTAATCTTGATTAAAGGACTTCCCCCAGGAAAATCGGGACCTCCTGAACCTGGCTGAGGGCTGATTGCTTTCCGAGCTGGGATGTGCCCACTTTGTCCCAAACACCTTGGAAAAGGGAGGAAAATTCCCTCCAGAGGTGAAATTTAGTGGGCTCTTGGCTTTATCCCACTCAGGGAAAGTGCCAAAAGTGGGGTATTTCCCTCCCAAAGTGTGACGGGATGGTCCCATCAGCACCCACCGGGCTTCCCAGGAGGGAAAATCGGGATGGGGCAGTGCCAACAGAAGGAGCAAAAGAGGAAATGGACCCTGTTCGTTTGACATTGTTGAGATGAGAAGGGAAAAGTCCTTTCCCGAAGCCAGCATAGGATGGATTTGGTGTGTTCTGGCAGGGTGATCCCAATGCGGGAAAGGAGGACTGGGATAGGAAGGGCTAAACCTGGAATTTGACTTGAAGACCAAACCTCTTCTTTTATTTTATTTTCTTCTTCTTTTCTCTTATTTCAATCTCTTTTAATTTAATCAAATTTTTATTTTTATTTTAGTTCTTTTCATTTAACTTTTATTTAATTTGGCTGATTACTTTTTGTTTGAATTTCTTTTAATTTAATTTTTTTATTCAATCCATTTTGATTTTTAATTTCTTCAGTAACCTCTCCACGTGGATTTTGCCACTCAGCACCATGACCTGGTTTGTACAGAACATGTTAAGAGAAGGTAAAGCCCAGCTGCTGCCTGTCCCAGGCAGTTCCCGTTATCCAACTCATCCAGCACCTCTCCAGCTTGGATCCATCTGGCTGCTTCCCTGTTTGTGGAGGAGCCAGGAGGGATTTAAGGCCATGCAGAGGTGTCACTTGGAGAGGTGGGTTAGTGGTGGCCCTGGCAGTGCTGGGGACAGTTGGTGACACCGCTGCTCCCCTGGGAGTCTGTGCCAGGACAGGACGATCCTTTGGGTGGAGAAATTTCCCCTCATATCCACCCAAACCTCCCCTGGAGCAACTTGAGGCTGTTTCCTCCTGTCTTTGATGTCACCTGAGAGGAGAGGCCAACACCCAGCTGGAGGCTGTGGAGATCCCAGAATCCCAAAATCCATGAGGTTGGGAAAGACCTCAGAGACTGAGTCCCCAGAGCCAGCCCAGAGCCCTGAGTGCCACATCCAGAAAATGAAATCCATCCTCTCTTCACATCCACGACGTGACCGATGCTNATCCCACCCTCATCCCACCCTCATCCCACCGCTCCCACTCACCCTGAAGGACTCTGGGGGGCCACGGCCGCTCCCCTGGACCTCATTATCCCATTGACAGCAGCCCGTATCTCCCTGGCCAGGAATGTATTTACTCCTGGGCACATAAGAAATTCATTTCCCAAATTGAATTATCTGCCTCGGGAGATTGGGGGTTTTGATTGTGTCGCTGCACTTCGGAGAGCGACTGAAAATTGATAAAAGCCAGATGGGAAGCGGAAACAGTCATTTCATGACTCCTTAAACGTTTCACTTGGTTAACCCTTGGATTGCACCGGGCTTGGAGCTGGGCTGGAGTGTGGAAGCAATTTGTTGGGGAGTTCTCGGGATGCAAAGTGGGCTGGAAGTGCTCACCAGGGAAAGGAGTCCCTGCAAGGGAGAAAAAAAGGTTTAGGACAGAGATGTTTCCTCGTGGGAGTTGTTCAGCCAGAAGGATTCTAAGAGAACGGGACAAAATCTCAGCTGAAGGGTGTTTGGGTCCAGGGAATGTTCCTGAGGGTGTGGGACAAGCAGTAAATCCCTCAGGGAGCTCTGGATGTGGGGAAGGCAAAGCCCAGAGTGCAAATGCCCAGCAGAGGCCGAGAATGGGAGTTTCTTTGCTTTGGGTGTGCTTCAGTCAGCAGAAAATCAGGGAAGAGAGGAAATCCCTGAGGGAGGAATGGTTTTCCAGGCTGCTGGTTCTTGGGAGCACAAGTCTGGCGCTGTGGGTTGTGCTGGGAAGACTCCCCAGCACCAGGGAATGGAGCAAACCCAGAGACTCACTTTATTCCTCTGACCTGTCCTTTAAATTAACCTTTCATAGGATTTTTAGATCATTTTTATAGGATTATTTTCCACTGGAGTGTTTTCCCTGTGCTCCCACGGACCACACATGGCACAAATTCCCAGCTTAGCCCAGCAGGACTCAGCCCTAAACCCAAACCTTTCCAAAATATCTGCCAGCACAATTAAAACTCTCAAATTCCCTAATAATTAAAGAAGAACACGACACGAGCAGCCCATCTTTGGGATCTGCAGCTGGAGCAGGGAGCGGATTCCGGGGCACATCTGCATCGAATCCCAACTCCGGCTCTGGGAGCAATAACCTCGCAGGTGCTGGGGCTGGGATGTCTCCCTGCATCCCAAATCCTCGCCAGATCCCTTCCCTCCGTGAGAAGCCTCCGAAATTAAATTGCCCTTAATTGGTTTAGGGTTCTGCTCCCGCCGCTGTCGCATCTTGGAAGCTGGAAAAGGCTCCAGCCCGGAATTCTTTACGATCTCGGTTTCCATTTCGTTCATATTTTCCAAGTTGGTTTCCTGTTTTCCTGTTGCCAAAAACACATTTCGGCAAAGAGGAAAATAATTTCACATTCCAAGTGTTGGAAACCATTGTTTCAGCCCAGAAATTTGGGAAATGCTGATGCTTTATCGGCAGACCCTGCGGTGATCCTTGTTTTCCCAGAAGATGGATTTTTATCCCCAATTATTGGCACAGGGATGGAGCCCAATGCTCGTTTTCCTCCCTGAATTTTGGGTCCAGAACTCCAATATCTGATATTTTTTAGATGCCACAAAAGTGGGGTTTCTATTTTTATCAGCTCCAAAATGTTTCGTCATAGAGCAAAACTAACAGGGAATCTGGAAAAGGGCAGGGAATGGGCTCTGGGATCAGAAAATTTCCTTCTGTCTGGAGTTGTTCTTCCAGGGCTCAGTTCAGGAGAAAAAAATCTGTGGCGTTGGGAAAGACCATGAAAGGAAAAATCCTTTTACTGGGGCAGGAAGCCAAGGGAACTTCTCCAGCATCTCCCATCCTGACCCTTTTCCATGTTTTTCAGTCGTTATCCCGCCCCTGCCAGGACCATTCCTGCTCCACAGCCCCAGGGATGCAAATGTGGGAAGGAAAAGCTTTAAGTTCCCAAAAATTGCTGCTTCAAACTCAGAGGGATGTCTGGGTTGTTTTAATAATATCCATCATAAATAATATTATTTAATAATCCCGTTGGAATTGTTCTCCCTGGGGAGATGCTGGTGGAGCGGTTCACGGGTGTCAGATCTCTGGAAAATAAAAAATAATGGATTTCCAAATTCCTTCAAATCAGGCTGGGTCAGGTCAGGGATTGGAGAAAACCAACATTTTCTTTTCGCTGGATTTTTTTAAAATGTAGGGAAAAAAGGAAAGTTATTTCAATTTCCTCAGGAGCAGCCACGAACAATCATTGGAAGGAAAAGCTGGGAAAGAGAAAGGGGGGATTTTACAGGAATATTTTACACGGGAATACTCAGCCGGGGCTGTTTGGGAGAGGGCAGAGGGAGATTCCCTTCTCCCGCCTTTGGAGCGGGGATTGGGATCCACGAGGAAAACACAAAGGAGAAAATCAGAGGTTTCCAGAGCCGAGTCCCTCGGATCTCCCGGCTCCGTGCAGCTCCAGCAGCTTGGGAAGGGGTTTGGCAGTGGATGAAGCAATTCCTGCCAGGACAGGGGGAGAACCGGCCGTGGAGTAAGGGAAATAA
>VZRO01005235.1:505717-517004 GCA_013397915.1 Daphoenositta chrysoptera | reverse complement strand
TGGGGCTGGGGCTGGAGCTGGGATTGGGGCTGGGGCTGATGCTGGATGGTACCGACCTCCCTCCCACCAGTGCTGCAAAACCAGTTCCTAATTCAACACAAAATAAAAAGGCTTTTTCCAGCAGCAAAGTTATTTTGTAGGAGCTGCTGGGTTTAAGCTTTCCCTGAATTATTTGCAGAGATATCTCAGCCAGGCCAGGAGGCAGCTGGAGGGGGGAACCCCGAATTCCCATTCCTGAGCTCGGGGAATCCCCTCCCACAGTGGTGCAAAATCCCTGGGATGGGCTTTGCCAGCCCGAGCTGAACAAATCTCTGGGTGCCAGGGTTGTGCCAGTGCAAATTTGGCACAAATCGAAGCCAGAACTGAACCAAAAAAAGGCAAATTCGTGAACAAATTATGAACAACGGGATCTTCACTAATTATGTTTGGTAGTTTGCTTTCTCAAACTGTGAGTGGAACTGTTCTGATGATGTGAGGAAGTGGACTCATGGACAGACTTAATTCCACTTATTTTAGCTTTAAAAATAATACATATAAAAATCTTCATTGAAAAATCTTAATTGAAATTCTTGAAAATTGAAATCTAAATTGAAAAATCTGAATTTCGCTTTTTCGTTACACTTTTCCCTTGACTTTTTTCTCCTCCAGTTCCTTTTGCCTTTAACAAGAATCAACCATCCTGTTTCCCCCTCCTCCAGGGAAGGAGGACCCAGCTGACAGATGCAAAGCCGAGACACATGAGAAGGAAAAACACTAAAAATAATAAAAATATCATTTTTCCTTCAACCCCACTTGATTACAGCGATCTGAGCTGCAATTGGAGGCACAGACCCCAAGCTGGAAAGTGTAACAGGTTTGAATTTCACTTTCTCCCTTTAAACTTTAAATTTTATGGAACTTTATGACTGAGAAAGTGCCCGAGAGCTCCCGGAGCAGCCCCGGCACAGGCGGGAACCCAGCAGGAGCCTTGCAGGTGTCCCGGTAGGAGAAGGGATTTCATGTTATTTGTTGAGTGGAAACCTTGATAAATTAAAGCTTTTCTTTCGTGTCTTGCAAATTATTCTCAATATGTTCTTGATTTGGGGGAAGGTAAACAAACGGAGAGAGTTTTCAAACTCGGGGTTGTTCGCACATACAACAACTCCAGGGATCTGCGGGAGGGTTTGTGGGAGCACGGGAAGGGAAACCCGTGGATCCACGGAACCCTTTTCCTGTCACTCAACTCTATTTGCCAGCCATGGGCACAAGAGCTTTTTAATTATTATTTTTTTACTAATTCTCTTGGTTGCATTTTATTGCTGTTGTATATTACAGTGAAAAAAAAAAATCCAGGGCTGTGTTTTGTGTATTTATTCCCTGTGATTTAGAGGAGGGCAGATCCATTCCTTATCTCCCAGAATCCTGGGATCGTTAAGGTTGGGAAAGAGCTCTACAATCACCAAGTCCACCTGCCAAGCCGGCCCCACCACGCTGCTCTAGGCTGAATTGTAGCGATTTGAGGAAAACCCGTTTTTCAGTGCTCTTACCTCCACTCCGAGCTGCCCAGACAGGGAAACCCAAACCACGTCGGGCCAGGGAATGCCATGGGAGGGAGGGATGCTCCTTCAGACGGAGACAGGATCGCTCTGAGCCTCCTGGGATCCATCGGCCGCCGCTCTCTGAGCCCCGCCGGGAGCAGGAGGATTCCCTGTTGGATTTCTGCAGCAGGCAAAGAGCTCTGGCAGCAGCTCCTGACCCATCTCCAGGTGGGAAACTCCGGATCTGAGCAGCACAGATCCCTGAGGTGCTGGGAGAACACCCTGGTCCCGCTGCTTCCCAGCATCGCCCCATCCCGCGGCTCCGCTCTGCCCCAGCGCGGGGTGCGAGCGATGCCAAGGAAATCCCTCAGGAAAGCACATCAAGGAAAAGCCTGGAGCTCTTCCCTGCCCTCCAGCAGCGAAGCAGAGCTGCAGCCGGAGCTTTCACAGCTCCTCGGTGGCTCCCCGAGTCTGCTGTTGCTGGGATTGGGAATTGGAGGATGTGCAGAGCAGGAGCCTTTGGCATCCTCGGGGCTGAGTTTTGTCGTGTTTCGCAGCGAACTGGAGGAATTCTGTTCAATATGGAAGTGCTTTAAGTTTGTGGAACGTGGGACAATAAAACCCAGCAGATGCACAAATGTAGGCAGAAATCCAGGGAAAAGTACAGTTCATCTCCCTGCAGTTTATGGAAACTCCCCTGGCCCCACTCGTGCTCCAGGCTCTGCTGTCCTGGGAGAAAGGGGAAGGAGAGGGAAGAGTGAAGTCCAAGTGGGATTTTTTAAATCCAAACCACTTCTCCTGGCAGTGTTGGAGCCATCCAAGCTCCTGCCTTTGGTGGCACTGCTGGAGGAGGAGCCAAACCTGCCCTGGTGCTTGGTTTAATGCTGTGCTCATCCCAAACCTTCCTCCTTGGGAATGCTCATGAATTCCTGATTCTATTCCAAACAATGCTCACCAGGTTTCCCATAGGAAAAGGGACGATTTACCCAGGAACTGAGGGGCACAGCCAGACTTGAGCTGCACTGAAAGGCAACATCCCCCCAAATACAACCAGATGTGCAAGGAATACACGAGTTTCCATGGGTAAAACCTGCTGCGGAGCCCAAATTAGACTCAGCTGCTACTTCCAGGTCTTGAGGGTTAGGAAAAAGCAATTTTTTTGTGGGTGAGCCATAACCATGGCTCAGCCTTCCGGCCACGGCTGGCAGGGCAGAGTATTTATTGGCGAGGGCAGATGCTCCAGACTGGGGATATTAAATCCATATTCCTGATTTTTAATTGCAGCTTAGCTAAAAACCCCCACAAGGCAAGAACTAAGATCAGGGTATAACACACAGCAAGGAAAACGATTTTGTCCCCTCTGAATCTTCCCACTCTGCAGCCTGGGCTCCAACCAAGGGTGTGAGAGCCCTGCAGATCCCAGTGGAGGATTTCAGATTTCACACAGGAGGATCTTTCCTCGAACACCCGCGCCTTTTGTTCCTGGAGACCCTGGATGGGGAACTACAGCTCTACAGTGGCTTCATGACCCCCAAAACCATGCCCAGAGTCTTGGAGCTGGGACAGAGCATCCTGGTGGATGGAGAAATGCCACGGGAGCAGAGCTGGGTGAGCTGGTGGATCCCAGGGAAGGGCTTGGGCAGCCCAGCCACGGATGGGACACCAGGAGTCGAGGAGGGGATGCTCCTGCAGACCCCCTTTCCCTGCTGAAGGCCAAGGGGTGCTTGGCTGGATCTGCCTCCATCCCGAGCCGCAGCTCTCCCAAGGCCTTCCCAGCTCACCTTGTTTTCCCATTACTCGAGGACTCAGCTCTGAGCAAATCCCCTGCTAAGGTTGCTGGGATTTGAATTTACGGCCACGGGAGGTGTTGAGCCACCAGGCCAGATGGTTATGTGCTAATTTCCATGGCTTGGAGTGGTTTGGGGATCTCAGCACAACTGTCCACATTCCCAAACAAGAGAAAGCCTTAGCTTGAGCTGTTTCCTACATTAAATCATTGCATGGTTTTCTTCTCCCCTTATTGCAGAAGAGGGTTTGATTTGGGCTGTATAATTTACAGTCCACAGCCTGTGACCCAGCACAGCCAGGAGGAAACTTTGGAAGGGGAGATAATACCGTGGAGACAGATTTGCCTCTTCCCTGAGCTGAAATTCCTCGTGAAGCTGAATTTTGTTGACCAGTTCAGCTAATTCTGATTTTCTTCTGCTCCAGCAACACTGGCCACTGACAGACTTAACTGACAGATTTTATCCTTATTTTGCACAACTCAGTGCTATTGGGTGGCAAGTCAATCACATTTATTTATGAATTTAAAATTAAAACCAGAAAATAATACCCATCCTCCCTAAGGGGGTGGCTGAACAAGCAGAGTCTCACCCAGCTTTGCACGGGGAGTTCATGCGGCTTTAATTTCCAACACAAAGAATATCTCGCTGGGCTGGGGGGTGACATCACCCTGCTCCCAAAACTTCATGTGGTTCTTTTCCTTGCTTTTAAAGCTATTATTTTACATCTCTGCCGACAGATATTTGTATTGGCACATGGCACGGAATATTAAGATTGTATCTTTTCTGTTTAATTTCAAACGGCGCTTCCTAACCCGAGTGCAAGCTCACAACCCCAAACCATGGAGATGAGTGAAAGCTTCCTTGCAAACCTCTTAATTTATTGTCCTTCTCCCCAGTGCCTCAGCCCTTCTAAGCTTTCACTGTCATCCCTCTATATTTGCATTTAGGGCCATAATTAGCTGCATTAAACGAGGATAGAGTAGCAAAACAAAGCGGAGTTTTCTGTCGGTCTCACCCAGGTGTGGGCTCGGCTTAAGGACAGAGTTTGAGTTTATCTCTGCACATGGGGAAGGATGGAAAAGCCTCAAAGGTGTCCTGGGGCCAGAAAAGAGCTGGTGGGGCAGAGACAGCAGCAATGGAGAGAAAAGAGTGGAAACAAAGCCCTTGGAAAAGCACTTTTCACCAGAGTTAGCAGGACTGGGATAAATCACCACGTCGTGTTGGGACTCCCCTGCCCTGACCCCAGGGAAGGAGGAGCAAAGCTTAGTGCAGACATGGGGATTTGGTGTGGTGGAAGAACAAGCCCCAGAAACCTGCAATTCCAGCAGGAATTAACCTGCCCATCCCTGGCTTTTTCTGCACTGAAAGAGTGGCTGAACATTGGAAGAGGCTCCCCAGGGAAGCGGTGGAGTCACAAACCCTGGAGGTGTTCAAAACCCAAGTGAACGTGGCATTTCATGATGCAGAATAGTGGCCATGGGAGTGATCAGTCTCCTTCAGGGGACAAAAGCTGGGCTTGATGATCTCGGAGATCTTTCCCAGCCTCAAGGATTGTGTGATTTTTTCAGCCATCCTCCAGAACAGGCTCTTGTCCACACTGTGAAAGTCACCAACCCAGACTGCAGGACTCCCAGTGTCCCTGTCCTGCCCCATGTCCTGGCCACGGAGCTGCCTCCTCTGGGTCACCTCTTCCTGCAGGAGTGAGGACACAGCTCCACTGGGGATTGGCAGCTGGAACCTGGGCACCAGCTCTGGGATGTCTGGAATGTTGGCATCACAGAGCTGGTGAGGGAGAGGCCCCAGGTGAAGGAGCTGCAGCACAGAGCCCAGTCCTGGTGGCCGTTTCTCCAGGTGGGCTTGGCAAGCCTGGCCCTGTTTGGGACATTTGGGACTGTGTTGGTGCTGTGGATCCTCATCCTCCTCATCCCAGCTTTGGTGATCCCATTTCTCCTCTCAGAGCAGGTGATGTGACCCAGGCCATCGAAGCACCGAGGAGGTGGCTCCAGGTACCCAGAAACTGTTAAAAGGTCCCAGGCTGTACTTGGCAAAAATAACATCCCTCCTCTCTAGAAAGGCTTTTTGCCCTCAGATTGCTGCCTCCCAGAGGGCTCCTGGGGGTCAGGTCCCAGCTGGGCTTCCCAGACCTCGGGATGCTGAGCAGGGAGCACGGGAAGGTGGCCCCAGCTGTGCCCAGCTCTGCTCCTGCCCAGGAATATGGAATAACTTGGGAGCAGCTTCCCCATAACTATTTTAATTTAGCTTCTCCTGTGTGGTTTTCCTGGCAGCTAAACCGAGAACTTCAGCTCTTCCCTCCCCGTATTCCAGCAGTGAGGAGAGCAGGGGTGGCCCTGGGGACAGGGAGTCCTGG
Source organism: Daphoenositta chrysoptera (assembly GCA_013397915.1). Taxonomy (NCBI): domain Eukaryota; kingdom Metazoa; phylum Chordata; class Aves; order Passeriformes; genus Daphoenositta; species Daphoenositta chrysoptera. The sequence continues at coordinate 511,332 of VZRO01005235.1, read as the reverse complement.
GGCTCACCTGGGGTCACCCCCTGTCCCTCCCTGGAGCCCTTCCCTGAGGTAAAGGTAGACAGGACACGTTTTGGTGCAATTCTAAAGGTTTTCTGCTTCATCCACGTGCTGAATTTTGCCCTCTCTAAATCCCCCCTTATTACACATTCTTTAAGTATTTTCTTTAAGTATTATGAGAAAAGTTCAACACATCAGGAATTTTCCCCGTTACTTAGAGGGGGAAGGGGCCAGGTCTTGGGTTTATTCCTTGGCTCTGGAGAAGCTGTGATGAAGGAAAAGTGATGGGAGAGCTGCTTGGAGGGATGGAAGGCTGGTGGCTGGAGAGGGGATGGAGCAGCTTCTCTTCACTCACACACAACCACGAGCCAAAACCCAGGAGCTGGGCTGGGAAGAGCCACATTAACAATGTTCCTGACAGCCCAGAGATGAGAAATGCTGCTTTTCCAGAAAGAATTTGGAGGTTGCCATGAGATATCTCACAGAAGGTCCTGTTACATCAGGCTGGAGGTCCTGGAGAAACTCAGCAGGGCATCAGGCACAGCAGCAGGAAGGTTCTTGTGGGGACAGGTCCCGTTGTAGTCTCATCCTTACCCCACCCCACATGGGCATTATTGACCCTTCCTTGACTTCCCTGCTTGTGGGGGTGAACACCACCCACCCCTCTCTCATCCTGAAGGGATCCGAGTGCCCTAATTTGATTTAACTCTCCCCAAATGCTGTCTGTATTGTTTTTGCTTCACTGAATCATTTCCTTAAGGTTTAATCCTATTCCCTGCACATACTCTAGGGGGGGGTTATGTATAAAATAACATAACAGAGATTTATTTTAATTTACCTTTAACTAATGCAGCGCACGTGGAGGTGAAGAACCTCCTTAGGAGGTCAACCAAGAAACTTCAGCACTGGTTGGCCACCACCATAAACAGCTCATTTCTTGCTCAGATCTGTCATTTTTGCCTTGGAATAAATTCAGGATTGTCCTGTGGGCAAGGACACCTTGCCATCACCTCCTGGTTTGGATGGAGTGGGCTCAGAGGTGCCACAGCCCAGCAGAGATGGAGAGAGGACACGGTCACAGAAGAGCAGAGGTTCTTCAAAGTTCATGAGGGGCGAAATAATCATGGGATGAAATTAAAGCTGTGCTGGGGAACGGGACATTTGAGAATGTCAGGGAAAACAATCTCCTGAGCGCTGTTTTACGCTACCACGGGTGTTTTCTGCCAAGAATTCCTCAGCCTTCAGCAGTTTCTGTTTGAAAGATTTTGAGGAAAAAGAAATATTTGTTAATCTGTTGATGACTAATTAGTTAATGACTCCTGTGAAACGGTGGTTACGTTTACAGAAATTCAAGTTGAATATTGGCAATTGCAGCTCCTGTAGAACCCAACCCGGTGTTATTCCAGCCCCCAGAGGGGTCACTCAGCTGCCTCGCCTCCTCTCCACTGCAGCCTCTCCAGGGCGTTTAGAAACTGTTTAATTCCAGCTCTCACACCCTCCCGTCACAAACCTCCCACCCCTTTCCCCTGTGGGTCGGGGCAGCTCTTTGTGGCACTGTCTCATCCCTAAGTTTAGTTTTTTTCCTCCAAGGAAAGGGTATGGTTTGCACAATGGAATATTGGATATTTGCTTGCATTTCTCAGTGCAGGTGTGACAGATGTGAGGCAGCACGTTCTGTTATATTTGTTATGTATTTATATGTCAGATTTTGGTTGCCCAGAGAAGCTGTGGCTGCCCCTGGATCCCTGGAAGTGTCCAAAGCCAGGTTGGACAGGGTTTGGAGCACCCTGGGATAGTGGAAGGTGTCCCTGCCCATGGCAGGGGGTGGGACTGGATGGCCTTCAAGGTCCCTTCCAACCCAAACCATTCTGGGATTCTTTGATTTACAAGTGAATATATTCAGATCTAAAAAAATCTCATATTTATTTATGGGTAGCAGTAAGGTTGGGAAAGCAGGAAATAAAGGAAACTGAAGTAACAAGTTAGCAGCATGTGCAAAAAGGATTAAATCACTCCTAAAATGCTTTTTTACAGGAGAGGAAAGGTTTTAAAGAGCAGATGGTGCCACCAAGGCTGGGGTGGGAAGAGCAAACAGGGACGTGGGATCAGCCCAGGATTCTCTGCTTTGCTCCCTCTGGCTGCATCCCTGCGAGAGAGGAGCAGCTACACCACCCAAAATATTGCTCAGAGTGTGTCCCACCTCACGTACACCCAGCGGGAAGAGAGATGCACCCACACCCAGCTGTAAACTTGACTACTCATCATTTAAATAAACACTGGAGAAGCAGTGGCTGAGGCTCTTCTGGGAGCCAGGGCTTGAGTAACGGTGCTGCAGCCCTCTGGTCAGGAACTGCAGGGCTGGAAACCAGCACTTTCCCAATTATTAAATGAATAAATAATTTATTGCTAATGATTTGCGGAGCAGAGAATGAACAATCCTTGAGTTTATCCCGAACAATCCTTGAATTTATCCATTAGAACCAAAAATATCCATGCACCAAATTTATAATTGTAGCTCTGTATAAATTGATAATGGAGTGGAGATATAAAAGAGATAAGTATTAGGTGCTTAACTGAGTTCAGGTGATATTAAAATATTGCCCCTAAGCCACAAGGCAGGTTTGGTTTGCTTTGTTGGTTTTTTTTCTTTTGTTTTGGTAAATGCAAAGCAAACCTTGGCAAAATCAAGCACATCTTGAAAACAACTAAATCTCCTAAATTGTGCCCCAAAAGTGGCCAGGCAAGGCCGTGTTTGGAGGTTACCTGAGTGCTTTCACACATTAAGGGACAGTATTAAAAGATCATTTCCAAGTTAAGCAAACATTTCTGGCATATTGTCTAACACTTGCTTTAAAATTAACTTAGTTATTCTGAACTTTGAGCCAAATGATTATTTGCTGGACTCTCTGATGACGGTAATTCAGGACATTCCATCCCATAATTCCATAAAGACAATAAGATTACAAAGCCCAAGCAGGCTCTGAGTCACCCTTTGACAGATTAAAGCTCTCCAAGTCCCCTGAAAACCCTTCTCTGACACATTAATTTGACCTAAACCCTCAAAATGTTCCTGATTATATCATCTCAATCGGGCTTGATTTTTGTTTTATTTTTCAGTGTAGCAAATTAAAAAGGCTCGGTTGATCCCCAGCCAAGTTCTTGAAATGTGTTGCAATGCTGAGGAAATCAAAGATTACTCGAAATACTTTTTAATAATATGTCATGTCAGCAGAGATAAAGGTTCACACTCCATGCCCTCAGCTGGCTTCCATCAGCGCTGGCCAGGGCCCGCCGGTCACCTTGAAATCATGAGCTTATGCTCTTCTAATTATGAACATGTTCATAAAATTTGATTAATTTCTCTTTGTAAGAAGAATTAAACCTGCATAGGTGGAGCTGATCCTGCCTGGGAACAAGAGGTAACCCCAAATTCCCTTCCCCTGCCCTGTTCTCCATCTATTTCGTGCCATGAGGGATCATAGAATGCTTTGGCTTTGAAGGGGCCTGAAGGAACATCTAATTCCAACCCTCCTGCCGTGGACAGGGAGCCATTACCCTGTGGAATGATATTCCAGGGGATGGGCAGCAGGCTGGACATTGTCCCACAGCGGCATCGGGCAGGAGCACCTGGACATTCCTGTAGGAAACAAAACCACACCAGAGGCTGCTGCTGATGGAGATCCATGGAAGGGTGGAGCAACACAGGGCCAAACCCAGCCATAATTCAGATTACAACTATCACACTTTGGGAAGTTGGGATCCAACTTTCCACTCCCAAATCAGGCTGCAGGTATGATCCACACCAGAGCTGGCACTGGAGAACGGGCAGCAGCTGGAGAAGGAGGTGGCTTCTGACCAGGTGCCCGGGCTGGATGTTGAGCTTGGGATTTTGGCAGCTCTATCTGCACCCATTCACATCCTCTGAGGTCTTTTCCCTGGTCAAATTCCTGGCCCAGTGAGATATGCCAGGAATTTGGTGGTAAATCTGTGGTTAAAAAGGTATAAATGGTTATAAATGCATATAAATGTGTATTAACATCAATGGGCAATGCCCACCCTGAGCTGAGTAAGGAGCATCCTTGGGATGCAGATTTGAGGGCAAGGATGTGATTCTGGGGCATTTAAAATACACATTTCGGAACAAATACTGGCACAGAGAGGCTGTGGCTGCCCCTGGATCCCTGGAAGTGTCCAAGGCCAGGTTGGACAGGGCTGGGAGCACCCTGGGACAGTGGAAGATGTCCCTGCCCATGGCAGGGGATGGCACTGGATGAGTTTTAAGGTTTCTTTCCACCCAAATCATTCCACGTTTTTCACAAAGACAACCTGCTGCCAGCCCAAAGATTGGGAATGCACGTACCAGGACACTGACTAACAAACCGAGCAAGAAATCCTGAAAAGTGAAACATCTGGATGTACCAGGGCTTCCCTGTGGCTCCGGGAACACCTGGAAGCAGAGCATGGAATGCTGCACCCCATCCCCTGCCTGTCCCCAAGCCTCAGCACCCGGTGGCAGCTCCCCCCTCCTCAACCTGCTTTCTCAGCTGGCCTGTGAATTTTTATCCCTTTCCACACTTTTTTCCCGTTAAGGCTCATCTATCCCGGCTGCCCTCCCGGCGCAGGGAAAGGCTGCGGGGCCGGGGTGCACCGGGGATGGGGGGGTGGACACCCCCCTGCTCACGGACACCACCACTCCCCGCTCCCCAAAACCCACCGGAGCCCCGGAATCCCCTGTGCTGCCGGCTCTGGGGAGGGTTCCCGGCTGGAAAATAAATCAGCGCGGGGGTTCCAGCCCGGGCAGGGTGGGGAGGTCCCCGGCGCGGGGGTGGAAATGCCGCGCAGATCCCGCGCAGCGCTTTCCCTGCGCACCTGAGGGTCCCGGCCGGACCCCCCCGGCCTCGACCTCGCCCTGCCCGGCCGAGCAGGAGCTTCCCGGGACTCTCCGGGTGGAAAACGGGGATTTCTGCCCCTAATTCAGCGCAGCTGCTGCGGGCGGCGGGGCCGCGCTTTGAAGCGGAGCCGCGGCGGGGGGGTGGCGGAGCGGGCGGGGCTGCCTTAAAAACACCCCAAAAACAACCAAACAAACAAAAAGTAAAGGAGAAACGGGAGACAAAGCCGGAACCCCTGCCCGGCGCTGTCACAGCCCAGGGGTGGCACCGGGTCTGTCGTGCTGGGGACACCGGAGGGGCCGCGTGTGACCGGCCCGTGGGGGCGGCCCGGCGGGCCAGAGGCGGGGCGCGGCTCCCGTCTCTTGTATCCCCCTTTTTCTTTTACTTTCATCCGCTTTCATTTCTCTTTTCCTGCCTTTTTCTTTTTCCACCTTTTTCTCTTTTTTATTCTCCTTCTTTTGTGTTAATCTTTCCCCCTTTCTCTCTTTTTTTCCCCCCTTTCTTTTTCTTTTTTCTTTTTCCCTTTTGCGCTGGTTCTGGTTAAACGTTATTTGCACTTTTGTTGGAAAAGTGGCCCCTAGTGTGCAATTATGTCAAATTTCTTTGAGTTTTACAATTTAATGGAGAACAGTAACTCTTTTATTGATCCTAGACGGGGCCGGCTCCTCTTCCCCCTCTCCCCCCCCCCCTTGTGGCTCTCCCCTCCCTCCCCCTCCGACCCCCCCGTTA
>VZRO01005235.1:487383-504551 GCA_013397915.1 Daphoenositta chrysoptera | reverse complement strand
GGGGGCGGGGGGGGGGCCGAGCACCAGCCCGGGGTGCGGAGCATCGCCCGCGGGCAGCGCCGGCGAGCGGGGCCGCTCCCTCCTGCCCCGGGGCTCGGGGCCGCTCCCTCCTGAGCCTCGCCTGGGTTTTCTTCCTGCCCTCGTCCCTCCGGGGCGCTCAGCCGCCTGTCCCCCCGCACAGATCATCCTGCAGTCCATGCACAAGTACAAGCCCCGCGTCCACGTTATCGCCCAGGATTCCCGCTTCGACCTAGCGCAGATCCAGTCGCTGCCGGCCGAGGGGGTGCAGACCTTCTCCTTCCAGGAGACCGAGTTCACCACCGTCACGGCCTACCAGAACCAGCAGGTACCGGGAGCCGGGGCTCGGGGGGATGGAGAGCTCCGGCTCTACCGGGGGTCCGGGGGATGGAGAGCCCCGGGAGCCGCCGCTCCCAGCCCGCCCCGCTCCCCAGCGGCCCCTTCGCTTTCACCCTGCAGATCACGAAGCTGAAGATCGACAGGAATCCCTTCGCCAAAGGTTTTCGGGACCCCGGCAGGAACAGGTAAGGGCCGGGGCCGCCCCGCCGCCGCCCCCCGCGCCCGCCGGCCCCGCGGCTGCGTTCAACGCGCTCTCGCCCCGCAGGGGGGTCCTGGACGGGCTCCTGGAGACCTATCCCTGGAGACCCCCCCTCGCCCTGGACTTCAAGGCTTTCGGCGCAGACAGCCAGGGTGAGTAAATCCCGCTCGCCGCCTCTCCCGGCCGCACGTCCGGGGCTCCTCGGGGGGCTCAAACAATCAAAGATAACGAGGTGCGCCCAGAAAACGAACCCCTGCTTTTTGGGGCTTTCGTTCCGCGTGGGTTTGGACAAAACTCCTGTGAAAATGGACGCGAGAAGCCGGGAAGAACAGGATGAGGGCGCGGGCTGCTGCAGCCCCCGGCTGAAACCAGAGTTAGATGGGCAGAAAAAAATATCTGAGTGTGCAGGAGGCTAATTTGGAGTCGGGTTGTTCCGGCTTTGATCCTGTTACACTAATTGCTTCCAACCGGGTTGGGAATATCGACTACAAACGTGGTAGTGGTGACCGCCCGTGTTTTCTGCAGCGGCGGCTTCTGCGCCGACAAATGCATTATGCAACAGAAAATAAAATTATCTGATATTTAGGATGTAGCAGTGGCACGGAAATGCAGGGAAGAGGAGGAAAATTTTCAGAGAAAATGCTCTCCTTCATCGTGACAAGTGCAACCAGTCCTTTACAGCCTTTTCCCAGAAAAGCTGCTTCAGAAAGTAATATTTGAACACAGATTATTCATAGCGCCGAAGGGAAAAAACTAACAGCTCGTTTGCACGTTGGAGGGCTCCAAGTTAGATTTAAAGTCGCGAGTTAAGTTCTCGTTTATGTCAGGAACTCTTCAAAGGCTTGGGATACACCAAGTCACCCCTGTGTCTGCCGGGAAATGCTGCAAAAATCACAGCAAAAATTCATGTTCTGCAGGCATAGAAATCAGGGCACAAAGAAATCAGATTCGGGAGAAATTAAGAGGTTTATCAGTTGTACAGAGAACTAAAATTATTATTGTTAATAATTGTCATTAGTAGTAGTCGTTTTATTAGTATTATGAATAGGTTTTTTATTAATTTCATTTTTAGAAAATATCTTATACAAAAAAACCCTTTTGAACCCGTTTGCCGGGGGAGAGTTGGTGGTGGATGAGCTGCATGAGGAATAAAACAACAACTGCAATGTTGAAGATGCTAATTATAATTGTACACATAATATTAGAGCTAACTGGGATTTAAAATTTTTTTTTTTCTTGTTTAATGTATTTGGTATTTTTATTTAGGGTGAAATTTCTGGACCGATACAAATATAACAAAATCTGCAATTATACTATTAATAAAATATATTTCTGAAGAAATGCTGTAAAACTGAAATCCCAAAGCTCTAAAACCAGGAGGTAAATTAAGAGACATTATGATCAACATGCTGAAGAAAGAATCGGCCATAAATTTTTTTATTTTAAAGCCCAATAGAAAGGGCAGAAAATTTCTGCTCATTGATCTGCTCCATCCTTTCTGCTGCAATCCCCATTCCCAAATTTGCTCTGGAATTCGGGTGATATTAGGATATTTCTTGGGATTCTGTGAAGCAGATACTGACCCTGCTTTGCTCTGTTCTATCCATAAGGGTTCACTCACTGCCTCACACACAAATTTCAGCTCAATCCCACATTTTACATGGCCCAAAGTCCCTGAGCCCTGGAGGACATCAGGATAAGTCCGTGGAGAGAGGAGTGGATCCTGCCCTGCTGATGTCAGGACCGAAGCAGCCCCTGACATCAGCAGGGAAGGGTGAGACCTTCACACCACAAAACCTCCCTGGATTATTGTGATGAAGGGCTGACCCATGAGAGGCTCTGCTTGCTGGGAGTTTGGAAATTAATTTCCACCACATCCAAAATCTTTGTGTTTTAAGGTGTTTTTAAGATTTTCTATAGCAGCAGATGTGGTTCAGTTTTACAGCTGATTTCGGGTCGCTGGTTGCATGTAAAGTCAGATCAGATCCCAGCCAGGCATTTTATCATTTGGAATTGAATGTAAATAGTAGCACGAAAGGATCCACATTCTCTTACATCTTTTCCCAGTGATTTTGGTAAGAAATTAAAATAAAGAGTGGGAGGAAAGCCCTCTGGAAGAACTTGGTAATGAGTGTGCAGCCGACATTTGGCTCTCCGCAGGCAGGAGATGAAACCGGCATCTGTGCAGCACCAGGGCCGGCTGCTCCCGAGCCCCATTCCCACCTCGGAGCAGCCATCCCATCCCTGCTGCATTTTTATTCCTTGGGGCTGCTTTTCTCCCGAATTCTGAAAGTGTTCATTCATCCCTTCCCGAAAGGAGGACGTTCACACGGCGTGTGAGTTTGAATTTCTGGAGACACCGATAGCATTCAGGGGAATGTTTCAAATTGCTTGGGAAGCCAAGTGAAATGAGTCAATTCCTGTGAGCAGGAAGGCACAAAAAAATTCTCCATCAGGCTGAATATGCTTTTTTGTTCTTATATTCAAGGGGAAAAAGCTGTCTGGAATTTGCATGAAAAGTAGGGAACCTGAAATAGCAATGGTCTGTGTAGAGCAGGGGAGGGCTATCGGTCGTGCAGCCAGGTACGGATCCAGGTGTGTGTGGAGCTGAATTTACCACGATCCCAGTCCAAGGAATGGGATTAGACATGTGGAATATTGTTCTTAGACAAATCCCAGCTAACAATAACCATTTACGGATAGATCTTCCCATTTTCCAGGAGCTGGTCTTCGGAACTTGTTCATGCTTGGATGGACAGCAGGGAGACCTGGAGTGAGAGTCCTCCAAGGATTGCTTGGCTGTGGACACCAGTGAGCCCAGCCTGGATGATTTCTTTTTTCCTTTCCAGGTGGGAGCTCCAGCTCTTCTCCAGTGGCCTCCAGCGGTGGGACCCCCTCTCCTCTGAACCCTTTGCTGTCTCCATCCTGCTCCCCTCCCACGCTCCACTTGCCCGCGAGCAACCTGGGCGTGTCGTGCCCCGAGAGCTTCCTGCACCCCCTCAACGTGCCCCTCTACTACAAGATCTGCCCCACGAGCTTCTTGAGACAACAGGCGCTCCTCTTTCCGAGCCACGAAAAGCTGGGAGCCACCAACCCACACCTCCTACCCCACTTCATGGTGGATATGCCCAAACTGTCTTCCCTGAAAAACGCCAAAGCCGAAGACTTAAACGCTCAGTGCCTACAAGCCCCCGGTTCTGCTGGTCAAATGCTGTATGGATTACATGCATCTGGAAACATTTTCCCATCAAGTCCCATTGCTCGGGAAGCACTTAATTGTTCTTTACATCCTCCATATGGCTTGTATGGTTATAACTTCTCTGTGCCATCCAGACTGATGAATGCAGCAGGGCATTTCAAAGTGAGTGACAGCATTCCGGCTGCTTTGAGGGATGGCAGATGCAATCACTCCAACTGGCACCCCACAATTAACCACTGCCTTTAGTGGGATCAGAGAATATTTCTGAGCGTTGCTATGTAAAGCAAGTCCTTCCTTCCTTCATAGCCAGGGGCTTGTTAGTTATTGACTGAAACACTGCATGGTACAGGAGCGGGATGGGCAGGCATTTAATCCTTTCTTTTTGTGGACAGAAGGGTCGTGTTATTGGGAGGGTGGAGGATCTGGGAGGGTGGAGGGTCTGAGATGACCCTTTTGGCCACATTTATGTCACAGTTGTAGGTTAAGAGCGAACTGTCAGTCACCTTTTTACTATTTGCACTCTCAAGGGGGGACGTTGATGTCTGTATTCCTACAAATCTGTTTTCTCTCTCTCGCTTGCCTTTAGTTAGCTCAGAGCCCTGGGGAGCTGCTGCTCACCCACTCAAGTTTTATCCCTAATTTCAAAGGGATTATCCAGGACCTGGACTTGGCAAAGGAGCCACATCCGGCCAAGCACTCGAGCATGTTCTTAAATTCCCTTGGCTCTAATGGGTCCTAATTAATGACATGGAAGTCCCTCATTCTCTAGGACCCAAATGCCTCCGTTATCAGGGAGGGGACATAAATCCAAGTATCTTAAATCCAAGTATCTGCTTCCAGGGTAAAGAAAGGCAAGATGAAACATGGTGAGAAGCTGGAGGGGTGCCCCAGAGCCCTCTTTTCCATGCCCCGTGCTCCAGCGGCCCCTGCATCAATGGTGTGGTGGGAAGGACAGGGATGGGGTCACGCCTCTCTCCCGTGTGAGATGGATCCATGCTGGGCACATGGAGGATACATCTTGGAGAGTTGTGTGGGGTGAAACACCCCCAGGAACCCTGCAGGACAATCCTCTGACCCAGAGCTCTCAGCCTCAAGGGACACAGAAGATCCATGTGGGATCTCATCCAGCCTGTGCCCGAGGAAGGGGCAGGGATGCTCCTGGCTCAGTCCCCCGGAGAACATGGATCTTTTACAGAGAATTACAACTCTACAGGCCCTGGAACATGAGGTTTTAAATTCCTTCCAAAATTCCTGTTTGTTTTCTTGTAACCTGTGGATATTCTTATTCCTGTAAATAATCTCCAGCTCCCAAGGGCACCATGTAACTCACAATAAATCAGGACACAGGTTTTATTCTTTATTTGGTCAATGTTCAGTCTTTACCTAAAGTCAAATTTATTGCTTGATAGATGGCAGAGATTGGAAAATAAGGTTTGGCTGGGACCAGCCCCATTTTGGGATTAATCCTGTATTCTCAAACACAACACACAATATAGAGGGATTAGGCACAGTCTTAAGAATCAAAACTGATATCAGAGTTTTGATTTTATTTTCATCCTAAACAGACAACAAATTCAGAGCAGAACAAGCAATATCAAAAGCTGCTAAGATAACAAAAAATACGCTTTTACTTTTATGAGACTTTGATAAAATTCAGACAACACTTGTTTCCCTAATTTTCCTTCTTTGGGTGTTCACAGAGCCCCCAGCGATTACAGTATGAAATGGGGGGTTGTGATAAATGGTCTGTACAACTGTAAAAATTAACAAACTTGCTTTCTTGGGCTGTTTCTTAGCAGTTTATCTCACTATTTTTATTAAAAAAAAAAAAAGCATTTTTTCCTACAGGAGTCCTTATTTCCGACATTGGTGGTGACTGAATTCCCATGGTGAGTCCCCTGCTGGCCCTGGACAGGCTGTGTCCAGCCGAGTGACCACGACCCAGCCCCCACATGTGGTTGTACTCCTGGGGAGCTGGAAGGCTCTTCCTGATCAGTCACGGATTTGTGCAACAGGGAACTTCCAATTTTCCAAATATTTGCGGTTGCATAAGATATTCCAGAGTTGCTGGCCATGAGCTGTAATCCAGTAAATCAGTGTCTGGTTAAAAATGTGACTGATAATGACCGGGAGAGATATTTTTGGTGCAGTGATTTGCTCCACCAGGAATGATGCTCGGCTGATTCCAGCGGAATTGAGCTGGATTTCAAAGCGCCTCCATGGGTCCCGTAGGATTTAAAGTTTCACCATCCTCCCTCCTCACAGCCACATGGTCCCTGCAAGGTCTGAGTGTGTCCCAGGGCTGCCACACTTTGGGAGGGTGCTCATCAGGCAGATCCAGAAATATCAATTTGTCCATGTGAGAGGCTGGAATGGTGTGAGAGGAGCTGCTTGATCCGGGTTTTCTGGAGGTTATTTCCATTTCCTTTGCCTTCATCTCCTGGTTTCATCCTTTCAAAAATCACTGCAAGAAATATGAAGGATGTGGGTGGTGTTTTCAGGCAGTCATTGCTCTCTGTCCCGTGCCACCATGGCCACCTCAGAGCAGACCAAACTCCCTGGCCCTTCTGAAATAGGAATATTTTCCATATCCACCATGGTGACTCAGCCGATTCACTCACACTATGAAATAGATGGGTTTGCCTGTATATTAAAATAAATGTGCCCCAAAAAGCAGATAGCCTGCACTCTACACTCTCAGGGTCCTTTGTAAAACAGCCACTGGTGAGAGGTGAGTGGCAGAACCAGAGAGAATAAATCAGATTAATAAATATGATTTATTAAATGTGAAACTGGGCCAATCAAGGTCGATATTTCAAGCAGGCCCATGTGCCTGTCAATACAATTACACCACGTGCTGCTTTGTATTTCCTGCCACAAACATTATTGGAAAACTGTGGCCACTTCAAAGTTCACTATTCTTTGGGCTTCATGGGCAAATACAAACATCACCTCAGGATTACAGTGCTATTTTAAAATGGGAACAGGGAGAAAAAGATCAAAGGGTTTTTTTTAAAGATGACACTTGCGGAACAATCTCAGCTCTTAGTCATTTGACCTTTCCCAAGAGGAGTTTGAAGTTATTTGGGAATATCTGAGCCTGTTTATAGCACTCAGCAAGTAAAACTGGGCGTTCCAGAGGTGCTGTGTCCGTACCCGATGCCGGGACATGGGATGGGCTCGGCGCTCAGACACGGGGGTGGATTTAAAATCCCAGGAGACAAAATACCCAGCAATAATATTTTTAATCAAAGTGCAGTTTACTCTCTGGTTTCACCCAAATCTAATCCATCTATTGGAGAAGCCAAAGGCGTAGAGGGAGCATCGGATGTCGCTTTTTATGATGGAAGTGCCTCGGTTTACATTTGATCTGCTGAGGTTGGGGCTGTAATTAGATGATAATTTGTATCACAATTATGCAAAGCAAACGAGGATTGGATAGCAAGATAGAGCAGAACAAATAAGCACCCAGACCATTTGAAATGCATCCAGTATGGAAACCATGTCCATGTGTGTCTGGGGCCGGGGACATGTTGTTCCAATAAAACTGCAGAAAGGGAAAAGGCCGGGATCGGTTCCTCCAAAAGTTTCAAATGCTCATGTTTACAAATTTGTATTGCACATTAATATGTAAACACAGCCTATTGGAAACAGATGAGGCCACGATATTTACGTGTCCTTTCCTCTTCGTTTTGGGTGTCTGGTTGTCCCCCAGAACACACAACATCTGTGGTGACTCATAAAACTCAGCTCAGGAAGATAAAGGAGAGGTTCAGATAATTATAAAATCACTGGTGCCGTGGTGACTCTCCCATCCAGGATGGATTTTGGGTTCTGGGTGCAGGGGAATGCATTCCCAACTCCTCTGGGGTTGTGCTAGGAGCACTCAGTGGCTGGAGCTGCACTTTGCAGTGCCACAAGTGATGCCTCATTCCTTGGCATGTACTGGATGAATTTTACCATTTTCTTTACTGCTGTGTCATTTGGAGCCATGACAGGAATCATGGAATTGCTTGGAACATGCAGGAACTCCATCCATGTCTGCTCCGTGCTGCACCAATGCTGCACCCACTGGGAAAAACAGATTTTAAAACACCAGAAATTATTCTTTGTAAATTAATTTCCAAAAGGAAAAGCACCTTCCTTACAATGTGAATAAAATCTTTGACTTGTTCATCACCTTTTCTTTCACTGGTTTATTTGCATGTTGGGATGCAAACTCCAGGCATCCCTTTCCATGGGATCCCAGGCTGCCGGCCCTGGGGAGTGAATGCCAGTGGATGCAGCAGTTGAGGCTGTTGGGAATGACAGGGGCTGAGAGGACTTATGCAGATGTTGGGAATTGTCCTGCAAAGCTGTTTGTGCTTAACAGAGCTCCACTCTCCCCAGGCTCCTGGACTTTCTGAATTTTGCAGTTATTTATAAAGCCACTTCTCTGCCGTGTCCCTTTGGTGACATTCCCAAGAGGGACCTACCATCTACTTCCATCCATCAAACAATTTCCTCTCAGATTGCTGCTCCTAAAGCATCAAGTTTGCAGTTTATTGGAGCAATTAAGTACAAGAAGGAGTCCAGGTTTTGAGAAGGACCCCTTGAGCTTATAAATCAAACGACACAAAGCAGCAAGTAAAAGCCAAGACCTTTCTGGAGAGGGAAACACCAGTGATAGGGAGAAACCCTTGGAAAAATCGTATTTGCTGCCTAAGGAGGCAGATCCTGAACAAAACCAGAGATGGGGGCAGGAGATGATGATGGCTTCTGGCTCTCTGAAGTCTGACACATGATTAGATACATTTTTTTCAGATATTTTCAGCTATTTTCTCTTATTTCAAAAGCTTTTTCAGGTTTTCAGAGAATGGTGTTTTGGAGAAATTCACTTTTTCCTTCTTGGCTCTGCCTCCAGATCTCACCTCAGAGCTGGGTCCCAGCTCCAACAATTTCCTCGGGGCCCTGCCCAGCATCTGGGAGCACTTAGCAGCTCATCCACCCCCTCTACTCACCTGCCCGAGGAGCCCTGACAGGTCCATCTGCTTCCAGTCAGGCCTCAAATAAAACCTTCGGCTCTGGGGGAAGAAACGAGTAAAGGACTTGTGTGGTGACTTGGAGTTGCTCCTGAAATCATTCAGCTGATGCTTCAGGGATGGATTCTGCCCTCAGCTTCTGATCCATCAGAGTGAGCTGCTGCATCCCTTCTCCCTGGAGCTGCAGCCTGAAACCTGCAGAAATGTCCTTTTTCAGTCAGGTTTGGGTGGATATTAAACACTGAAGCAGATCCTGCCCTGGCTGTGCCCACATCACCTCAAGCACTCAGTGGTTTAAACCATTATCTTCCACCATACAATGTGTTAACCACCCTGCAGGTTTGAGGCAGTTTGTTACATTTTGGGGCTGGGGTTGTGTTTTATGTGTGTTTTCAATCCCAGGACAAAATGGAGCAATCCAGGAGGTTGGACTGGTTTATCCTTGATGGCACCACGACACCCTCTGTGCTGAGTGCCTTTTAAATGTAAAAAAGGGCATAAATCCAGATACAAAGCAACATTTCAAGTGCTAAATGATTCACATCCATATAATAGTGTATTATTATTATTATTACTGTTATTATTAAATATCAGGCAATGGAATTCAAGGAGCTGAGCCCCCTGTGCCCTCCAAAGCTGTGGGGACAATCAAAGACACCTTCAAGTGAGTCCAGTAAGATCCCATCCTCTCATAGGACTTGATATTTAGGGCTGGAATTAGGGATTTTTCTCCCTACAGTGAAAACATTTCACATATCTTTCCCTAGAAATACTCACACAGGGTTTTAACACCACTGCCTTTGCACAATAAACAGATTTAAGTTTACACCAATACCTTCATTTCTTGTGGCAAATCCTTGTCTGAAAGGCTTAATAAACTTGAAGAGAAGAACTAACAATCTTCAAAAAATTTGATTATGAACAATTCTTCTTCCATGGAGGCAAATCCATGTTTAATATCCAGCTGCCTCACTCAGGACGTGCAGGTACCACATGTCTCCCTTCACCAGCAACACTTTTAGCTTCAGCCCTTTGCTGAATTCTTCCTTTATGTTCGTTAAAAGTTGTACTGTAAAATTAATCAAAGTCGATATGCTATTTCCTGTATCGTATTTCTTCTAACATTATCAATATTGCTAATAAAAATAGAGATTGGAACAGTATGTTGTAATGTCCAGGATATAAGCCAGATCCTGCTGCAGCTCATATAAATATGAATTTGGCCTTTGGCTTTCATAAAAGCAGGATAATGTCTCTATCTGGGCTCTTCTAACGGATAACATCAGCCCCCTTTGCTTTGCTTCTCAGAATTCCCAGAATTTGAGAATTTAGGCTGGTAGAAGAAATACAACTCTGTGTCCTGGAGATTTTCGAGATTAAACAAATCAAAGTAAAGCAAAGCCCCAAACTCCATTCCCAGCTGAAACAAAATCTGGCATTTCCAAAGCCATTGTGATTTGAAAGTGCTGACACTTTCCACATTGGCCCTTGGAATTGCACACGAGGAGCTCTTGAGGGGCAGGATGGGACAGAGAGAGCAGGGAAGAGCTCACACGGATCTGGTCAGGTCCAGGTTCTTCATCCCTGCTGCTGTTCCTCCTTCCCAAGAAAATGTCCCCACTTTTCTGAGGCGGTTTTTAGTCAAATTTTTGGTCAAAGAATTAGGAAGAAATTCTTCCCTGTGAAGGTGGGGAGGCCCTGGCACAGGGTGCCCAGAGAAGCTGTGGCTGCCCCTGGATCCCTGGAAGTGTCCAAGGCCAGGTTGGACGGGGCTTGGAGCACCCTGGGACAGTGGAAGGTGTCCCTGCCCATGGCAGGGGTGGCACTGGATGGGGTTTAAGGTCCCTCCAGCCTAAACCATTCCATGATTCCATGAAATGTGTTTGGGTGGTGTTTGAGCCGTGTGTGCCTGTGAAGATCTTTCCCCAATGTCCAGCTCCTCTCTCCACCTCGAGGATCCTATGGAGAGTCAGGATTTCCTCAATCCAACGTGTATGAATGATCCTTCTGGGAATGCATGGTCTTAGCTGCTGATCCAGGGAGTCTGTCTCCAGGTCCTGCTGGCAAGACAGCCAGAGCACCCCGCTCCAAACTGGAGCCTCCCAAATGACCAAATATCACTTACTTTTTAACTGGTTTTGAGTCTCACTCACGCATCTGGAGCCATGAGCCTTAATGAGCCATAAAAAGGAGGAATTTCGCTGGGTAGGTCTCCTGGACACAGAACAGAGCAGAGGATGGAAATGAGATCCAGCTCTGCCCAAGCCAAAACTTTCCAGAGGCGATGGCGAGTGTCTCTGTTGGCCATCCTGCATCGGGCTCGTGGGGCAGGGATGCTCCTGCACCCACTGACTCTCCCACCACCCTGCATCGAATCCAGACCCTGCTCAGGCTCCTGGGAAAATTCCCTTAAAAATTTGGAACCTTCTGTGTCTCCTTGGGGTTGCATCCCTCACCAGAGTGCTTGGTCCATGTCCCAGAGGTCTCCCTGTGGACTTGCTCCTCAGCAGGTGAAAACAGGGATTTGCTCCTTGGCTTAAAAAAAAAAAAAAATTAATGAAAACATCTCTGGGGTGGAGGAAAGTATATTATTTGCAGAAATTGGGTTTGGCCCATTTGGATCCCGGCCTTCCTGCCCCGGCAGCCACACAGCCCCAGCGCCAGCCCCCACACTTTAATTCTTCCTTCTTTTTTTTCTTAAAATAGGACACACCTGTAAGGAAGGGGAGTTTCTTCAAGACATTCCTGATCTGGAGCATATTAAACTGATATTTTTGTTTTGTATTTTGGATGATTTGCTCCAGTGATAACATAATAGCATGATATTTAGCCTGGGACTGATTAAAACATTTCTTTTGATCAGTGCAGCAGATTGGAACAGTTGTTTATTACTGGACAAAGCTTGGAGAAAAGGAATTAAGAAAAAAGAGCTGAAAAAAGAAACGGCTCTGGGTGGCTGTTGGGTTTGGTTTTCACTGGGATATTTCCTTTGCTTTGGGAAAATTCTCTGCTCCAGCCGGAGTTTGGGAAGTGAGAGAAGGGAAGGATGATCCATCACGCTGATGGACAACGGCTGAAAAGCCGGGTACTGGCTGTTAAAACCACACGTGTGGGGAATAAAAGTCATTTCTCCCTCTCAGGACACACCAGTGGCCCAGATCATCACTGATGAATTTCTACATCCAAACCTAGCATTTCCTAGGAGGAAACTTCTCAGCTACATCAATCACTGCACAGTTCAAAGCTGCCTATGTTTTAAAATACAAGATTTCAGTTAAAAAACCTTTTTGTTTTGCTTTATTGTTTTGAAAAATGCAGCGTTATTTTATTACAAACCTACAACATCTGAGTGTAAACGCTTTATTCTGGTTTAGCTCCAGTTCCTCTAAAGGCTTTTAAGGGTATAGATTTTAATTACATGAATATTTTTAATAAAATCCCCTTTTTAACTGCTGGCAAGACTGTAAGGGAAAAAAACAATAATATCTGGCTCTGTCTCTTTGACAGGATAATTCTTCAAGTTGCATTTGCCACATCCCTGCAGCTGCGACCAATAACCCCCTGTCTTTATGATTCTCCTCCGATATAAAATTAAAATGAACTGGAAATGTTTATGCTGCAAATGGTGTGCAACACATTAAACAGATAATGCCAGCGAAGGGTTTGCTTCAAACAAGGGTTGTTCCTCCAGCAGAGCCCCCCTGTAACTTAATCCCACCTTTTCCCGGGCAGCGGGAATTGCTGCTCTGCAGAAAGCCTCGGACACATCGCAGTATCTTCATTAAAGAGGAATTACTTCCATCTCGCCATCCCCAGGTGCCACTGAAAGCAAGGGTTTGTTTCATGTGGCCGATTGCAATTCCTGTGTTTATAGCAGTGGATTCCTTGGCTTCACGGGACATTTGGAGATGAATCTATTTTGGGTCCTGTTTTCTTCCCCCGGCCTTTTCCCCGCAGCGTGTTTATAGCTGCATATTAATTCCTTGGTCATGCCTTTGGAATTTTTCACCGCTGACAATAAAAAAAAAAAGAGGCCTCATCCTATTTAATCATCTCAGCCCAATATAACTTTTGCTTGTTTGCACCAATCAATACATCGGGCTAAATCAAATTCTTCCAGGTTGGTAATTCCGAGGGGCTCCATTCCCGATGCCTGCACCTGCCCTGTGTTTTCCTTGCAAGGGGACACCTCTCCCCAGCTCTGGAATGACTTCCTGACGTGTCTGTGCCAAGGGATCCTGGGGATGTGGAGACTCTGGGGCTGGGGAGGGGAGAGCTGCAGCCTGGTCATTTGTGTCTCGTGTCCCTCGTGTCCCACAGCCAGACATGGTGCCAGTGACTCGGGAGGGGAAAGAGCTTGTCCTTAATTGGGGCGTTTTTCCAGCAAAATCAATGGGGTTTTCACCTCCTGCTGCTCCCTGGACACCACCACCACAGGATGGTTTGGGTTGAACCATAAAGTCCATCCAGTTCCCACCCCTGCCATGGGCAGGGACACCTTCCACTGTCCCAGGGTGCTCCAAGCCCTGTCCAACCTGGCCTTGGACACTTGCAGGGATCCAGGGGCAGCCACAGCTGCTCTGGGCACCCTGTGCCAGGGCCTCCCCACCCTCACCTCAGCTCAGCAACATGGTTTCTGCTACATGGTGCTGACTTCAGGACTGGAGACTCCCATCAACTTTGCTTTAATATTTCAAAGCATTGGAAATCATCACTAATTGCTCCTCCAGAGAAACCTGACCCCTCTAGACAGCACCTGCAGAACAAAAAAAATTAGATTTATAGGAGCACATTGTCATTTTGGGGTGGGTTTGAGGGGCTTTTTTTCCAGGCTGCTCTAAGCAGAGCAGAGTTTATCCCACACCCTCTGTAGGGCAGCATAAATCTGGCCAGGGAGGGAAGGAAGGGAATGGCAGCACGATCTGTCAGCAGCTCCCTGGGATCTGACAGGGTCCAGCAAACGCTCCCCCCATCCTGACCCTGCCTGTCAATCAGCTTTTGGGGAGAAGCCCCTTCCCAGCCTCCCCTCGGCCCTTCGGCGAGGAGCAGCAGCCAGCTCCAATTTGGAGTAGCTGTCATTTATCATTATTTCGGGGAGGAAGGGGCCGGGAAGGTTCTCCTCACCCCGAAGGTGCGGGCAGAGCAGAATTTGAGATGATGGGTGGGGATTTCCACCGGCACAAATGGGAATAAGACTCGGAGCTTTCCAGGCTGCACCAAAAATAGCGGCCCAATTTCAATCTCAATTAGAGCTCGGTAACCCCGGAGTATAATTCAGGAGTCAGCTTCTAATATTTCAATTCAGGATGAAGAATAATATTCCACTTCCCCTTCTGCAGCTCGAGTGATTTTCATTTCATAGGGGCTAATCTTGACTCGAACATGTGTTTCAGTGAGATGCTCAAGGATATGAGTGTGCTAAAGAAAATATGGGAAAAAGTTGTGTAGAAATGGCTGTGTTAAGGTCTGTGCAGGAGTCAGCTCCTTGGAATCACAGAATCCTGGAATGGTTTGGGTTGGAAGGGTTGGTAAAGCCCATCTAGTTCCACTACCCCACGTTGCTCCAAGCCCCATCCAGCCTGGCCTTGGACACTTCCAGGGATCCAGGGGCAGCCACAGCTTCTCTGGGCACCCTGTGCCAGGGCCTCATCACCCTCACCAAAGGAAAGAATTTATTCTCAAAATCTCATCTAAAACTCCCCTTTTTCAGTTTAAATCCTTTCATTTCTTTTTTGAATGTCTCTATTACCACAGAGTTCCTACCAACAGGCCTTATGGAGAAGAAAAAAAATGCAGAAACCCTCCCAGATTTATTCTTTATTTTGGAAAACACTCCCTTTTCAAGGCTTCCAATCAGTATTATCATTCTAAAAATAAATTCCTTTAAGAATTAAGATCTTAAAATGACTGCCTGAAGAATATTTTGAATTTTAGAAGGCAAGTCTCAATCTGATCTCATTCTGATGACAAAGGAAATTAGTTTTAATATTCAAAATAACATTATTATTTAGTAAATATCCTATTTTTCATTTACATGGTTCACCTGTAAGCACTTTTTTAGCATTTAAAAGTAAAGAATTGTATGAAGGGATTGATCCCTTGAGTGGGAAGAGGGGGGAAAATCATACATGTTTTTCCAACAGCAAAATGTTGATTTTCCAGCCCTTTTTCATTCTGTCACAGGAGACTGCTGGGGTAGAAAAGCTCCTTCAGAGATTTTGCCCACCCATGGACCTTCCTGCAGCTTTGGCTCATCCCTCCAAACAACACGGCCGGCACATTGGGAAGTGCCCCTTCCCTGTGCCGCCGGCGTTCCCCCTTTGCCGTAGGAATTATTTCTTTGTTACTTAATCATCTGTAATTATCTCCTGGAGTAAATTCTGTTGGTGCATCAATTTTCAAACACAACAGTCATTTTTATCAGTCATGTTTATTTAATTTTAGCTGATTAGCACAGAACCTAACAAGTGGCTTAGACTAACAGTGTGTCACTGCCCAAGTATTTTGTAGGTAACAAGAAGACATGGAATAGTGCACATGTTGCTTTGTCTGCATTAATCTATTTACATTGTAATTCTTCAACTGTTTTTAATGGCTGGTTCAGCTGGAAGCAATTAGTTGTCTAAATTAAAGCCACATTTCTCACTTCGTGCACTGGGAAGGTTTTTTGCCGTTGTCTTTTCCTTGCTTTTTGTTTTCCAAATCAAGACGGATACCATTTAAAAATGCATGAAATGTTATTGAGGGGATTGATCCGGGTGTTTGGAGCCGTGTTCCTGTGCGTTTGTCTGGAAGCCAAAGTTTTGGATGGGCCAGGGGATGGTGTGTTTGGAGGTGCACTCTGGAGCAGGGCTGTCAGCACAGCAGCAGCAGCCGGGCCTTGGAGCGAGACCTCGGGGCAGCTCTGAGAGCAGGAGTGGAGCAAAGCCAGGAGAAAAGAAAGCACCACATCCTCTGGGCTGTTCTACAGGGGCTGTTGTTTATATATTTGTTAAATTAACAAATAAGTTTGTGTTAAGTGCAACCTAATTTATGCAGCACTCCAGAGCAGAGTGTGAGTATGTGTTGGATCCCACCCTCATTTTACCTTACAGGTAAAATTATCACATTTTTAAAGCAGTCATGGAACACTTGGAGTCAGGCTGGTGTTGCTCCACCCCATCTCTGTTCATGTCATTCTATAACTCTGTGATATTACAGTCCAATGTCTCCCATGAGGGTTGGACTTTCTGTGCAAGATGAGAATTCTTCCTTAAGAAGTACTATTTTATACCATTTGTTAAACAATTAAAATAAAACAAAATGCTCTCCAGGCATTGACTCTGAAATCAATGCACAAAGTCAATGACTTATGAAGGCAAGGAAAGAAAAGCCCCACTGTGCCCTCCACGGATTTGGGAACATCCCACAAGTTATTTGGGAATATCTGAGCCTGTTTATAGCACTCAGCAAGTAAAACTGGGCGTTCCAGAGGTGCTGTGTCCGTACCCGATGCCGGGACATGGGATGGGCTCGGCGCTCAGACACGGGGGTGGATTTAAAATCCCAGGAGACAAAATACCCAGCAATAATATTTTTAATCAAAGTGCAGTTTACTCTCTGGTTTCACCCAAATCTAATCCATCTATTGGAGAAGCCAAAGGCGTAGAGGGAGCATCGGATGTCGCTTTTTATGATGGAAGTGCCTCGGTTTACATTTGATCTGCTGAGGTTGGGGCTGTAATTAGATGATAATTAGATGATAATACCACAAAGTGGTACCCAGTGCAGCAGACTGGGAAGGAGAATACCCCCAGAGAAAACACAGATCATCATGTCCCAGTGTAGCACCTCCAGGGGCCATTGGACAGGTTTCAGTTTGGACCTTGTTGAAATTGACACATTTTCTTTTCATTTTGGTAACAAAATTAATGAAATTCACATGCAGCCTAGTTCAGACTGAGTCTAGGCTTAAGTCAATTTTCCAATAAATCAGGTTTTGGCCCAGATTTCCTCCTGAGGAAGATTTAGCTGGCGATCCAGAAAAATAGGGGGAAAGGAAGGAAGGCTATCACCCTGTTTGCTGCTCTTCCTCCTCACCTCCAACCCCAAAAGCTCCAATGGACAGTTCTCTGCCTTCTCCAGTTTGTGCCAAGCCAGAAGCCCCTCAGATGTGTGCATGCATGTGTGTGTGCCTCCTTCTCCCTCAGACATGTTGTGTGTGCGTGCCTCCTTCTCCCTCAGACATTGTGTGTGTTCCTTTCTCCCTCAGACAGTCTGTGCACTCCTCCCTCAGACATTTTGTGTGCTCCATTCCCCCTCATACATGGTGTGTGTGTGCTTCTCCCTCAGACATTGTGTGTGCTCCTCCCTCAGACATGGCGTGTGCTCCTTCTCCCTCAGACATGGCGTG
>VZRO01005235.1:459619-486420 GCA_013397915.1 Daphoenositta chrysoptera | reverse complement strand
TGTGCTCCTTCTCCCTCAGACATGGCGTGTGTTCCCTTCTCCCTCAGACATGGCGTGTGTTCCCTTCTCCCTCAGACATGGTGTGTGTGTGTTCCCTTCTCCCTCAGACATGGCGTGTGCTCCTTCTCCCTCAGACATGGCGTGTGTTCCCTTCTCCCTCAGACATGGTGTGTGTGTGTGCTCCTTCTCCCTCAGACATGGCGTGTGCTCCTTCTCCCTCAGACATGTGTGTGCTCCCTTTTCCAGTCCATCCCAGCTGTCCCTCATTACATGCTCCGCCTGAGCCCCACGCAGGGTCGGGTTGCGCCGAGGCAAAGGTCAGAGGTACCTCCAGCCTGCATTTTGCCATCACTTGATTATTCAGATAACAAACAACCTAAAGACTGAGGGGGTTTCTCTGTGCCCACAGACAGGGCCCGATCACTGTAGCAAAAGAAAAAGGTAATTTCTAATTCCTCCTGGCTCCCCACTATCCTGAATCTCCCAAAAATAATTAAGGGAGCAGATGGTGTTTGTGGAGCTGGTGCTTGGCCACAGACTCCTTGCTCTGCCACGTCCTGCTTTTAATATACTGCCCAGCATTAATCAAGCAGTTTAGAAGCATCCTGTATCAGTTGTGCAAAACAGGGCTTAAATGATTTACTGTCGGATTCTTTCAGCTCCTGTTAGGCTCCTGTTTTTCTTTCATGTGGGGAGCAGGGGTCAGCGGCGGCAGGAGATCCGTGCTTTCACTTGGCCAACATTTGCTGCTGTCATTCTGAGCCCGCTCAGGTCCCTGCCGAGCGACGGATGTGTTCATGCTCCCAGCCCTGGATGCTAATTGATTTTAGGGAGCCCATTCATCAGTTAAATTTAGTAGATCACCCACCAGGTTTGCTGTTCACTGTCAAAGGTAATTCAATTAAAACTCCACAAGTGTGACTAACCAGTGGATGGTAAATATGTTCACCAGCTGTGTTTGCTGGGCCTTCTCCATCCTATTGTGTCTGTGCCTGGTGGAGGATGTGCCCGAGCCCTATACCTTGCCTGATTAATGTATACAACAATTCTGCAGCACTGCCAAAAAATTAAGCCTAAATGCCACCTTTGGGATGTGAATGCCTGAACATAAGAGTTTCAGAGAAAATAAATCCTCAGGTGTGTTAAAGGCAGCAGTGCTACATTGGTCGAATTAACTCAACTCTTGGGGTTTTTAAAACAACCTTTCAAAGGCTCTGATTTGGATGTTTTGTTTTGAAAATAACTTCCAAATAATCCAATTCAGATTTTAAAATCCATTGACAGTTTGGTTTCTCCTCATTCACTCCCAGTTTGCCCTCAGCTATCAGTCAGAGTTGATGTGAAACCATCCAAGGTAGTTTTATCCATCACCAAAGGCATGTATAAATCAGGGAGATGTCGCTGGAGCTCCTGGAAAGATGTTTCTATTAAACCCTGAGGTGGGGGAGCCTTGCTGGACCCTCCTGCCCGATCAACTGGGCTTTGAGTCTCCTGCCTGCTGCCATCGGGCACTCAGATGTGGTTTGGTAGTAATTAAGTGCATCGTTAATGATCCCATTGCACATCACGGGACAAAATGGTGTGTCTGCTTAATAGATTAAAGGAAAACATTCTCTGAAAAGCACAGGTAAACAAGACACTCATCCCTCAACCTTTCACCCTGGAAGACCAAGGTTCACATCCCACTGGAGCACAAATAAATAGAGACTGGACTCCCCTGGGTCACTGCTGGGGGGTTTATAGTCATGGTGAGACTATTCTGGGGCAAGACACAGTGGTGGGGACGGGAGAGGATGGGTGGGGTGCAGGCTTGGAAGAGGCTGGGAGCAGAGAAATTCCTTAAATCCCTGCCCATCCAGAAAGCAGCATGGATTTATTTACAGTCAATACAGTACTTACAGAGGATGCCTAAAATTCTTCTTAAAAAATTAATTAGGCAGCAACGTGGAGTTTCCAGGAGCTTCCACTGCACAGATCCCACTCCGGCAGCCGCTTCTGCAAGAGGCAAAGCCCACACAACACTGAGATTTCCTGATTTCCCTGTGGTTGTAGGAAATAAATGAGCTGGAGCCACTCCGCAAACCACCGGCCTCCCTGCACATCTCTGCAGTGCAGGAGGAGGAAAACCTGTGTGGTAAAGAGTGTCCTGAGAAAACAGCCAGATTTCCCAAACATCCCCATAAACCTTAATGAAGAGCTTGGGAATATCTGGTTTATTTATTACTCCAACCACAGGCTAAGAAACCTGTAAATCTTCAGCAATAGCATTAAATTTGGAAGAGAACCTGGGATATTCCATATTTGCTGCTTTAGACTCACCACGCAACTCGGGGTTTGGTGAGTATTATCTTTGTATTTCTAAAATATCTGGATGAAAAAACAGTGCTATTGTTAAACATATTAATCACCAGTAATAAATTATTACTTCTACTCTCTTTACACATAAAACTACTCTACAAAATATATTGTAAATTATACATTTTACATGGAAAAAAGAAGATTTTAAACAGTGGTCAAATACTTACAGCAAGGTAACTGGATAAGGAATGGCTTTGATATACAGCTGCTGCCAGGAATTCTCTTTTTGTTGGTGCTGTTGAATCTCTCCCTTCTTCTGGCATTAATAAATAAAGGCACCTGCTCTACAAATCAGCAAAAATCTGGAAAATCATTATCACTCCAACACAGAAACGATGTCCATCACGACAGAACAAATGGGGAACGAAGCCTACACGGGACTTTAAAAAAGGGCTCTATTTGTCAAATTACCAGAGGAAAAGTTGATCTTACTGTTATGGACTTTATCCACTTCCAGGTCACATCAATTAGTCACAGCAGGCTCGTGGAGACTGGAACTAATTTACAACACTCTGAACAGGCCCGCCTGCTTCTCCCATGGATTTCCAGGCAAATATTGGGACTTCAGATGGAACCTGGAACTGAAAAACCACCAGCAACAGAAATCGAGCTTAATGGTTCCAGTATTGACCCATCTTGCAGGAAGAGAAACAAAGCCCTGATTGTGATAAGAGTAAAGGGAAATATCTCCTATAGAGATTCCAGGGTTATGTTTATCTAATCTTTGAAAAAAGAAAGGAGTCATAAAAGATTTAATAAAAAATACTGCTTGTCTTAAAATTAAGTTTTAAAATGTTTTCCTATCCCTGACAGCTCATTTTGACAGAAATTGATTGTGATAAAGAATTATGAATCAGATAGCAGGGAAATTAAATTAAGCTGATTATTATCTTGTCAGATACACACATTATGTCATGTTCGTTGCCTTAGACTTTTGCAAAAAGATTGTTTCACTCAGGCTTAATAAATGTAGAATATCCTAAGCAATACACACAGGCGTGACTGTAAAACATATTTTTTTTTCGACATTTAGATTTTATTTTGATTATTTCAATATTTATATTATTTACTTATATGTTTTGGTTTATTATATATAATTAGCACATTTATATAATTCTCTAGATTGTTTGGATTGTTAAATATGCATATTTAGATTAGAAATATGCAATATGAAATATTTTATTCTCTGAATTCCCCCTTGTTAAGGTAAGGGCTGAAAATAGCCTCTGTTCTGAGTCTGGGTCTGGCAGCTCCTCACAGCAACCAGCACTGTTGGAAGACCCTGGAAAGCTTTCCCAAAACCTGGATCCTGCAGCCCTTTGATTTTCTCTTTTGAACCACATCGTGCAGCTGATCCAGCCGAGTTCCTTAATAAAGAGCAGCAAAGGGAAGCAGGAGCCTGGGAGACTCTCCCAGTGCATCTTCCTCCCAGTGAACACGGCTCCACTGGCACGTGAAATTAGTTACAGATTGTTCACGTCGGGCCTTTCCCTCATGGAATGGTAATGAAGGGAGCTGCTTCCGAAACAAGCAAGGCCACTGACCCTTCTCGGGGTTCCACTGGAAAAATATTGTTTGAAAAAAGAAAGTTGGGAGCCAAGTGCTGCCGTGAGTTCAAAGCAGCCCGAGCAAGAGGTGAAGTCAGAACTGCAGTGAACTGCAGAGAGAATCCTGAAATTAAAGCCAATCCTTCATCAAACCAAAGCTCATCAAACCTCTGATAAAAAAATAAAATTTACCACTAAAATCCATTTCCATCAGTACATACCGTTTCCTTAAGTATAAAACAGAAGAATTACCACAGGACAAAAGCAGAACGACAACAGCTAAAAACCCCCAAGATTTAACTAAAAATGAAATTTCAACCCAAGTTTTAAGCACAAGGTTACTCACTATCACACTCCTAACAGATCTCAGAGATCTAAACTACCCCAAAGGCAGCACAGGACTGTTTTGAAGAGTATTTAGTGCAGACTGACCCCATTCAGCTGATGGATGTGCTGCCGAGCTGGATTTTGGGATCAAAGCCCCGGCACAGGCAGGTCCTACTGCGAGTGGGTTCTGCCCAAACCAAGGTTCCACGGGAGAGGCTGTTCCCTAAACCAGCCAGCTCTCCTTTAACTATTCCAACCACTCATTTCTGTAGGATCCACAAAAGCAAAGCCTGAGGTGCCCTCTGCTGGTTCCCAAACGACTGAAGAGAAATGTTAAAATTGAAGGTTTTTAGGTCTGGGAAAGCCAAACCCAGTCCCAGACTCCAACCCACACCACCTCCTGCCAGTTTTCCAGTGGTCCCTTGTTCTGTGTGTAAGGACAGAAAACCCTCTGAGTTGTTTAAGCACAGGGCTCTCTCCGTATCAGGCTAAACATATTTAAACACACCATAAAATTAGAGTTTATGTTGTTATACTTAATATTAACTACTCCCCAATTGTTCCAAATCTCTCAGTAGGACCCACTTTATTTTCTTCTTGCTTTCTCCCCATAAAGATTTAATTTTCTGGATGTCTTCCCATCTGCTTGTCCATCCATGTACTGAGACCTGCAGCAGCCACACAGCCTGGACACACACCCAGAGTAAGTTGTCTGTACAATTTTATTTACCACCTGCAGTTACATTTACAAACTGTCTCATACAAGTAAAGCAGTTTTCAAAGTGAACTCAACCAGAGCTACAAAAATTATTCTCTTCTCTATACACGGCACCAGCTTCAGAATTTATGTCTATACACAACTGCTGATTAACAAAAATTCACTATTTTTTGGCTCTGAGGATCTCCACAAAGGCAACTTGACAATTTTATCCCATTGCAATCATGACATTAAAGTTCTTGTTCTTGTTTTGCTTCCCTCTCCTTTCATCTGAAGCTTTGCATGGCTTTGTTTTGGAATTCTAACGAAGACAGAGCTACCACAAACCAGCAGTTTTAGTAACAGAGGATAAAAATGCTGAGCAAAACCATCCAGGAACATTTCAAGCAATGTTTCACTTTAGATGTGCCTGCTCATCAGCAGAAATATTGAAATTTTAGCTGGCAATAAGGTTCCAGAAGAGCACAAACAAGTGATTTAACATGAAATGAACTTTACAAACAGTCAACTTACAGAGACAAAACAAGGTCGGAGTGAGGAGCCAGAGCTGCTCAGGGAAGGGAAATGTTTTGAGGAGCCTGAAGGGAGGAAGGATGAAACTCAAATATTGCTTGAATAACTTTCAGCTTTAAGCATTTCCAAATGACATGAGAAAAATGTATATCTTTAAAATATAACTTAAACCTTTCTGGACACAGCTCCCAGCCAGAGTGAAAGCATTTCCCCCCCAGAGGGCAGGAGTTCTGTACGCAGGAGCTGCCAGCCCCAAATCCTGGCACGGCTGGAATACACAACAACTCCTGGAGTGAAGTCAGCAGGGCAAAAATGCCCTGTCTCAAACATTTATTCCTTTCTAAGCCTCTTTGCATCACAGTCCCCCAGACATAACCTTAATTATGTCAGTCAAACCTTTTTATTTGTTAATTCCTTTCAAGAGACACCACTGGAAATCTATGCTGGTCCTGGAGTTCACCAGCCTGGGATAAGACCAAAACTCCACAACAATCAATAAAATAACAAAGCTTATTAACCCTTTCTGTCGCAGCAATCTCAGTCCCACTCTATTTTTAAATCCCTCCAAGGTTCACAGCAAGGCAACAGACTGGGAAAATCAACCATGTGGGAGCTCAGAATTGCTGTCTGACCCTCAACTAATTCCAGAATGGCCCAAGCCAGTCGAACAGCAGCATCATTTTTAACATTAAAAGAAGCCAGACACAGTAGCTGGAGCTGTCTCCTATCTAGCACTGAATCCTCAGTATTCCAGGGACAGCTCCGGGTAAACTCTGGTGTGGAGTGATTCCACAGCAGGAAGCTTCCAGCACTCTCACGATATGAAGTAACTGAATATTTAAAAGCTGAAGGAAGTCCAGCAAGGCAAAGGCACACACAGAGCCACCCCAGCTGGGTAACTGGGTTGCATAGATACACCATGATCTTGGTTACACCGTTCAGAAGCAGCCAGGGAAGAAAATGCAGGAAGAAATCCCTTTCCTAGGATGTTTTATTAATAATTGGAAGGGATTGTAGCCAGACTGCAGCTGTCAGTACGTGGTTTTTAAACACCTTCCAACCTCTCCTGTTTACAGGAGGAACCCTGAAGGTGTTTACATTTATTTTTAACCCTTCTTTCTAACAATTGAAAAGATCCCATTTTGAACTCATGGTTTTAGTTCAGCTGCCAGCATGAGAGAGAATCCCACAACATTTCAGGTTGTTTTGTCTATCTTACTCTCCTTATTTTATTTTTACAGTAACCTTGATTACTCCAGTACAAAACATCCTGCTCAACCCCTGGAGTGAGTTGGGTAACACATTCAAAATAACATCTGAAACTGCTCTGAAATGTTTCATCATTTTTGCACATTTTCACTGAAAAAATCCTGCTTGAATAAAAAAGTGAGTTGGTTTTTTTTTTCCTTAAACAATTCCCTAACTCGTGAAAACCCATGTGGCCCTGAGCACCAGGCAATTACGAACCAATTCCAAGCCTGGTGCTCCACACCCTCCCTCACCCCTACAAAGACAAAACATAAAAATGAACCCAAAAAATCAGGAAGAGAATGTGAACATCACTGTTTATCACAACACATCACAAGTGGTCTCAGCTACAAATTTCTACAACCATTTTTTACTTTACAACTGGAACC
Source organism: Daphoenositta chrysoptera (assembly GCA_013397915.1). Classification (NCBI taxonomy): domain Eukaryota; kingdom Metazoa; phylum Chordata; class Aves; order Passeriformes; genus Daphoenositta; species Daphoenositta chrysoptera. The sequence goes on along the minus strand of VZRO01005235.1, from coordinate 479,320 downwards.
AGAGAAGCTACTGAGAGCAGACAGACTCTCTTACTATGCTGAAATACAAAGGGATTGCTAAAATTAGCTCCTCCATACAACCAAGAATATTACAAATCATGGGATTTTATCTGCAGAGAGCAACAGATCTGGCAAAGAGTCCAAAAATATATTTTATTCCTCCTGTGCTAAAGTGATGCCACCATACAAGTCCCCAGTTATATGAAATCAGCTTTTGGTAACTCATTTTTGAACTAAACTGCTAATTTCAGCACATTTATCCTAACTTTCAAAGACTAAAAAACTCGAAGTCCACTTATTTGTTTCAACAAGTGCATTTTTCAGGAGGTCCACGCTGTCCGTCCCTGCGTGTTCCAGGAGTTTGGCTCTGTAGGAAAATCATCTACAACAATCATCTGAACTGAAACATCAGTTCTCCAACTAAAAACAGTTCTCATAATTTAAAAAAAATCACTTCTTAATTTAAAATATATCTCACTGACACTCTGCTTTGCTTGGAACTAGAATGTACCACCATTAGCAGCTGACTTAGAACATCAACTCGAATTTGTGAAAAAAGCTTGCAAAAAATAGATCAACTTCCAAATGTACAGAAAAGGACATTAGAGCTGATATTTTTGGGTCACTTAATGTATTTCAGAAAGAGTAGCAAGCTGGGAGTAAAGTCCCCTATATTACAAATATTCAAACACCTAAGCTGGACTGTTTTACACCTCGAGTGTAGAGCAGGGTTAGTTCCAGACAGGGAATTTGGAAGCAGGTCCAAAGAACTGCAGCTCTGTTCAGTTAGACTTGATCACGTAGGCGGGCCAGTCTCTGTGACAGCTCATCCTGCACAGTTGGAAAACACAAGGGGAAAACAACCATCAGCACCAGGAAAAGCAACTTCTGCCATCTCATGTCCAGCTGATGAGAAATTCTCTCATGGCTTAACAAGATGTGGTTAAGATCTCAGGCATGGCTGTGAGGGAGGAGTTTCAGAACACAAAATTAAGTCGAGAAAGGTTTTGTGGGGTTTTTCAAAGAATGTGGAATATTTGACAGGACAAGGGGGCTGAAATCCTTCCCTGTGAGGGTGGGCAGGCCCTGGCACAGGGTGCCCAGAGAAGCTGTGGCTGCCCCTGGATCCCTGGCAGTGTCCAAGGCCAGGCTGGACATTGGGGCTTGGAGGAACGTGGGAGAGAGGAAGGTGTCCCTGCCCATGGCAGGGGTGGGACTGGATGGGCTTTTAAAGTCCCTTCCCTTTAACACTTAACAACTCTATTGTTAAAATTACATTGATAGCCAGACTTTTAACCACACATTTTCCTTGTGACAGCTGGAACTTTAGCAATTACTTTACTAGCAATTTAGCATTTTGTTTTGACAGGGAGAAGCATCAATTCTCACATCCCATTTCTCCAGAAAACACTGACCTCCCTGAAATCCAGCATTTACCTGTTCTGCTGAGGCCACACTTGTACCAACAGAACCTGTCTGTCCTTGAGGTAGTTCCATGTTCAGATCAAGGCTAACAGGAGAAAACAGCAAACACCAAGTCAGGCACAGGTGGATAAAGGGGGAAGCACAATAATTGACAGCAGAGGAACAATGAGACAGCAAACCCTGAATGCTGTACTCCAGAGTTACACAAGCTGGTGAGTAATTTTGACTCACTACCAGGACAAGTCATGTATGTCCAGAGGTAAAAGGAAATTTGTGTTTTTTCTCTGCTTCCAAGAGACAGACTTATAAAACAAGAGTATTTGACCTTAGATATAACCAGGAAGGATTGTGGGAACCAAGATTCATTCAAGAAATAAAAATTTCACCTACCCTGCTTCATCTGCCATTTCCTGCAGGAGCATGTCCACTTGGTTCTAAAGGAAAACAAAATGGGCATTTAGAGTTTCTGACAACCTCTTCTGTTAGATTTTCAGAGAACGGGAATTATTTTAACAAAACAGATTTAAAGGTAAATGCCTTTGGCAGAATAGTTTTGTGCTTAACCACCAGAAGGTATGCGCTCAAAAATAAAGTGCAGAAGTGCTCAGCAGTTAAAATTACATTAACTGAACTCTGTCTTGTAAATAATGCTTCTACAGAATTCAACTTATCTGTAAAAAACCCCAAACACACACCTGGAGTGTTTCAAGTGCTGATAATGAACAGTTTAGACACATAATTTAACATCACCTTGTAAAAATATATTTTATTATTCTTACTTGTGGTGTTGTTAACGTTGTAGTGTTGCTCATTGTGTCTTCCATCTGCTGTGTCTGAACATCCAATGTCTCAAACTGATGCTCAAATTTGTCCATTAGTGCAGATATCTATGAAAAATATGAACCAAATAATTTACCTTCAGATAACAGGAAAAATATATCTCAATTTGAAAACTCTTGATTGAATTTCCCTTTTTAAAATCTCTATCGTCTCTTCTGCTTTTGGTGTCAGCTCCAAGAAAATTAAATCTATTTACCTTTTCCAAGTTCATGCTCTTCAATGTGGCATCCATAGACTTCACCACCCCTGCCATCGACTTCGTTACCTGAAATGAGGGGAAGGAAATTATTACAAAGAAAAACGAGCAGTTTAGGAACAAACCCTTCCCTGTGAGAGTGGGGAGGCCCTGGCACAGGTTGCCCAGGGAAGCTGTGGCTGCCCCATCCCTGGAAGTGCCCAAGGCCAGGTCAGACGAGGCTTGGAACAACCTGGGATAGTGGAAGGTGTGGAAGGGGATGGAACAGGATGAGCTTTAAGGTCCGTTCCAACCCAAATTATTCTGGGATTCTGTGATTTCTTACCCAGCTCTCTTATCTCTGTCCACAGAGCTTTGACAGTATCAAATAGGAAGGAACATACTACTGCCATCTGGAATGTCATATTTTAAACAGCTCCTACCATTTCAAGCTCTAGAAATTAACTCAACCACTTGAAATAAGCATTCTGAGGCAAAATTCACTAAAAATGAGCTTTATATGGCATTCATTCAGAGACCTGTCACTGTTAAGGGATACATTTGGTCCACAGGTCACAATAAACTTTCAAGATGAAGAGCCGTAAATCAGTTTACCTTAAACAACTACCTGAGCTAAAAGAGATCTCTGGAATCACAGCTCCTACCTCATGACTTTATGTATTTTGAAGGGGAGAAACATCTTTGTGAAATAATCCAAAGAGCAGCTGCCAGAGGAATTCCAGCACCCGATTTCCTTTCGGCTACATCTCAAACAGAAAGTGAAAGTTCCCAGCTCATTCCAGCAGGGATGAAGTCACTCCAGAGAAGATGAGAGGTGTCCTCCTTGCCCCTGCAGGATGGGGAGGGCCTCACCTTGCCCATGGTGACAGCAGTCTGGACCCTGGCTGCCACGGCGTCCACGCGGGCGCTCATGCGCAGGAAGTTGATGGCCTGGTTCTTCTGGCGGATGGCGTTCTCCGCGTGGATCCGCGCCACCTCCATGTTCCCCTTCTGGATGGCCTTGGGAAAAAAGGAAATAAAAGGAAAAGCCTTTCACCCCGCTCGTGTAAACTGGATTTCTGTGTAGTCTCTTTCGGTTTTGAAAGCAGCGCTGATTAGTCACTGTATTTTTTCTATTAAAAAAGAAAGCAAATCCCTCACTCCTCCCCAAACACTTCCAAGGTGAGAACTCCTAACTTCTTTCCAAGGAAAGCATCTAGAATGCACTTCAAATAGGAAGTTTTGCAGAGGTACAGAAACATAATTTTCTGTTCCTGAAAACATTTTCAGTGTCAAGACACAAACAAGGGCACAGGTGGTACAGCTACATCTCATGGGCAAAAATACAGTCAAATCAACTCAGTCTCTCTCTTCACTACTTCAAGGACTCAAAAGCTGTTTTGAAGTTCCTCTCCACAAACCCTTTTAATACAAGCTGACAAACATGAAGTGGTTTTAACTCTGAGAACAACAGTCTCTACCAAATCACATACAAGACAATCCTCTCAGGAAGCAAATGCCACAAGCCCTCCATGAGGATACACAAGGATTTATCCCCATGTTTATTAATAAGCACAGGAAGATTTATAGTCACATATTTTAAATCACAAACATTGACCACATGATTATTAGCACGCACACCAGGGAAATGATAAAACACCAGATGTCTTCCTGCTCTAATAGGCAAGCAACAGATCTAAAAAGCTTGGTTCAGACGTACCTTCTTAATTTTAGCTTTCTCAGCCTTTTCTTCTTTGTCACATTTTTTGGAGTTTCTGTTGAGCTCCTTTGCAGCAAACTTCAAATTAAACAGGTGTTCTGCAGTGCAAGTTAAGGGACCAAACCTACTTCAGACTGATAAATCCAACCACCAAACACCCCCCAGGAGGAAGTGAGAGTGGTTCTCTGCTGGTTACTTTCACTCCCACATCCGCGGGCTACGACTCTCACTGAAATGATGTTGTTTCCTAACCTGCCTGGAAACTCCCCATCCAAAAAAAGCCCAAAGCCACTGAGGAACACAACAAATGACCAGTATAACAGCAAACTGGTTCAGCTGGCCCTGGCCAGCTATAACCCAGGAGGATCTTGGATTTAAATTGCTCATCCAGCTCCTTCCCAGCCCTGGGTCATGTGAGTGATCCCGGGCTCCCTGACAGCTCCATCACCTGACTTTTGGGCAGAGAGTACTTCAGTCAGGAAAAGAAACTTTTTAAAAACAAAAGTTCAAGTCCTGTTTAAACTGAAAGCTCCAAGAACACATTAAGAGAAGCCTTCAGAGTGACCTGGAGTGACTGCACTAAACTATTATTGACAGAGAATAAAGTGTGTGTGTAAAAATAACAATCAAAAAACATTCTCTTAAAATACCATTGATGAAAGCTTCCAAATAATATCAGTCTTTCTCAAACAATATGGAAGTAAAAAGCTTTGTAAGCTTCTTTCCTGCCACCTGTGATATCCCAAGAGGAAGATGCAGCAGGTACTAAGATAATTAACAATTAAATGGAAGCACAATGCTAAACATTATGAGTACTTAAGGTTTCTTCAGTATTTCAAGCACATAAATTATTCCAGAGCTGTTTTCTGCTTTAAAGTCCAGCCATGCCTCTTACTCTGACAGCAACCCGGAGACATTAGGAATGTCTTTGTTATCCTATAAACATCACAAGCAGGCTACAAACAGGTAACAGGTGTGACTTTGCATTTAGGATATCTATTAAGGTAGGCACCAGTAGCAGAGCAGTTTATTTTGAAATAACTTCCTCAGTTACTCAGCTAGGGATTTACCTGACATTCAACCAGCTCACCTGCCACCTCCTCTGCTCACCCATCCCTGAGGAGCACATTCCTGCTCCTCCCTTCAAGTGTCTTTCTCAACGTGCCACAACCCAAGTGAACCCAACTTCCACCTCGGTTTGTGACTCACGGTCAGCTGCTCCAGCAACCCCGTCAGTCCCCACCAGGACAACCGGCAGTGCCAGCACTGCCTGCACATTCCAACCACACTGAGACCTCTGGAAGTTGTTAAGAGTTTTCTGCCCCTGTGCACTCAGATGGTTGTATACAGCAAGAAAGTTTCAGTCAGCCCACACGGGGCTGTAAATTCTTTCCAAGAGCAAGAAGCACAGCTGATGTGGTGCTGTTTGGGGGACAGCCGTCTGACATCACTCCAGTCTATACACATGTATGACGTCCCTGCTGCACCATCTGCACTATTTTTAGTATAAATTGTGTTTTCTGCCTCCGGAACTGGGCTGTCCCTTCATCCACCACAGCCCTGCCTCCTCCCCCTCACTCCCGGCCAAGGCTGCCTGATCACGCCTTGGGAAGAGACGCCGAACTTCCCACTCACTTCTTCCTTGTCCCTTCAGGGCGGTGAAACCACAGAATCCCGGAATAACTGAGGTTAGAAGGGCCCTCTGGAGATCACCCCGTCCATCCCCCTGCCCTGGCAGGGTCACCTGGAGCAGGTGACACAGGAGCGTGTCCAGGTGGGTTTGGGATGTCTCAGAGGAGACTCCGCACCCCCCGGGCAGCTGATCCAGTGCTCTGCCTCCCCAAAGAAAGCAGTTCTTCCTCGTGTTGAGGTAGAACTTCTTGGTTTCTAGTTTATGGCCATTGCCCCTTGTCCTGGAGCTTGGCGCCATTCTCTGACACCCCCTGGAGACATTGGTACGGAATACGAGATCCCTCCACTGTTTTCTCGTCTTCAGACGAGAATTCCGAGGTTCAGAGCTCAGCTCCAGCCAGTGTCACACCCAGCCCCGCTCCTGCAGCCCCTCGGGCCGCGCGACCACCGTCATGAGGGGCGACCGCCGCCTCCTTTCCCCGCGCCCCGGGGGCTCCTCGGGGGCTGCTCCCGGCGGGGAGGCCTCGCTCGTCACCGCCACCTCCCCCCGGCCCGGCCCGGCCCGTCCCGGCGGCTCCCGGCCCGTTCCGCCCGCGGTCCCGCCCGAGGATACTCTCCATGTTGGACATGCTGGCGGCCCCGAGGGAGCGGCGCGGCTCCGGACCGGGCTGGGGCAGCGCTGGGCCCGGCGCGGCNCCGCGAAATCTGTTTCAGGGCCTCACCGCCCTCACAGGGAAGAATCTCTGCCTAATAATCCAGTCTAAATCACAGAATTTCCTGAGTTGGAAGGGATCCACAAAGATCATCAGTCCAGCTCCTGGCCCTGCACAGACACCTCTGGGAGCGGTATCCAAGCGCTCTTGGAGCTCTGGCAGCCTCGGGGCTGTGCCCATTCCCTGGGGAGCCCGGGCAGTGCCAGCACCCTCTGGGGGAAGAACCTTTCCCTAAAATCCAGCCTGACCCTCCCCAGCACAGCTCCAGCCGCTCCCTCGGGTCCTGTCGCTGTCACCCAGAGATCAGTGCCTGCCCCTTCGCTTTCCCTCACGGGGAAGATGTAACTGCCATGAGCCTCCCCTCAGGCTTCTCCAGTGCCCTCAGATGCTCCTCAAGGCACTTCACCATCTTCGTGTCTCTCCTTTGACACTCTCTTTCCTCCTTTAGTTTGAATCCATCCCTCCCTTGTCCTGTCACTCCAGGCCCTCGTAAATAAATAGTGTTTCTTCATCTTATTGCCAGCTCCTTCAGGTACTGGAAGGCCACAATTAGGTCACCCCAAAGCTTCTCCATGGTGGACACCTCCAGCTCTCCCACCTTTTCTCCGTAGCAGAGCTGCTCCATCCCCTGTAATCATTTGTGGCGTCCTCTGGACTAGCTCCAGCAGCTCCACATCCTTCTGGATCCCAGGGCTGGAGACAGCTCTGCAGGGCAGAATTCCCCCCTTCCTGCTGCCCACGCTGGGGATGCGCCCAGGACTTGGGGGGTTCTGGGCTGGGCATGTCCAGCCTCTCACCCACCAGGATATTTAATGATATTTTCTGCTGAGGCATCTCAGACAAAACTTGCCAAAGGAGTGATGCATCCGAGCTGGCAGTTCCTCCCAGGTGAAATGCTTGTAGGAGTTGTGGATACGGTAATAACGCAGGAGTGCTCGTGGCAAATGAACTGCAAAGAGTGTGGCAGAAGACACTTGAACAAAGCCAGTAAATAATTATTCTTGCTGGTGTCTCAGTAGTCTGAATTTATAGTGATAAAGATCGCTGAGTCCTGGCTGCAAAAGCTTTGAAACTGAACTGGTGACACCACAGCAGTGACAGACTCCGTGTGTGTAATGAGAGAAGTCTGCAGGAAGGACCTTTTTATCCAGAAGATGGGAAAAGATGAGATTTTCTGGATCTGATAATTCTCAGTATCACCAGTTCACAGAAGTGTTCTTATCTATGGTTTTAAACCTAATCTCTGGAGGGCTGTAGGAGAGATTTAACATATTTAATAGTTCTCTATTTAAAAGAGTCTGTTCCTGCTTGGACAACCTTCCTGTGTTCAGCCTCCTGGAAGCTTGCACAGTAATTCTCATGAGTAATAGTTTTTTAAATGAGTAAGGTTTTCCAGGGTCAGAAGCAGACACTAGATAATTGAATATCTACCTTTTTTTTCTCTAATATTCCTGGAACTCTCTCATTAGGACACGATTTGGAGGTGGCGGCGATATTAGCTAGGAAGTATTAGAGTGATCATCTACTCTGAAAAAAATGATTCATTTCAGTGCTGTCAAAGAGAAGTGAACCTGACCTAATTATCCACAACAATGTTAGAGAACAAAGCAGCAAAACCTGCTCAGAAACAGGAGCATGTAATATTCTACCTCAATTAAACTTGGAGAAGCATCAATCAGTGTCACACAGGTGACACAGGAGGGAGCACACTGGGCTGCAGCTTCCTCAGAGCTGCTCAGGACATCAGCTCACAAATTCCAGCTGAAATCCCTCTTTCCTTTTGACTGCCGAGGAAATATCCTGGTGATATTCCTTAAAAAGCTACCTGAGTTAAAAAAGAAATACAGTTTATTGTTTTGGGGTTTTTTCCTGACAATCATCACTGAATTTTCATTATTAAAAAACCCCAAATTTGGAAGAAACACATTACCAAGCAATTATCTTCAGCAGCCTGGATTAAATATGTTACCTACTGTGGGTGCAGGTGTAGAGACACACCGACAATGTTGGCACAGTTTGCAATGAAACCTTTGTAATTTAATTATTTAGAAATATTTTCATTACAATTACATTCTGGAAGTATGGGAGGGTCCCTCCTGAGCTGTGCTTTGGGCACAGAGTGAGGCTTAACTCACGGGAACTCAGTGCCCAGATCCTGCAGCCTCTCTCACCCAGGAGAAAAAGAGTAACTCTGACATTGGAGTCCCTGTTCTCTGACACCTGAGTCACCAATGCTTGGAAGGGAATAAAGCTGTTGATTAATCTCTGAACTCTTGGTAAAGACCTTCTACCTCTAAAATGAGAAGTTTGCTGTATCCCAGGTTTTGAAAGGTGAAGGTGCAGTTGGTGGCTTTTTCCAGGCAATAAAATTGTAAATAAATTGGTTTACCTTCAAACAATCATGGATGTCCAGTGCTGCTCATTAGGCTGAAATCACCTTGCACAGCCATGATTTCTGAACAGTTCCCTCCTGCTTTTTGCATTTCACTTCTTGATAAATCCATTTTAGAGCCCCAGCCATTTTGTACTGAGTTACCAACTCTCAATTCTCAAATCTCTTTCAAAAGCAGCAATTTCAAGTCCACCTCCTGCCTCCTCCCCTCCTACACAATCTCCATCTCATCTTGGATGCAGCAAATATTTATTTTTCTGTAAATTTTATTGAGTTGTGAGTTATATGTTGCTCCCTCCGTAGCACTTTGGAGAAATAAAACTGACAAACGGAGCTGCATAAGAGGATGAGCTAGGAAAGAAGTGAACTGAAAATAAGAAAAAAATCAGAATTATTAAATAAAAGTACTGAAAACTCAGCAGAATTCAATTTCCAGGCATGATGGAGGTGTATGGATTTGCCAGTTTAATGAGTGCACTTACAGGTGGTGATGATGTTTAGGGCAGGAAGGAGGTGATGAGGTGGAAAACATACATTACATAAAATTCTCCTTCTCTCTCTGTGGTGTTTCACCTCAGTCTTTCTTTTATTCTGGCTCCATCGTGCTATTTTCCATCTCTTTTTTCCCTTTCCTGTGTGTTTCCACATGCAGGAATTGACCAACCCAGGATTTATTGATTATAATGAGCTTTTCAGTGCAGTGTGTTACAAACATTTGACATTTCCTTGATGCCTTTCAGCCAAGCCTACAGGAATATCCTTCATGTTTTGCAAGAGGGAACAAAGGTACATTTTATTTTCAGGGTACCTGAGATCCTATATTGCATAAATCTCCCAAACAGTGGCTCTTGCTATAAAATGGCATTTTTGTAATGCATCCAAAGCCAAATATAACTTTACCATTAGGTATAAAGGCCATAAACACAACTTGATTTTTATTCTTGTGACGATCAAATCCTTCCATTTTGACGTAGCGATGATTTTACTCTGCTCAGTGAGATTCTCACCATATGCAGTGGTTACAAACCCAAGCCAAATGAGCTCATGAGCATTGGCTTGTGAACTGTGGCACCAAGAGCGATGAGGATCAATTTTAATCACAATAATTGATCTGTTCCCTTAGTCACTCCTGATGTCAGTCACGCATGAGGTGCAAGAGGCAGCAAATGTTAAATAGGAATTCAGAACATCAGAACAAGCAAATCCAGGTGTGATACAGCACTGCTGAGAGCTCTGACCCTGGGAGAGACCACTTGTAATTAAAATGCAGGTTTTATAGTGGATGCTAATAAAAGCAATACGAGGATTTGGACTCACATTGTATTTAAAATATTCATACACAAAAAGAAATTACGGTGATAAAGACATTGGGGGATGTGGGATCTTGGCTGCATCTCCGAGGCAGACGCAGTTGGCTGTGGGAGGAGGGATGATGTTATCCCTCGGGACGAGCCAGACAGCCTGGCCTCATCCCGTTGGATGGAGGAGCTCTGGCACCGGGATGTGCACGCCTTGCCCACCGGCTCCTTTGCTCTTCTGCTTGCAGCAAGAGTCACCTCAGCAGGGGCACTCTGCAGCTCCGAATTACTGATGGTCCAAAATGCTGGTGACTCACCACATTTCCACTGCGGGTGGTTGGCAACTGCACGAGTCCAGTTCAGAGAGGTAATGACAAATCAGTCCTGGCTCAGTGTGGAGAGATGATGGCAAAATACAGCTCTGCCACTGTCTGGCCCTGGATAAACAGGGATGCTCTGGCTGTAGGGAGCCGGGTACCTGCGGGTGTAAAAGGCCTGTTGGTCCTGGCAATTTTTTGTACCACACACTGCATGGTTACATCCCCAAATGAGCATTTCCGTGACTCGATAAAATCACTACAAGTAGAAGGCAACAGCAGGAGACACTGAGGTTGCCAGTGATGGTGATTTAATCATAGAACCATAAAATCATGGAGCGGTTTGGGTTGGAAGGGGCTTAAAGCCCATCCCATTCCACCCCTGCCATGGGCAGGGACAACTTCCACTGTCCCAGGCTGCTCCAAGCTCTGTCCAACCTGGCCTTGGACACTTCCAGGGATCCAGGGGCAGCCACAGCTTCTCTGGGCGACTGAATGTTTTGTTCAGCACTGAACCACTGGTTGTTCTTTCACAGAGACACTCCTGTAATAGTTTCACCTAAAAGACACCTCTGAAAGTGGACAAAACTGAGTTTCTGTTCCACAGAAAATTCACCAAAAATTGTTCTCATTTAGAGTGCCCACCAGAAATAATGGAATTTTCCAGGAAAGGAAAGTCCAATAATTAATGTTTTAGAAAAGGCTCCCTTTTTGATTTTTTTAATGTTTAATTTTTCTTTTCATAAAAACTCCTCTTAGTCATATTTTATGTTCTTTAAACATCATTGCCTTAAAAACCTTCTGGCTGCCCTTTGAAATGTTGCCATCTCCTTCAAAGTTTCATGAAAAGAAAACTTTCACCGTGGGCATTATTTATCTGAAGCAGCAGTGGGATTTGTCCTGGCTCTTTGTGGAACAATGAAGACAAACAGGACTGTAAAGCCCAGGATGAAGTGTTTAGGAATTCAGAGCAAACCTGCCAACATCTGAAAGGCAGCAGCCAGAGGGCATGAAAGAATCAGTTCAATAAAACCATTTAATTCTCCAATAGCAGCATTAATGATCTGATTCTCCACCTCTGAGGTCCCCCAGATTGTGTCATTTTCAGAAAAATTGATGTAAATCTAAGTTAGGTCTTTTTGAAAGCCAGTAGGACAGGGAAAACCAAAGGTCTCTACATCACTGGCCTCATTTATTTTTCCTAATAACTTTTTTTGCCTGTTCTATTACCATGAATTTCCTGAATAAGCTTCATTTCCAGCTTATCTCTGCCAGGAGCACTGGCACAACCTTCTACTGAGCTGCACTGGTTGTGTTCTGCTATGGTTTGTGGATGTTCAATTTAAAATAGGGACGTGGGGTTTCACTCAAATCAAAACAGATTGAGGAAAACAGACTGCTAGTTCTGAAAAAGATTTGAATGTTTATTTTTTTCCCCAAAACCGCTTCCTTTCTGTACTTAAATAGATTAATATTTAGCCTTTGAAAATACTCTGTCAACCACTGAGCAAATGAGAAGCCTGGGACAGATTTAAGGAGAAAATTAAACTTAGTTAATGTGACAGGGATGTAATTTTTCTTCTGGAAAAAGTCTAGTGGAGAGAAGCAGTTAAAAGAACCAGCATGAAGATAAAAAATCAAAATTATTTATTAAAATAATTAACCTCCCTTCAGTAATAAATCAATACAGCAGCCAGGAATGGCTCTGCCACTTCTTAGGTTGTGTAGCTGTGGTTAAACTCAGGCCAGCCGTGGAGGAAGACAAAGACCTCCAAAGGCTCACAGATACTACAAAAGCTTTTGTGTGGAATAGCAATTTTTTAAAAAATTAAAACAGTATTTTTATGTCCTTGCTTTACCTTTTGTTGCATTTTATTTTGGGACACTTAAGAAATAATCCTCCACAGTACTTACAGGAGTTATAGTACTATATACTGATACTTATACTAGTACTTATAGTTTTCCACCCTTTTTTTTCCAACTGAAATCATGTGACAGGGAACCGCCAGGAACCTACGTGACTGCTCTGTGCTCCAGGGATTCAGATTTCTGCTGCCAGGGCTGTCTGTGCAGTGCCGAGTGTTTAAAACATGTTTTCTCAATGATGATCAAAACAAATCCTTCCTCTCAGTGCAGTTTTATCAGAGTGGTTGATTCTCTAACGGAATCGCTGTGGATTTGTCATTCTTTGGGATCGCTGCAATATTGCACAACACAGTAAATAACAATACCAGGCTGCACTACAGCTCTTTTCGTACGGAGCCCGTGGGACAGTTCCTTGCAGCCCATGAATCCCAGTGCAGAGCCTTGCTGCTTGTCCCTTTCCAATCCCGTCCAGTCTGATCCAAGCCGTTCCCACTTCCCAAATGTGCAAAGCGCTCCTGTTGTGCTGCGCGCCCCGGTGACTCAGCGCTGCTGCGTCACGCTGAGCTCACTCCCAGCTGCGGCTCTGCCCGCGGGCTCCGGCACGGAACAGCCGCCGGGACAACGGGACACCGGCAGGGACACCGGCCGTGCCACCGGCCGTGCCACCAGCAGTGCCACCGGGACAACGGGACACCGGCAGTGCCACCGGCAGTGCCACCAGCCGTGCCACCGGCAGTGCCACCAGCAGTGCCACCGGCCGTGCCACCGGCCGTGCCACCAGCAGTGCCACCGGCAGTGCCACCGGCAGTGCCGCCAGCAGTGCCACCGGCAGTGCCACCAGCCATGCCACCAGCCGTGCCACCGACAGCCTCTGCCCCCGCTGGGACACGGGCTGGCCCAGCCTCCGCCCCGCTGGAGGGCAAGGGGACAGCTCGGTTCTTTTCCCTGAGGGTCCGGGTCGATGGGAAGTTGGATCTGAGTCAGCGGGAGGGACATCCCTATGCTGGGGGACACCAGGGACAGGGAGGGGATTGTCCTGCTCTGCTCTGCACTGGGGCGGCCTCACCTCCAGTCCTGGGGGAAGTTTTGGACCACAGTGTAAGAAAGACATTAGAGAAAAGACCGTTAGAGAAAGTCCATTAGAGAGCATCCAAAGGAGGCAAAAAGATGTTGAAGCGTCTTGAGGAGTGGCTGGGGTCACTTGGTCTGTTCAGCTGGAGGAGAGGAGACTGAGGGGACACTCCTCACAGTTTCAACTTCCTCACGAGGGGGATAATGGGAATTTACAGGCAGTTAATGCTGTTACAGCACCAGCGAGAGCAACAAACCTGCAGGAGGATGTGCAGCCAGGTGTGACCCCATCGGGGACGTTGCTGCTTCCAGTGGGAGCCGAAGTGCCTGGTCCAGGCAGCAGAGCAGTCCCGGCTGTGGGAAGAGCCCCTGAGGAGGGACACGGTGCTGCTGTGCTCCCCGTGCTCCCCTCAACAGCTTGGCATGGCTGGAAGAGCCCTGGAGCAGGAGATCACAGAACCAAAGGATCATTAAGGCAGGAAAAGACATCCAAGGTCATCGAGTCCAGCCTGTGACCCATCCCCACCTTGTCACCAGCTCAGAGCACTGAATGCCACCTCCAGTCATTTTTGAGCACCTGCAGGGATGGGGACTCTGCCAGCTCCCTGGGCAGCCCCATTCCGATGCCTGACAAAAACACCTATGGAATGCTTCCTTGGATTTGTGTGTCCTCGCCTGGCTCTGAGGGGGAGCAGCAGCAATCTCATGACGTACTTGGAGCACTGATGCAGGAAGGCATTTCAGCAGTTTCCCTGCTCATCTACAGTATTTCATTCTCATCCCTCAGGTGCTCCAGAGTGCCCTACACAACACAATCAAATTATTGGAGCTCTACTAGGAGAGAAGATTGGATTAGCAGCTAAACAAACCAGATCAGGTTATAGATTTCTGTACAGTTTTATTTGCTTCCTACCACCACAGGGATATGTGTAAACAGGCACATATATAAAGCCACCAGCATTTGCCATCCAGGGACATCTTGTTATAATGGCCACACATTTCTGAAGTGTAAACATTTTTATTTGGGATCTGATACAGGAGTCAGAGGTGAAGGGCACACACAGTGTCTTTCCTTCTGACTGGACACGCAGGAAATAGCATTTTCTGAGCTTCCCAGCTGTCCGTCGATGACGAATTCCTGCTTGTTCCCATTTAGCCCAGCTTCAGCTGGCCTAAATATATTCTATTTACAAGTGCCCTGGGATTAGTGCAAGTTGCTCCAGACTTCAGTGTGCTGACGTTGGAGGAGATAAACAGAAGTAATTTGCTGATTCACCATTACAATTTTCATAAAATATGAGTCAGGGTTTTCTTCTTTCATGTAACACGGAAATTAGGTTACCATGCTTTGCTGAGCACTGTGCTGCACTATGTGTGTTCCCAGTAGCATCTCATGTTCCTGCAGTATATTTTTGGAAGAATAACCAGGTTTATGAGGCCACATCTTCTCCTCTTTCCCTTGGCTTTCCAAAAAACTGGCACTCACCACTCAGTGCCTTGAGTTAGAGGCCTCTTCTTCACTCCATTTATAGAGTTATGATCCCAAGTGGATTTTCTGCAGCCTCTCACCTCAGTCCCAACAGTGGGACTGTTAAACCTCTTTTTAAATTCGACACTTCCATGAGCTTCTTCAGACCTGCACATCTTGAGTAAGGCTTGCTGAATGACTCTGGCAGAGGGGTTGGAACCAGAAGATCTTCAAAGTTCATTCCAACCCAAACCATTCTGTGCTTCAGGTCCCAGGATCCACTCAAATTCCAGAGTAGGGAGAGACCTCTTTCCTCAGATTGCTCCTTCATCTTGCAGCAGGCTCTTCCTGGCAGCCCTTGCATGTGCATTCCCCTTGGATATATCTCCCAAGTTCCTGCTGTTGCCTGGACAAACCTTCCCCTCCTCTTGCCTCTGGTGGTGCCTTTCTGGTTTAACACAGAGCAAAATTGAAGTGGTGACTGGAGAAAATGACATCAGCATTTAAATAGATTTCCTGAGGAAATTTTTAATGGTCATTTTTATAGCTTATTTTGTGCTTTTTAACTTTTTCCTCCCTGGTCAAAGGTCAAGAAATTATTTCATACAGACCAGTACAGGAAAAGAGCTAATTCTGACTAATCTCAGGGGGTTGATTGTTTTGATTCATTTTCATTTTGAGCATTGATGGCCATCAGAGGGTTTCTTTGGATGAATCAAAATATTCTCCACTTACAGGTTTAGGCAATACAAAGCAAGTCTCTTCACATTTAAGAGTAAAACTCTATAAAAGGGAGAAGGAGCTATAAAACCCCTGACATCAATGGACTTCTTGGACTTTTTTAAAGAGAAATTTGCACAGCAAGGAGCTGTCAGTACTTTCACTCAGTGGATACTAAATTGAATAGAAATTGCTTCCAAATCCTGGCCGAGCGCTCAATCCAAGGTGCCTGGGGATGAGAGGAAGAGTTTACAGTGCTCTCAGAGTCCTGTGTGCAATCTGGCTTCACCCTGGCAAGCTGGAAAGGAGAATTTCTCATGGTTCTGTTCTTTTTGTGTGTGTGTAAAAGTGAATGTCCAGTTCACCTGGGAAATGCACATTTTCCCATCCCTGTGTTGGTTCAGAAGCATGTGCCTAAAGTTAAGGCCACGGGGAATGTTTTTTCTGAGGTGATTTCCTTTGAGACAGAATATGCATCATTCATGACATGAAATTCTGGAGTTTTAGAAGGAAAACATAGCCCTGTGATGGAATTTTCCAAAGGTAAAGATTATTTTCTTCCACCTTGCTGAACTGCAGAGTGCTGAGCTAAATGCACAGGGTATCTCAGATCTAAATACACGTGAGAATTGGGGGAGTGCAGATCAGGCTCTGACCTTTACAGTTCCAGTCTTCAGCGTTTTACAACTGCCTTTATTGCTCTCACAGTTTGAACTTGTTCTGCACAGCCAAATCCCTGTGAAATTTGATAAAATCTCCAGGTAGGGCTGGACCCCATCATTGCTGTAGAGGATTTAGGTGCTGTTATTCCAGCAAAACATGACCTTGCATTGGGTTATCCGTGGCATACTATGGACCTTGAGCTCTGCATTCATAAAACCCCATAAAGGGCACCGTTCCAAGCTCTGTGAAAAACTGGCTGTGCTTCTACAATTTTATTCAGCAAGAAATCAGTGCTGTGCGTCACTGGTCAAAAGATGACTAAGCTCTGGTTATAAATGATAGAAACTGTGAGGATTTACAGCTCGATTATCCCTTTTTACTCCTTTGGACTAATACCTTACTTCTTCACCAAGGAATTAGAGATAAGCAAATCTTTAAACGAGGTGTTTGCTCAAGAGCTTTGCCGGTGGGAAATGTATTTATGGATATATTAAGTGCTTTCTGGAATTAGGGCCAAAGCAGGAGGAGGCAGCAAGTGTCCAGGTTTAGGGAGTGTTTGTTGTACATCAACACAGGAGACCTGGCCTCAGGGGCAGCCTTTAAAATCCTCATTTCCAAACCAAACAAAGGCAGCTGGGTGAAATCCTGGCTTTACTGAACTCAGGAGCAGAAGCCCCAGCAACCTCAGTGGCCCTGGGATGTCATCAGACAGATGTCCTTGTCCTTCACCCGGTCTCCTGCCACTCTTCCGCACGGGGAATGTGGTGCTGCCAGCCCTGTGGTGGCGTTCCTGACCTGCCTGCCTGTGGCCAGCCACAGCAGCCTGCTGACATCACCATGGCACGTTTTTACACCTGCCTCCCTGAGAATGTGCAAAGAGGTAAAGGCAAAGTCCATGAGAATTCAGCTCTCCCTGCCTGACATTAGATTGGGTTCATCACCCAGTGAACACGAGCTTTTCTCAGTGTACTGAACACTATTCCCTTGCCCAGCCGTGCCGTGGTGCTGCAACTTCCTAGTGATAAAAGTGAAATAAAAAAAGGAAAGATATGTATCTTTTCCTAAGTAATTCACTGTTTTCCAAGTGCAGGAGGACCATTAACTAATTAATTTGCTCAATTAATCACTCAGTAGCTACATACAATAGCTGGGCAAGCCATGGGCTTCATCCTGGCACAGGCTGAGTGTGCAGCTCCCGTTGTGTTCCTCTCTCCACCAATGCTGCCTGTCCAGGGCCACTGGGCTCCCTCCAGCTTGGCTCTGGTGGCCCAGGACCAAGCAACTGGAAAAGAGACTTTTGGGGGCTGAGATCTGGTTTGTGTTTGGAATTTATGAGATTTTCAAGTGGCTCCTCACCTTTTTCCCCTAATTTGTGAACTAGGAATGTAAATTAATGTAATAATAATAAACAAAGAAAAGAAATAATAAACTAGTATAATAATATAAAGTAATTTAAATATAAATGCTCTTCAGAGCTAGGAATTTAAAATATTATAAATTAACTTTATGACATAAAATGAAGTAGTCTCAGGAGTGGGATTCTTTAATTGTCAAGTGCTTTGTAATCGCTGCAATTGCTCCATCATAAAACTATTCCCAAGAGGAAAGATGTTTTTAAGGGCCCTAAAGAATAACAGCTGGTCTGGGGATTTTTATGTTCAACAAGGGTCGTATTTCCTTGCTGTGGATTCTTTTAGGAAAAAAGGTTAAAATCCTACTTTGGCGTAATACCCAAGAGCCAGCCTAGAAGTACCTGGGTGCTGGAAGGTCAAGTACAGACACGGCTATTTAAGGTGATTTTATATTTCCCTATGATAAAATGCGGTTTAAAATACTTTCATGACCTTTTTTTTGCTTATTGTTATGAGTCACTGTACTACTAAATCTGCACTTTTTTCAAAACTAATCATGGCTTACCCATTTGGCATATTTTCTCAGAAGAGCTAAGTAAATTATCTCTCATTTTAGGTCTGTGTCTAAGCAAACTTAAACATTGCACCACAGCAAAGCTCTTCAGTGTCACAGTGGAATGGAAATTACCAAATGCCGTAACCTCACCCCGTGCAGGGTTTTATCCCATCCATCCAGTGAAGCAATTGATCAAAGATAATAAATTTTAGAAGCTCACGTTGGAAATCATGGTTTTAAAATTGGGTCTTTAGATCTGAAGTGAGTCTGTGACATCATGCCTTGTACAGGGAAGAGCATGTGGAATGTTTACAGCGGGACCACCTCCGAGCAGAGCCACGCTGGAGGAGATCCTGGATCCAGAGCTGAGGATCACAGAACAGCCAAGCACTTTTCCACTCTGGGACGGGTGGAGCTGCAGGTGAGGCAGAAATTGGGGGACTGAGTGGCCAAACTGCAGGTGCTGGTGCTCACATCACTGATTTCCCCTCAATCATCTTAATCCTTTATTTAATATTTGTGCTTCTGAAACGTAGGTTTCCTTGGGTTTCCTTGGCAATTACATCCTGGGCATGTGTCTTGCCCAGAGATGCTGTGGCTGCCTCATCCCTGGAAATGTCTAGGGCCAGGCTGGACAGGGCTTGGAGCAACCTGGGCTGGAGGGAGGTGTCCCTGTCCATGGCAGGGGGTGGAACAATGGTCTTTAAAGTCCCTTCCAACCCAAACTATTTCAGGATTTTATGAAATAGTGAGGCCAAATCCACAGATTATTTGTGCAGGAAGGACCTCGAAACCAAACAAGTTTAGTTCTGACTTTTCTTGGGTTTAGTGATCTGAGAACTGGATCACCAGGATAAAAATGTTTGCCACCAAGTCAGTGGGGCCTTCTTTCCACGGGCTGACAGGACCTCACGTTGCACCAGGGGAGGGTCAGGTTGGATACTAGGAAAAATCTCTTTATGGAAAGGGCTCTGAAAGCATTGGAATGGACTGCCCAGAGCAGTGGTGGAACCACAGAACCATAGAATATGCTGAGTTGGAGGGGACCTCTCCAGATCATCAAGTCCAGCTCCTGGCCCTGCACAGACATCCCAACAATCCAACCCTGTGCCTCAGAGCATTGTCCAAGTGCTCCCGGAGCTCAGTCCCCATCCCTGGAGGGATTTAGCAGCCATGTAGATGTGGCACTTGGGGACACGGGTTAGTGGTGGGTTTGGCAGCACTGAGGTCTCTCGGTGGCCTTAGGGGGCCTTTCCAACCAAAACAATTCCCTGATTTTATGATTCCTTGATCCCATGCTTCCACAGTTCTGTGCCCTCCACGGGGAGTGTGTGGCAGGGGAGGTGGACGAGGTGATGGTGGCCGTGTCCTCTCGGTGTGACCGCGGGGCAGAGCACGGCCGCGGTGCCGGTGTGCGGACCCTCCGAGCCGGGGCTGCGGGTGTGCGGGGGGCAGCGGGGATACCGGGGGTACCGGGTGTGCCGGGGGTGCCG
>VZRO01005235.1:409103-458895 GCA_013397915.1 Daphoenositta chrysoptera | reverse complement strand
GCTCGGTGCGTGTCCCTCACACGGGGAGAGAGTGTCCCCCACCCGCACGGTGAGTGTCCCTCACACCCGCTCGGTGCGTGTCCCCACACGGGGAGAGAGCGTCCCCCACTGGCACTGTGCGTGCGAGTCCCCGCACCCGCGCGGGGACTGAGTGTCCCCACCGCCGCTCAGAGCGTGTCCCCCGGAGCCGCTCGGTGACCGAGTGTCCCCACGGCCGCTCGGTGAATGCGTGTCCCCCGCTCGGTGAGTGCGTGTTCCCCGCTCGGTGAGTGCGTGTCCCCCGCTCGGTGAGTGCGTGTTCCCCCAGCCCGCAGGGCCGGCGGGTCGCGGGTGCCCGCGGGGCCGGGCCGGGCGGGGCCGTTGCGGGAGCGGTTGGGCTCGGTTGAGAAACTTGGCGAAGCCCGGAGCGCTCGGCGGGGCTCGGCTCGGGCCTTTTCCTTCTCTCTCCGTAAGGCGTTTTCCTTAGAAACTTTACGGATGAACTTGTTCAAAGGGCGGTTTGGCGGCGCGGCGGTGCCGGAGGGGCTCTGTGTGTGTGGCTGCACGTGAGCTCCGTCTCACTACGGGCGTTCTTTGCATGAATCCTAAAAGCTCCCTGGATTTGGGCAAGCCCTGCCTCGCCACATTCATAGTAGCAGTAGTAGGAGCGTGGCATTACTTACTCGCTGTTGGAAGCTCTGTCATCCCACTTAGATGATGACAGCCTTGGTAGCTGAGGCCTTTTCTGTGTATTCTGCAAGGACCATCCGAGTTTTGGGGGAGGTCACAGCCTGGAGGTGACAGTGACAGTGAAGTGACAGTGACAGCAAGCTGCATTTCTGTGCCCTAAACTATTCGGAAGTGCCTGCATGTAAAGCAAAACTGCTTTCCAGCAACTCGGGGCTGGAATTCTGTGTCTTCCCAGCCAGGAATCACCCTCCTGTGCTCCCTGCCTTCTCCCACAGGCATTTCTGATACATCTTTAAGCCGCTGCAAATCTGTATTAACATTAATTGTTCCCTCGGAGAGAGGAGGGTGGGCTCTGCAGGCTCACACACGTTGTGCTCCGTGTGCTGCCTTAGCAGTAACAGCCTGTTCGTGGCTCCCATGAAAAGCAGCCAGGTGGGAATGAATGGGGATGTGCCGAATTCTCCGCTAAAGGCCGAGGGATGAATAATAAATGACTGACTCCAGAGCAGGGACTCTCCCACGCTTCATGCTCCTGACTTCTCCTGACGCCCTAGAGGAAGATGTGATGTGTCTGTCCCATTCAGAAATGTTAAAAACAATCCCTGTGCCCTTTCATCCTTCGTGTGCTGTGCCTGCAGCATCCAGGACTCGGGAATATGGGCTTGATGCATGGAGGGAGAATAGCTGCCTGCATTATACCTTCTATTCCTCATGTCTTATCCCTCTGGCATTCCCACAGCTTAGTTCAAAGGGAGCACCAATAATTCCTTTAATTTGCAGCGCTGCAGACCTTTGACCTCGGGGCAGTGCTGCCTGCACACCCTCCCTGGCCAGTTGTGCATCCCAGGCATAACTTTACAGTAAATTTAGTTTTGTTGCCTCATTAGGCACCAGACACACAGGGCTGTGTAAGGACTGTGTGCTCTGGAGTGATTCAGCTGCCACACAGAGACATGTTGACCCTTGTGAGCAAAAACCTGACCCTAAATTCCTGCCCTGCAGAGCAGGGCTTGAGCTCCTGCTCAAGCTCAGGAGTAACTGCTGACACAGTAGAGTCGCATAATTTATGAATCGACTATAAATCAGGGAGGCAGAAATAGACCAAGTTCCTTGAAAGATCACATTGAGACTGAGTTATTTTGGAGAGTCAATTAAGTAGCATTTAGGCTGGCAGTAGAAATTAATTCATTAATTAAGAATGCTTGAAGGAATGAAATTCTACCCATGTTTTCAAAACACTCCTAATGCAGAGTGGTTTCGTGGCCTTCCTGGTTCTGGGCTGTGATGATCAGACTGCAGGAGGGGTTTGGGCTGTGCCATCTGTGCTTGGCCACAGCAGGGGGAGAAATCTTGGTCCCTTGTGCTCTGCTTTGCCTCTCATTCATGTTGAGAAGCCCTTGGTGGGTTGTCCTGAGGTTGTTGACAGTGTTTGTTGAATTCTCAGTACCTTGATGGTCTCTGAATATGGGGATAAACTTCTTATGGATTTAACACATAGTTATGTCACACATGTCTTATGTATGTCTTCCATATCATGTGTATCTTACTTGTCTATGTTTAACCCACTGGTCAATGGATGAAAATCAATGAACAGCCAGAGAATTTGGAGGCAAATTCCAAGTCAAATTTCATCATCCACGTATGGAGTGAGGGATGGTCCATGGAGAGTGGAAGCGAGCTCAGGGTTTATCTCACAGATGCTCAGCCATGAACAGACTGGGCCAGTTCTGCTCCCATTTACACCAGAGCAATTCCTGCTGAATTGAACTGATATTCAGTCAATTCCTTTATCAGGAATTGTAGTGGTGGGACAGGGAACCATAATTTCAAACTGAAAGATGGGAGATTTAACTTTGATATATGGAAGGAATTGTTCCCTGTGAGGGTGGGGAGGCCCTGGCACAGGGTGCCCAGAGAAGCTGTGGCTGCCCCTGGATCCCTGGAAGTGTGCAAGGCCAGGTTGGATGGGATTGGAGCACCCTGGGATAGGGGAAGGTGTCCCTGCCCAGGGCAGGGAGTGGCACTGGATGGGCTTTAAGGGCCCATCCAACACAAACCATTCCATGATTCTATGGGTTTATGCCATTGGGATTCAAACATTAAAAAAATAGAAATATTCTGAAAATTGCAGCCTGGCTTTTTGCCTTTGCCACCATGATCTTCATGCAAAAATAATTATTCAAAGCATCAGTAGGGAATCTAGGATGCCCCAGGGAATCAGCAACGTGCCACTGCCCATGGCCGTGCTGAGTTAGTGTGGTACAGCAGGGGAGAACCCAGCTGCAAACCTTGAGCATAATATTGGGCATGATTTCTTCATGTTGCAGAATTGCTCACAGGTAAACCATCATTTCAGTTCTTTTCTAGCCAAGTTATTTTAGAAGCTCTAAAAACTGTTTCTTTCAGAGTGTATCACCAAAAGGAGGGTTTTCCTTCATAAAATACCACAAACGGGTACAGCAGATGTTGATTTATGTCCACATCAGCTGATTTTCTTCTCCATTACCCTTTCTGCTGGATCTTTGCTTATCCAGCAGGTCCTGTCGCCCTGACATCCGATGTCAGGTTGGATGTTTTTGCACATTTGGTGAAAGCTTGACTCAGTCTTTCTCCCCAACTTGGTGTCGTCAGGCGCATGATGGTCATTATGAATTATTGATAGTGATGGAAAAGTCACGAATGCACAGCTGTGCTGCAGGGCCCGGGCCTTTTTCTTGGGTTTAATCATCACTTTATCTCCTCTCTGCCTTTTAGTAATAATGTCAACAGAGATTTCGTGCTGCCTTCACCACAAAAGAGGAGCAGTTCCCTGCTCTGGGGCTGCAGCCAGAATCCTTTTTCCTGCTGTAGTTTGACCAAAATGATGCAGATCTTTTAACTGCAAACTCTAGAAAACATTTCACTTATCAAAAAACTATTTTCTAGGGGAATCTAGGCTGTTCCTGATGCAAAATTAAACATAAACTCTTGTGCAGCAAATACTTTGAAGATAATGAATAATTCATTTCTTTTTCCCCACTTTTACAGTGTAACTCATAAAATTGGGAAAATGGCATTAAAATTAAATCCCACTGCTGCGTTTTGTATTCAGAGAGTAACTTTCTAATATAAGTATGGAAATTAATTCATGAAAATATGAATTCTATATGAACATTGTAAACACAAATAGTAATATAATTGAATAGTGGAAGACAAAGTAATCTTTGAGTAGCTTGTAACACACATTCCTATGGAGGTGCCAGCCCAGCCTGCTCCAGGATACAGAAGTTTTCCCAATTCAATTTGAACTCCCCCCTTGCTGTAGCAGTCAGGAAGAGCCTTTATTTGGAGGGATCCTAAACTGCTGCACAAATCAACCTGGAGCCTGGGCCTGGAGCTCACAGCTTCTGCCATGAAATGAAAATACTCCTGGAGTGGAACAGAATAATTGTTTAACAGAAACACTTTTCTAACATGAGCAGGGGTGATGCAGGCAGGCATCCAGAGTGCATTTCTTTCAGCTTTCGGGCTCCTCCCAAGGAAAACTCCAAATCCACTCTGGATGAACCATCAAAGCCCACCCTGGATACCCCAATGGCTCAGTACTGATTCAGAGGGGAAAACCCCCACACTCCACTGACTGAAGGAGCTAATGCAGCTTCCAGCAAGGGGTTTTGGGTTTTTGAGTGAGGGGAGGGTGGTTCTGGAGAGTTCCTGAGGAGAGCCTTCACTTTGTAATACCCTTTTTACCCTGAAAGCAGCCCAGCATCAGGGCTGCAGTGGCACATGGCATCTCTCATCCCTCCTCCTCTGGCATTTGAAGAGGAGAGATGATTATGAAGAGGTTAATAGATGGAAAAGAAAGATTGTTTCAATTTTTACCTTGCCTGCTTTTGCTGCAGTTTAGTCATAATAATGAGAGTTTTTGATAAGTGAGCTTTGGATTGAGTCACTGGGATCTCGAGTGAGTAAATAGATTTTGGGATTAGTCTGAGGAGCTGAGCAGAGCAGTCAGGGGAAGCTGTAGCACAGAGGGGGAGGAAGGAATCTCTGGGATCCTTGGCTCTTGTTCCTGCTAATTTGGGGGGCATCACCTTGAAATGCCCTGGGAGAGCTCATGAGGTGTCTGAGCAACCTCCATGTCCACCAAAGCCCATGGGAGACATGGGCACCTGGAAGGTTTGAGGGTCGATATTCCTCAGGGTGGGACCTGGGAGTGGGGACACCCAAAGGAGTGACCAGCTGGGAGATTGTGGGACAGAGGGAAACCCAGGGCACAGAGCCCCACGTCATCTCCCAGACCCTGCTGGATCTCAGGATGGTCCTGTGCTCCTTAGGCACGGGGACACCAGGGGAAAGGGCTTGGGAATGGGTTTGTTGGTGCATGTCACCACAATTCACATCCTGCATTCAGGAACAGGGAAATACTCCCTTTAAAACACAGGGTAATTGTTGACGTCGTCATTTTTATTTTTGTTTTTCCTTCAGCTGTAAAAATCCTGGGAACCCTGAGCGTGGAGTAAGGAAATGATGCTTTTTCCTGCAGTGACTGAGCCAATAAAAGGCAGCTGTTGGGAATAATGTCCCAGTAGGCAAAGCAGCTCATCAATCTCAGCTGCTGCTTCTATGAACATATTATATAATAATGCCTTCTCTCCAAAAAAAAATGCTGTAAAGGTCTCTCTTCTTCCCCTAAATATCACCAGGGGAAGCCATAAATTCTGCTCCAGCGTTAATCTGTTCTATCATGGTGATATATCCATTAACGGATATCATCTATCCATTAAACCTTCCATCCTTGCCCAGGAAGAAATAACAATATTTCAGTGTTAAAAAGAAGTTTGTATTTTTTTGCAAAGTGACTGATTTGTCTGACTTTTCTAGACTCCACAGGCTGAGAGTCTTTTATCTAAGCAGCCCAGAATTCTTTCCTTTGCCATCAAGGCCTAGCTGCCTGCTCACTACCAGGCTCAGGGCAGAGCTCAGCCCTTGCCAGACTTAACCCTTTATTCCAGCTGCCAACGTGAGCCGTCAGTGCACGGATTTGGGGGCAGGTCAGGAACATGCATCCAGCTAATTAGTAGCCCATCAGGAGCTGGAAAGCAAATAAAAACTGCAGACAGGCCCTGGCACAGCAGACAGGTCCTCACAGGGTGAGCAAAGCGAGTGCTGTGCTTCTGGCAGTACTAACATGGCATTTTCAAGGATAAAAATCTGCCTGCCATAGCAGGGAGGAAAAATCCATTATATGCCTAAAAAATGAATAACACAGTCCATACCTCCTTGGGCTATAATTGCAGCTTTTCCTGCAGGTTATGCAGATATTTACACTTATATCATACTTGCAATATTATCTTTACTAAGAACCATATATAATTTCAGCATGAAAGCTGGGATTGTGGAACCCAACTCAACAAGGAGTAAATTCTTGTGAACATCAAACCATGCAGTGGACAGGCCCTGCTTGGGATAGTCAGGGAACTTGAGTGGGTTTTGTGAACTTTACAGGACGGGGTGCTGGAATGGGAGGTCTTGGAAGGAGAGCCTGAGAATACTGACTGTCAGCACATGTTTGAAATGAGAAACAAATATAAGGAAGTGCGTTTATGACAGCAGATGAATATTTACAGAAATATTTAATGCCAGCATAGCCAGTCAATGAACATGGAAATTCCAGCAACAGGATCCTGGGCTTGCTCTAAATGAACCAACAGCCTCATGTACCAGGAAGCAAGACCTTCCTGTCAGCTGCACACTCTGACAGAAAGAATCTAAAGCCACTACACAGTTCATAATACTTCATTCTGCTGAGTTATTTTTCATTCTAAATTTTATATCATTCTACTACATCCCTGCTAATTTGCATGTCTATTAATAATATTAAATACCCACTCAAAATCCTGTAGGGAAAATGGCAAGTTTGTTAATATCCTTGCAGAGGATTAAGCATGACCTGAAATCCAGAGTCTTTATAAGCACTTTGGTGCTTTTCCCACTACTTTTACATTTTTCCCAACTTTGAAGGCTGCTGTTGTACCTGCAGGACTTCCAGGCTGTAATGCATCATTTATTATGTCCAGCAGGTGACTGGTGGTTAACATTGATCTCCAAATGAATGTGATTGTTTGTTGGGTTTTATTTCCTGCAGCTTTCCCGGGGAGCTTCGTGTTTCTGTCAGTGACAAGATGACAATTCATATTTCTACCAAATGATCCAGTGACTCATCCTATTAACTCCGCTGGAATACATGCTTCCAGTCGTCCTGCCACGGTGAGTCCGTGGGATTTTGCATTCTTGCTGGGAATATGATTCAAGACTTAGCCCATAGTAAGTGTTTGGTAGTACAAATAATCTTTTCCTAAAGCAGGAACTTCCCAGGGATGACCACAGCCCCAAATAGACCAAATATTGCATATGACAGCTATTTTTAAAAAAGTTATTGAAGTATTTTAGAGCAATTGAGATACTGGTGGCCTCATGTTTTATACATTGCCTGGTTGGTTTGGACTGGAGGCCCTGTGAGAAGGAGCCTCATGGGTTATGGGAACTGATATCAAGTCATAAGAAATTGGCCCTTGAAAATCTTGCCCTGTGAGGGGATCCCCATCTGGCCAAGAATGAGTGTACCATGAGTCATGATGGAAGAATGGGACATCCAAAAAACCCCGAATATCCAGCATGACAGAATATGGATTATGATTTCATACTGGGTGCCCAAATTAAACTCCTCATTTTGTGCCTCCTGAGAACTCGCAGCTCGTCGAGGCAATATCCTGGAACATTCCAGTAGAAACAGAATCCCAGGATGGTTTGGGTTGGAAGGGCCCTTACATCCCATCTTGTTCTGTGGGCAGGGTAACACCCATAGTCCAGGATGCTCCAAGCCCTGTCCAATCCAGCCTTGGACACTTCCAGGGATGGGGCAGCCACAGCTTCTCTGGGCACCCTGTGCCAGGGCCTCCCCACCCTCACAGGGAAGAATTCCTTCCCAATATCCCATCTAACCCTGCCCTCTTTTCCTTAAAACCATTATCAAGGTTCTTGGGTTGGGTGGAAAAAGTAGGACACATTTTTGTGGATCAAATCTCCTCTTGTGTTTACTTTCTGTGCCCTTGAAGGTGACATTCTGTGGCAGGGCCCAAGCCTACAGCTTTGCAGTGCATTTTGCCCACCTTGCAGCTTTATCTGCCAGGGAAGAGCTGATATCATTTGTTATCCCAGGGAAACTCGATGGTAACTGGACTGAAAACTGATGGCAATTCATGCATTATCTCTTGATAACAGGGTAAATAAACACTGCCTCCACCGCGTGCATTAACATTAATGGAAGGAAAAACTCATGGAAAACACTGTCAAACCAGTTTAAATATGTCCCCATTTAGGTTCCCCAGATGCTTTACTGCTTCTCCTTGTCTCATCTGGGTTTAAATTACGACTGGAAGTCCCTCCACATTTGACATTCCTGCCTTTGGAGCTTATGCCAGCTGCAGTCCTGAAGTAAGTGAGCAAAATACTTCCAAATGCCCGGCTTAATAGAGAAACGGATCTTTGAATTAAAATAAAGCTTTAGCAGGATATCATGAAAATTGTCAGTGATGTACATCATGTGTAAGCAGGAAAACCAGTGCAGAGATGTGAGGAATGGCAGCTTCTGTGGGCGTTTCTGGAGCGATCCCCCAAAACAAGGCCACCATGGCAGCTCCCAAGACATTTTGCTACATCTCCTTTTTAGCCTCTCCTCCCGGGCAACAAGGGACTGGATGAGGAGAAACAGTCTCACTATGTGCCAGGGGAGGTGCAGGTTGGACATCAGCAGGAATTTCTTCATGGAAAGGGTGCTCAGGCACTGGAAGGGGCTGCCCAGGGAGGTTTGGAGTGCCCATCCCTGGAGGTGTCCAAGGAAGGACTGGAGGTGGCACTCAGTGCTCTGGGCTGGGGACAAGGTGGGGATGGGGCACAGGTTGGACTCGATGGTCTTGAAGGGCTTTTTCAGCCTCACTGATTCTGGAGTTCTGTGATCTGTGAAAGGTCCCTGCACAACCGATTTCAAGTGCAAAGTAAAAAGGATTTGAGCATTTAAGTATTCCCAACCTTTATTGTAAACAGAAAAACATGGGAGCAGATAGAAGCAAAGAGAAGAGGATGGAGCTGCCACAGCTGCACAAAAACAATTTCAGCTGTATCCTGCCTGAAAATGCCAGCACATGGCAAACCCTTTGAAAACACACTGAATCAACATTATGGAATACATAAAAAGAGAATCTAAACAGTTTATCAGTAAAATATGAGCTAAATTTGATGAGACTGTTCTCTAGACTGTAAGTATCTGTTTCTATGAAAGTTGTGGGGAACATGAAAGCTGTCATTAGCATGGCAGATTTGCTTCTTTCAGATGTAAAGCCAGATCTGCTTGGATTTTTTTGATGAAGCTCATGCACGGTGGAGTGCTAAGAGGGGCTTAATGAAACATTTTATCATGATTGTAAGCCCAAACTCAGAGTTGCTTGATCCAAAAAGAAAATTAGAGCCTCTAATTTCAATAGGAAAATAAATGATAAAATTTAACAATTATTATGTTTAATGATCCAACAGAATCCAAACATTTTTCCACATTGTGACTGCTTTATCAGCTGAAGGTGACCACTCAAGGACAAGTTGGAAGCTGAGTCAGGGAAATATTTTTCTAACCTTATAATAAGGATAATATGTCACAAAACTTGACTGGGTCTGATCCATCTTATTCTGTGCTTCTCTAGCCAGGGTATGTAAAAGAAAACACCCTGAAAACTGCTTTTCCTTATCATTTTATCTGGTAGAGATCTTTAATCAGGTGGGATTCAGGGTCTATTGCAGTTTATGGTAACATTTTAAATCCCATAAACAAAAAAACTTAAAAAAAAAACCCACTAGGAGACAATCTCAGTAAATTAGAAATATTGATGAAATGTGGAAAAAAACATCCTCTTTTGAATTTCACTGCCATGGTGGTGACGTTTGTGCAGCTTCCATTTGCCCACGTGCAGACTTTAGGACAATAAAACCCTGAATGTGGAACACATGAGATGCTTTGGGGTGGAAGTTTGGTTTTTGGTTCCTGTGGAAAGAGTTTCACAAAGGGAATTCTTTGGCAGGGGGCAGCAGGGATATCTTAGGGAAGGCTGGGATTGGGGGTGCCAGTGAGGTGAGGTGTATCTGCCTCCAGGGATCACCGAATCCCAGGATGGCTTGGTTGGAAGGGACCTTAAAGATCACCTGCTTCCAGTTCCACTTCCACTTTCCCAGGTTGCTCCAAGCCCTGTCCAACCTGGCCTTGGACACTTCCAGGGGTGGAGCACCCACAGCTTCTCTGGGCACCCTGTGCCAGGGCCTCCCCACCCTCACAGGGAGGAATTTCTCCCTAATTTAATCTAAACCTCTCCTCTTTTACTTCAAAACCATTCCTCTGTCCTATCACTCGCTTCCCATGTAAATTGATCATCCTTCATGGCAAACAGCACCAGTTTCCAAGGAATAAAGTGATTTTCCAGCCTGTTTTCCCATTAACCAGCTCAGTACTCACTTGTGCTAGGCTTCATCCAAGTGCTGTGGTCATGTGCAGGGAGTTTCCTTCCCTTCATCCCAGGATCTTTTGTTTTACACAACACTTGGACTGATTACAACCTCAATGTTGCTGCTGATGTATTGCAACTGAGGTTCATTACATTAAAATAACTCCTGGCATTAACCTGAGCACCTCAGTAAATAAGTTTACCCCTGCTTTGAGAAATCAGGTTCCTAATGACTATAAAAGCGCCTGGAAATTGTTCCTGTTGCCAGACAAGACTGAGGAAAAGAACAAGACAAAATCCTTCTAGGAGAATGCAGGGTTAAATACTGGGTTGCAAACTGGTAGCAAATTAATAAATAATAAATACTACTACTACTAATGTCTATTTAGGTTTACCTGCAAATTAATTATAGTTTTGAAAACTGATTTCCTGAGTTTTTTTCCTAGAACATTTTCCTCACTTGTCAAAGTTGAAGGTGTTATTTCAGCACAGAATTCTTTCATATTTATCATAAAACATTAATGATGAGACTCTGAGCTCCCAAAGCCTCCTCAGATTCTTCAGGAACCACTTCAGAGAAATGACATTTTGAGGAACGACTCTTCAACACAAAAGAGAGATTTACTGACATTACCTTCTCCTCTCAGTTTCAAACCTCAGTATATTGCAATAACATCTGAAATACCTAAAAACATGTAGCAATAAAGGAAGGATTTCTAAGCTCATTTAGGGATATATCCATCTTCTGACTTTCCAAGTGTTCGAAGAGGGTCCCTCTGCTAAAAGGGGATTGAATTTCAACATTCCCTTCTCTACTCCCCCCTTTTTTTTACATCACAGCATCAGCCTCAAAAAGGTCAAAGTTTTGCAATATCAGACAAATGCCATAATAAAAACCACTGCTTAGACAACAATTCTGACAGTTTTAAGTTTGTTAGGGGATCATTGGGGCTGGTCCACCATAATCTGACATGAAATAAACTGGACTTGATGATCTTGGGAGTCTTTTCCAACCTTAATTCTGTGGTTCTATGAATGACTCAGGTGACAACATGGCAGCAAAAACATCTGAACAAAACCCTCTCCTTCCAACCTGCCTCCACCCAAGGTTGTCTCACTTCCAGAATGTCTGTAACAGCTGTTTTTTAGGATAAACTTGTACTCAGTTGTCATAAAAGCTCTGAAGGATGCTTTGCAATAGTTTTAAAGGAATAAGCATGGAATTCTACTGAATATTTAATGGTGAAATCATTAGATGTAAAATTGGCAGTGCTGTGGATGGCCATTTCTCTTCTTTTCAATTCGAATGTTGTGTCCTCTAAATGCCTGCAGGAAAAACGTGGATATTTCTGAACACACCTGAAAACACACCTGATATGTGTGTGGAATTATGCACTGTGTACACAATGCCAGG
This sequence comes from Daphoenositta chrysoptera, assembly GCA_013397915.1. Taxonomy (NCBI): domain Eukaryota; kingdom Metazoa; phylum Chordata; class Aves; order Passeriformes; genus Daphoenositta; species Daphoenositta chrysoptera. Next base: position 447,285 of record VZRO01005235.1, on the reverse strand, counting down.
AGCTACGTGGTTGTGCCAGACCCATGGGACTGATTCCAAGACCTTCACACTGTCAATTAAATTCCCAACTTCAGTCCTGCTTTAGCCAACTTTTAAAACATTCCTTCAACTTCAAACATCTGGTTAGTCCAATTTGTTGTCATGAGGCCAGGAAGGTGCTTGGAATTACATATGCTCTTGATCAGCTTAGTGCGAGCTGAAATTCAAGCAGAATTATGTGAAATAGAGCTCTGCCATATTCCCAAGCCATTTGGCAGCTCACAAGTTACTTTAAATTACAAAAATATTCCAGAATGTGGAATCTGAAGGCGAGGGAAGGGGAATGTATGACAACGTACATATGGAGTCACTACTAGTAAAGAAACAACAGTGGGGACTTTTCAGTAGTGTTACTTAGTATGATTTTACTTTATTTTAATTCTTGAGCTTTGGCTGAAAGAATATGTCTGAGCCATCTGGCTGCAGAAACACTCGTGGGTGTTTCAGTAGCAGGTTCTGGGTGCTGGCAGATTCCCAAAGGCCCTTCTTCCACCCGGCTGGTGCCTCACTGAGCACGTTCAGATCCCACCTGGACACCACCTGAGTGTCTCATCTCCTTGCTAGATGTGAAGGCAAGATATCATTTTAAACTGAGAAGTTCCCAGATCTGACCTTTATCCCATGTATTCCATAGGTGCTTCTTTACAGGCTCTCTTGAGGTTCTTTCTCCACAAAACTGGAAAGGATTTTCTCACTAGATGTGCAAACCACAACTTTCAGCATTGTTACATGAATGGAAAACATGGTTAATGGCTTAGGAGGGAAGTATTTTCCTCAGAAACATCATGGAAACAGCTTGACAGTTATCAGACATCCAGTCCTTAAACCACAAGTGATATTAAAGGATGCATGTGTTTAGATGTTCCATAGAGACCAAAGTTCATCCAAGGCATATGGCTGCATAAACAGGGAGAAGGTTGCATCATTCCCGGTTTTCACAAAAAACTTCCTGGTCTTTTAGTACTTTTAAGTATTCAAGTCACTGAAGATCAAGGGAAATGTCTAGGCAGGACAGAAAGAACAAATTTGCTCATTTTGCTCATTTTAGTTCTTCACGGTGAAATTTATTTGGAGTTTCATTAGAACCACCAAGTATTTTGTGTTATTAACCTTTGAGTAGTTTTAAATTGGGTCTATATGGTTTGCTGCATTTACTTTGAGTCATGGGTTATACAATAACGTGATGGCTTCTCAGCAGGATTAAAACCTGAGTACATTAAAATTCAATTAAAAGCCTGTGACAAGTGCAGTGGTTGACTCAGACCATTAACTGGTGTTGTGTCTCTGTAAAATGAACAGCTCTGTCACTTCTCTGGGGGAGGAAGTGTGGTGTAACCAAGTGAAATGTCCTCTCTTGTATTCCAGGAAGTTCTAAAATTTGTCTCTAATTCCTCTTTCTCCCTGTTTAGCCAACTGATATCACAATGACTGAGGACTTGGACCACAGATTCAGTTATCTCACCTGGGATCAGATTAAAATCCTGGATCAGGTTTTAGCTGAGGCTATACCTATTCACGGGAGAGGAAATTTTCCAACCCTGGAGGTAAAGCCGAAGGATATCATCCACATGGTAAAGGAGCAGCTCATTGAGAATCAGATCCAGGTTAGAGACATCCGCCTGAACGGTTCCACTGCCAGTCACATCCTGGTGAAGCACAATGGCACCAGTTACAAGGACCTGGACATCATTTTTGGAGTGGAACTTCCCAGTGAGGTCGAGTTCCAGGTCGTTAAGGAAGCAGTTCTCAATTGCCTATTGGACTTCTTGCCAAAATGTGTTAACAAGCAAAAAATCACAGCTCAGACCATGAAGGATGCCTACGTGCAGAAGATGGTCAAAGTCTCCACCGACCACGACCGCTGGAGCCTCATCTCACTGTCCAACAACAGCGGCAAGAACGTGGAGCTGAAGTTCGTCAGCTCGCTGCGGCGGCAGTTCGAGTTCAGCGTGGACTCCTTCCAGATCATCCTGGACTCCATCCTGGCCGTCTACAGAGCCACAGACCGGCCCCTGACACAGGACTGTCACCCCACCGTCATCGCCGAGAGCATGTACGGGGACTTCAACCAAGCCATGGACCACCTGAGATACAAACTGATCTCCACCCGCAACCCGGAGGAGATCAGAGGAGGCGGCCTCCTGAAGTACAGCAACCTCCTGGTCCGTGACTTTAAGCCGGCGGATGAGGCTGAAATTAAATCTCTGGAACGTTACATGTGCTCCAGGTTCTTCATTGATTTTCCCGACGTTGCCGAGCAGCAGAGGAAAATCGAGTCCTACCTACGCAACCACTTCATCGGGGAGGAGAAGAGCAAGTACGACTACTTGATGACCCTGCGTGGGGTGGTGAACAAGAGCACAGTCTGCCTGATGGGACACGAGCGAAGGCAAACCCTCAACATGATCACAATTCTGGCTTTGAAAGTGCTCGGAGAGCAAAACATCATCCCCAACGCGGCCAACGTCACGTGCTACTATCAGCCTGCTCCCTATATCAGTGACAGAAACTTCAGCAACTACTACATTGCTCATGGACAGCCCCCTGTGTTCTACCAGCCGTACCCTTTCCACATACAGCTACAGAGCGGGATGGTGTAGGAACACTCCGACCTCCAAGCACTCATCACTGCTCTCTTTCCAGTTCTCTCTTTAATAAAGGCCTCATTAAAGCGAGTTTTATCAGCACTTTTGAGTTAAGGACATATTTTCGTGCAAGTTGCCAAAGTTGTTTGGTTGATCAATGTCTAACTCACCATTAAGCAGGTGAAATAAGTGAAGCGTCTGTCATTCGTGAAGTGTTTATACCTTGATGTGTGTTTGGGCTGTATTTTTTTGCAATGAAAAGAGAAGGATATAAATTATTCTAATTTTATAAAAATGAAATGCACTAAGTTCTGGGTTCTAAAAAAAAAAAAAAAAAATTCTTAAGCAAAATTTAAATGGTGTCAATGAAAACTGAAGCCAATGAAATACCTCTCTGTAGAAATGCCTGATGTTGGAAGGGACAGTGCTCTGGGTACGTCGAAGTCAATCATCCCTTGGTTTTATCCATGCAGTTCCAGCAACATTCATTTGCAGCACCTTTGAAAATACACATTGATGGGTCACCTCTTGGTGGTGTGAGCTCTGTGGATCGTTCCTCAGGTCAGTCAGAGTCACTCCCCTCCCCAGAGTACTGGTTCATACTGGTGAGTGGGAAATGGCCCTACCAAGAGCAGACTCAGCATTTTGTGTATCCAAAATTTCCACTGATCCCAGTGAAAGATTTGGCTGCTCAAGTCAGGCAGCGTCAGAGCCCAGGATCTGCCTCACAGATAATGAAAGCTGTAAGAGATACAACTATTCTGATTAAATTGGCCTTGAAAGCCAAGGCAAGAGAATGAGAAAGGAGGTGAAAATTGAGCAGATCAGGCTCGCTTTCTACTGCTAATTTGTTATTGATCAGAGCTGCTTTAATGCGCAACAAACAGAGTCAGGAAAAAACTCCAGAAGCCCAGGACTGCACTATTTTTAGGTGAATTAAAACAAATCCTTGGCAGTGGCATTTGAAAAACTATTTTATACTGGTAAAGTCCTGTCTGTGTTTAGATACGTGCACACATCCACCAGTAGCAAACGAGGATTTACGATCAGGAAGCAAAACATGAGTTACACATTTGTGTGTGTATGTGTGAGTGTTTACCAAAGATAAGTTTTAAACATGTCACATAAGTGCCTCCCTGTGCCAGTTGCTCCATGAAATGTTGGAAATGGTGCCAGAGAGCTCCTGAATTATGGAAAGGGAAACATGGAAAGGGAAACACACCCTGGGGTTGCAAAGTGTTTGTAGCAGCGACGGGCAGAGGGTTTCCTCCAGGACGAGCAGGTTTGGGACAGATGGATCTAAAGTGGTGTCACCAAAACCAAACATGGGAAAAGGAATATGGAACAAGAAGGACTAGCGGGAAAAGGAGGCTTGGAAGGGGTGTGGGTATAAAATGGGAACAGCCAACTGGAAATGCAAGCTGTAGAGTTTCTTACATCGACTTCGTGTGTCACTGTGTCGTCCCTGTCACTGTTCATCCTCATCTCCTCCTGCTCCAAAGCAGTGGCTGCATTGCATCCATTTACAACAGCTGTCAGGCCTTGGGAATTTCTTGGGCTCAAGAGTTTGATTTATTTTACACAGAAATGTGGTTCATAAATGTGCTGTTTTAAATCAAACATTCCTTAATTTTCTAAGTCCAATTGCCAGTGAAATGTAGCTTCCCTTTTCCCTGTTCTATTCCTGTACATTTGAACAAAGAGTTGTTCAAAGACAGCTTTGCTGACCATCATCACTGAAGTCAACTTCTTTCTATAAAATACAGTGCAAAAACCTGGTATTTCTGCAACATAAAAAGGGTTTGCTAATGAAGCTGATTCATTTTGTGATGTCTTTCATGAATAGAGTACTGTTACTTTTGCTGATTTTTCAGGTATGTCCAATTTGGTGTCTGAAAGCACACTTTATTCAACTTCCACTAAGATCTTTCCATTGGTTAAACAATATTTAATAAAAACCATCAGTTCTAATTGCTCTGTGGTCAGCTATGGTAACACCATACTTGCATGAAAGCACTTCTAGGGAATTCCCCCTGTCAGGAGCAAAATGGAGTGAGACATGGTGGATTCCTTTTATTTCTGTTTTAATCGACCTGTCTGGATGACAAAGGGAACCTTCACATTTAGTTTGGTGTTTGCCATGTTAAATAGCACTGTGAAATTCTGTAAGAGCCTTACGTGGGTCATGTCCCTGCTACTGCTTGGGATCTGCAGGGATGAGGAGCTGAGAGCTGGACTGGGGAATCTGTGGGAATCAGGCATCCAAATGCCTTAAATTTCAGGAGGGATGGGGCTCCTAATCTCTCTAGATTTGTTGGAAAGTCCCAGTCCATCTGCACTGGCCTGTGACCTTAATGTAGTGTTGCCACTTTGATTTATTACTCCTCCACTCCTGGTTTCCTTGGTTGCTGGGTGGAAAAATGGATTGATCTTCCCAAGAACCAGGGAACAGGTCAGGCAGGAAGGAGCATTTTCAGCGTGTCTTGCATGGCCAGTGATCCAATACCCGGAAAAATTCTTCACTAAGGTGTTCTCTAACCAACAAGTAGAAACATGCATTGGGTAAAGGACTAAAATTCTTTCCAAATCAGATATTGTGGAAGTATCAGGAGTGGTGAACTCGCTGTGGATTTGTATAAACCAGCCTGTGCACTTGTACAGAACTTTATTTAAATATATATTGAATTCTGTCACCTCTCTGTTGATCCAGGTTAGGCAAGGAAGGGCTCAGCCAAAGTCCATGGAGCTGGTGGGAAGAATCCACCTGGCTGCAGTGGGCTTTGTACCCCAGGAAAGAGGAAGGACTTGGGGGAGCACCTACAGGCTAAGGTACAACGACATCAATATGCAAAAATCTCTCAGGTATAAATAAACCCTTTAAATTTATGGAAAAAGGTCTTATATTTCTTACCTAGAGGTAGTTCAGTTCTGAAGGTTGAGGTTGTGATTTTGTATATGTAAGCAGATACATGTAATTTATTTAGCCTTACATATATAAAATCTTGTGTATCTACACCTACAGGGGCAATTAACAAAACCTGGTAGTTTTAATTATTTCTTTCCAGATGTTCTATTGATACCTGGCAGCAGTAATTGACCTGGAGGGTTTTTTCCCAAGGTCATAATGACTCTGTAAAGTAATATTAAAAAGGGGATGATGTATTGACTGCTGCTTGCAAAACACTGGTATCAGTGTGTAGGATGAAATATTGGAACCTCTTCTCCAGTTGTTACTGATTTTATCATGTGCAGATATAAATCTACAAAGAATTGAGAGTTTTCTCAGTGCCAGTCTCCTGAGCTTCATGTTTGCATTATAATTATATCTCGTTGTTACAATCTGTTCAATGATTATAATGTCTGGAAATTGTAATGCTGATTTTATTTAATCACAAAACTTCTTAGGGTTTACAGCTTAAAGTAATCTAATGTTGTCAGGACCTAAGTGTTACAGTTTCAAGTGCTTTCCTAAAAAAATGTCCTTTGAATTTTGTGTTTTGTTGTAAAAGGTCTATTTGAAGCAAATACTTTATGGTAGTTCCTTTAAAATGTATTTTGTGAGCTTTATACTTGACACGTTACAGAGGTTTTTGCAATGGATAAAATGAATGCAAATTGTCCTCAGTGGGGGTGTTGCCTCTCCCTGTGTTACCCAGAGGATCTGTGAGGGGATTTGGGTGGTGTTAGACGAGTTACAGTGATAAATTGGGAATAAATTTGGAGTTACACAGGTGTGAATTCAAGATGAGCTGCAGAAATACCTGGAGAAAGGAGGGCAGCAAGCTCAGTTTTGGTTTGATCCTTTTTCTATTAAATTAATCACATGGAAGGGCATTCAGGACAAAGCTGTTGCAGATGAAATATTCCTCTTAATGTGCCATCTGAAGCTGTGGAAAAAATATTGTAATGCTACAAATGTGTAAGAATCCCACCAATTTGTAGGTCATTAGTCCACGGTGTTGACTGGTGCCTTTGGGTATTTGGGGGGTGATCATTAAAAGAACATTTTATTTAACGTGTGGTTTCCTGTAATCCCTTCATTGCTCCAGCTGGAGCAGGCAGGTTTCTCCAGGAAGCCAAACTGGAGTGGGGTAGCTGCAAGAGAGATGAAAATTTGGTTCCAGTTCCTTAGGTGGATAAACCTCAGCTCAGGTTCATCCTGGCAGAGCCACCGGGGAGGTTCCAGAGCAGCAGATCCCGTGGATCTCCCATCCCTTGGAATGGCTCCGTGCTCGCTGTCACCAGGCTTCTGTCAAATACTCACATTTGAAGTGCCTACATCTCTATATTTATATAATAAAAAACCTGACTGTCTGCTGGGACAATAAAATTAATACTTCGATGACAAAGGATTGGACTTTACATATGCACATCCCCATAAATCTAATCCCATATTTATCCAGGATTTCTGGTGATGTTGGACCAAGGTTGGAAGAACTCCCACAAACTTATGGGTTTTAGCTGGGCAATATAACCACACTCATCACAGTTACATTTCTGGTTGTTTTCTTGGATTTTCTGGGTTTTGGGCAGTTGGGTTTGGGATTTTTTAGCGTTGTTTATGGTTTCATGGGCTGGGCTTTGCACTACTGCTCATTAATTCAGAGTTTTTAAAGAGGACAAGAAAATACTGTTCTTTCTCTGGGGGAGTGTCATACCTGTTAAATCCCATGGACTCTCAGAGTCTTACAGAGGAGGGGCAGGAACATTCCAGAGGTTTTGACCCCATGTGAGAGCTTGGAAATTCCCAACTGACTCAAAATGTTCCTCAGTGTTTTCCCCAGCTCCTCTCAGCTCTTCCTTGGGCACCGGAGCCATCCCAGGCTCTGGGTGTGGGAGGGCAGCGAGACCCCTGCACTCCAGGGAAACCTTTTTTCCTCAATTTTATCAAACATTACTAAAGCCAGGCTTTTTTCACTTGTTTTTCACTGTGCAATGGGTAAATTTTTGTAAAAGCCCTCCCATTATTTTAACCAGCAAACACCATTTAATAATAATTTAATTTCCTGACTGGTTTTTTTTTAATACAGTTGGGTTTTTCAGAGTTTGCGTCAATAAAATGGGAAGTGGGGAAGTGAGAAGGCAGCATATTTAGGGGAGTTTCCCTTCCTTAAATATTCACCAGATGCTTTCCTGAGGAATTCAAAATCTGAGGAAATACATGAAGCTGAGCGAGAGCTGTTTTGTGTTCTAGTCCCTGCCACCCCCATTTTTTCTGCTCCATCAATCCCCATCATTAAATACTATTTCATAAGCAAGCGATTTTCTTCTTCCCAGCTGCCTCCATATTCAGCTCCATTTCATCCTGTGCCATTGCAGAACCTGTGCCTCGGAAATCACAATTAGTTACCATGGAAAGCAATTCAAGACCGTAATAAATACACTCAAAGGCTGCTCACTCTGCCTAGGATTCCAAAATAAAAGTAAAAATAAGTCCTCTGGAGAACTGGATGCAGATCATGGATGTTTATGGGTAGAGTGTGCTGGTACATCCCCAGGTCAATGCCATTTTTATTTCATTTTCCTCATGTCTGGGAGCATGGGAACAGCAAACCCCTCCACGATGCAGCCCTGCTCCCTCCCAAGCCCACCCTCCAACAGGAACCCCTTCTCCCATCCTCTGTTTCATTTTCCTATAAATATTCCCATCCTGTTGTTGATAGGAGTTTATTCACACTCCTTCTGCTTTGCTGCTGGGATAGACAGGGACAGGATGCTGCCCATATGTCCCTGGATTTCTGCACACACGGAACCGGCGGCGTTTCCACGTCCTGGGAGCTGCCCAGGGCCAGCTTTGCCCTCCCGTTTTCCCTCTGGAGCAGCAGGAGGATGACAATTCCCAGCTCGAGATGATGCGACCCCGCAGTGCTCTCACCATTCTTGCCAACAATTTCTTCCTCCAGCGTTTTCTCAGCTCCTGACATTTTCCAGACAATAGGCTGGAATTGCAGCTCGTGGTTCTGTCTAAAGGATCCACATGGATGTTGGAATAGATCCCTTTTTACTGTATTGCCTACTTATCCCTGGCAGCTCCCAGGGAATGGCATTGCCCAAGCAAGGATCTGGATTCACCACCGGCCTCGAATGGCTGATTTACCCCCAGGCCAGGAGAAAGAGCTGTGACCTTCCCTTATTGAAGTACCAACAACTCATTACACCTCCTTAAAACTGATTCAACCAGAAGTTCCACCCCAAACACTCAGTTGTGGAACACTAGGATCATTTAGGTTGGGAAAGACCTTTGAATACTGTATTTAGTGAGTGAATTTCTCAACTCTTATTGCAGGAAACCAAAGTGCCACAAGTGTTCCCACCCAAGGTGTGGGCCAGGCATGTGTGTTGTGCTCCTTCCACTGAGACACAGCCCTGGGGACATTTAGGTGCTTTCCTGAACTGAAATAGGAGTTTTCCCCCATGGTTTCCAAGCCAGGTCATAACAAGAAAACAGATTCTAGGACAAGAACTCAGGAAGGGCCCTGGGAGAGCATGGTTTAGGTAAAGCCAATCTGTGCTTCTGTGAAAGTACAAAACAAGGGGTGCTCAACGCCCCTGGGAAGCCAAGGAAGAAGAATCCCAGCCTGGAGCTGCTCCCTTGGCCTGGGTGAGGCTTGGTGACCCTGGCTTTGCCAGTTTGGGAAGCAGGATGGAGCCTTTGGCCGTGTCCATGTCCTGCCCGGTGGCCACGAAGGGCCCTCGGTCCCGCTCGGCCGGGGACAGCAGCTCCATGGAAACACCGCTGGACATCGTTATTTATGGCCCTTCAGTCACCCTGGAAACAAAGTAGCTGCTCCCAGACATGACTTTTAACACAGCTAATTATATCATTAGTGTCAGGGCCACTTAACCACGGCCGTATCCTTTCCCTGGGCCGCTGCTGCCGAGGTTTCCATGGGAATGACCGGGCTCCACGCCTTGGAGGGGACACAAGATGTGACAGCACCAGGGTGAGGTGTCAAAGCTTTCTGCCACTCGTCCCAGGGCAGGTTTGGTGGCTAATCCCAGTCCTGCACTGGCTAAAAAAGACTGTTCAGAGAGCAGGAAACTGCTGATGAATTCAGTCTGATTTTGTGAGCGCTCTGCCCTGAAACATTTCTGGTGCCATCCCTGTGTGTGGGACTTCAACAGCACTCCCACCTCAGAATCCACTGAAGCGAAAGAATTCATTCAATAAAAGATAATTACAAAAAAAGAGCAAAGTGAAAGCTTTCCTCCCTCTTTCCCAGGGCTTCCTGATCAGCCCCAGCAGCGCTGATCAGCACTTTAAGGTTTCAGAATGACTCAGAGGAGGTTTTGGTGGGTGTCCAAACCATTCATTGCCTGGCACAAGCCACTGATTCCGTGGGGAATGTGACCATGTCCAAGAGCCATGTCCAGCCAGAATCTGCTGCAACAAGAGCCTGCCAGGCTCCTGAGATCCACAGGCAAGCAGCAAAACGCTGCTGTTTTCCTCCTCAGTTGTTCATACCTGGGGCCAAATCACTGCTGATAGGTTTTGTGAAGTTTAACAGCATTAGAGCCACACACTCACAAAGAATATTGCCTTTAGTTTCTGACTGAGCAGCAAACAGCTCTGTAAAGAGCTAATAAATGATGCTTGAAAGAAAAAACCACTAAATTATTAAATCCCTGTCCCAAAGGCTGCACATGTCAGAGCTTGCTTCCCTTACAGAGCTGTTTCCCTCCAGAAACAGCCCTGATGGATGGGCTGGTGGGTCTGGGGCCGACCATCAGCATCCAGCCGTTCCACAGAGGAGCTGTCACCACGACTGGCTGGGGCTGGCAGCATTTTGGGGGTGATCAGTGTGTTTTGAGAGGCTGATCCCTCCCCAGAGCTGCAGGTGGTGGTTTCTGAATGAGGGCAAGTAAGAGGAGGGATAGATGGGCACATTAAAGCTGAAAACAGTGCTTGTGGATTTAGAGGAATTGGTTAAAAAATAACGAAAATCACTAAAGAGTCACTGAGAACCACATGAGTCTGGTTCCTCTCACCTGGGAGAGATGGATGCCTTCGTTAGCAGGTGATACCCAACAGATCCAGCACTGCTGGAGGCACAGGTTTAACCAGGGAATATGGAAACCACGGGGAGATGGATGTTGTGGAGATGTGTCAGAAGCCCTGAGAATAAACCTGAGTGCCTGGTGGGTATTTTTCAGCAAAGACAAGTTGTGCAGTTGGGGAGTGTTTTGCTGGGGTTCAGCTCCACAGTTCACATGCAATGGGAGTTTTTTCCCCTTTTGGTGATGGTTCTATTTATCCCCTGTACCCATTACCCCACGTGGAACATCCCTGGACCCAGCCATGCACCCACCTCTGACATTCCTTTACAGGAGTTCTAGAGGTTCCTCTGCCTGCTCTGCTGCAGCTGTTTCTTGCTCTAAAGCAGAAAAAAACTCGCAAAATGACGTGTCTTTGTAGAGGAAACAATGTCAAAAAGAAATTACTCCTGGCTGGAAATAAAAGGAAGAAGGTGGCTCTTGACTGGAAACCCTTTATTGCAAGGTTTGGGCTGGAGGGCCCCAATTCCTGCTCCCACCCCATCCCTTTCCACCCCAGCTCTGGGAAAGGCAGTGGGAGCAGGGGTTGGGCAGTCACCCCAGTCAGCAGAGCGGGATTGGGCTCCTCTCCCAGATTCCTGTTGGGAAGACCCCATGGGAGGCAGGGCTGAAGGGCTGCAACACAGCAGCAGAGCCTGTTCTTCATCTTTGTTCTCCATGGACAGAGGGGAGTGGGGCAGGAATGGCTTCCCACTGCCAGAGGGCAGGGTTGGATGGGATATTGGGAAGGAATTCTTCCCTGTGAGGGTGGGCAGGTCCTGGCACAGGGTGCCCAGAGCAGCTGTGGCTGCCCCTGGATCCCTGGAAGTGTCCAAGGCCAGGTTGGACAGGGCTTGGAGCAACCTGGGATAGTGGAAGGTGTCCCTGCCCGTGGCAGGGGGTGGGATGGGATGAGGTTTAATGTCCCTTCCAACCCAAACCATCCTGGCACTCCATGTGCTGTCAGTGCTGTGCCTGGATTGACTCTGGCACGGATTCTGCTGCAAATCCAACTCTGCAGCAGAATTCCTGCTCCCACCGAAATCCCCTGGCAGCCTCTGCCTCAGGTGCCAATTAGTTCAAACCTGACTCCAGCTGAAGAGCACCTGCTCATAAATATCCACAAATCCTCCCACATCCTGTTTGCATCATCCTCCCTGTGCTTTGGTGGGAGAGAACATGAGTAAATGACTGACTCACAAGGTCTTATTTCCCAAATTTCATGCAGTTTTCGAGTTTTCCTTGTACTTTGCATTAAGATGCTTTTATAACCTTCATTACACAGAGTGCAGACCCAAATAGCTCTTGAATTCATAAATATGGAGCAATCAATGTATTTTATTTTGCAATTATTGGGATAAACAAATAGAATATTTCGGGGCTGCTCAGATGTGCTCTGTAAGTGATGCCTTCCATTGTCCTTTAATTGTAAGGATTTGGTAAATGAGCTCTAAAGGGTCTATTAGTATTCGTTAGGCAGAAGCTCCCATACATTTTGTGCAAAATTAATGCAATAGAACTGTTTCTTCTGCTGATGACGTGGCTGAGCTGCAGCCCAGCTCAGTGCAGGTTTGGTACAGGTATCTTCCACGGCTTCTGCCCAGATCCTGCTCAGGAAGGTTACAAAGTGGCTTTTTTCAGCTCATGGCTCTGTAGTGAACACAGGTGGGCTCTCACCAATTTCCTGAGGATTTTCAGGGTCCATTGCCCAGCTGGGAAATGATGTTTGAAATCCAACCGGACCTTGGAATGCTAAACCACCATTACCAAGCCAATGCCTGTGGGGTGTCCCAGTGCTCCCCACTGTGAACCCCAAAAGTGCAGAGGGTGCTGCCAGTGCTGGGGCAGGGGAAGAGGAGGTGACCCCTGCCCAGGGGCTGTGGGGGCACATGGCAGGCAGCTCTTCCCATATTTTTTTAATATTATTTTACATCAAATGCATTTGAAACAGTTTGCAACTGCTATTTTTTTTGTTGGGTTTTGAAACATAAACCAATCTTTTTTCCTTTTTTAAATAAAACCAACTGCAACCAAAAGCCCAAAGAACAGCTACACAAGTCCAGAAGGATTTATAAAACCACAGGTGAAGAGCTGAAGACTTTTTCCTAGCAAGTTAAGGAAAATTTCACCTAAGGAGGGTTTCAAGGGTCTCCACTTGGTGGAAAATTCTTGAGGAGATGGGAAAGATGAGCTGAGGCTGAAACAGGTTGTGCAAAGGGGGGGAAATTCCACCAGCACGCCCCTGATGGATTCATGGATGAGGAGGTTCTGTGGGAACATCCACACCAGTGGCTTTGTCAGGAGCAGGAGGCAGCACATGGGACAAACCTTCCTGCGTCATCCCTGGAAAACAACCCCCACTGCCTGTCAGGGCGTGAGGATATAACATAATAAATACATTTATAATGGAGGGTAGGAAAGAAAAGCAACCCCGAACATGAATGGCGAGCTCTGCTGAGAGGAGATTTGTTATGGGTTTGTTGTGGGTTTGTTGTGGAGATGCCAACCTGGATCCTGCCAGGTGATTAATAACCCGGAACTGGAAAGATCCCACAGCCAGTTCCAGGAGCTGAATGAAAAACGAGTGGGGGCAGAGCAGGGGGGAGGCTGCAGGACGTGACAGGTTCCTTCAGACAGAGGTGAAAAATGACTGAGGGGAAGCACAGTTAAAAAACCAACTCAAAACCAATCAGGAAAGCTATAAAAAAATCAATTAAAATGTAATGAAGGCTAAGACATTCCGAATTTTCCTCTTCCCAAAAGTCTGATTAAATCAGCGCAGGGAATGGAGGAGCTTGGGCTCTCATCCTGAAGGGAAACACTTGTTGGAAAAGTGATCCATCAGACTGGGAGAAAAGTTCATCATCAGGGGATTACTTCTGGCAGAAGAGAATGCCACCCCAAGTCACAGCAAACTGTGGGATTTGGCTCAAAATCCCCGTGGAAGTGGCAGAAGCCTCGTTCGTTATCCAGAGGATCTGTTTAATAAAGAAGGGAACAGGTCAAGCAGCTGATGGCTCTATATAAATATTTAAATGGCACCAGAGCAGCCCAGCATTTGTGTTGCCCAGGGTTTCAGGCTAAATAAATGAAGCTGGCCTTTCCCACCTTGTCCTCTGCAGCTTGGTAAATATTTGGGATGCTCAGCCACCGAGGATAGAGTTTGGGAACAAACCCACACCAGGCACCGAATTTAAGAGCAAACAGCTCCATGCTCCCACTCTGAGGGAAGAAATGATTGCTGCTTTCTGGTTAAGTCAGAATAATGAAGAATTTAGTAAACTTGTTGCTTAAAGGCATCTGAAATTACAGATAAATGATGTAAACAGAAATCTTATTGATCTTTTGTTCCATCCCAGGGTCAGGCGAGGACAGGCAGCTCCACGTCTGTGGCACGTGATGTTAATGCATGGAAAGACAAACTCCAGCCTGCTTTCCCTGACCAGGAGCAACTCTGCTGGGTTTAATGGACTTGGAGGCATCCTGAGAATTCCATTTAGGACCCGGGATGTGGTGTGTAGGTGAGGCATGAATGAGTCAGGGGTTTTTCTGGGTTGGGAGAGGCACAAGCACCTCCTCCCGCTTTTCAAGGGCAGAGCAACACATTGATCCCACCGCTGCCCAGATCAGGGGTTTTGCACGTCTCCATTCAAGGCAGAATCACTCCAATCACCGTGTGAGTGTTTTCCTCCACCCCGGCCCACGCAGAGCAGGGCAGAGGCTCAGCAGCACCAGCCAGAAATAGAAACACTCCTCAGCAGAGCTTGAGCTCCCTGCACTTCCCCAGCCTTCGCCTCACGCAGGGGAAGGGCCAGGGAATCGTTGCATAACTGGGCTGCTGCAGGAGCTGCTGGGCTGGAGCATCCCTGGAGAGGTGGGAAGGGACAAATCCCAGCTGGAAATTTCCGGCTGAGCTGTCTGGGATTCAGGCTGGTGGCAGCTGTGAGGGGAGCCTGGTCTGAGCCAGGGGTGATGGGCCACGAGCTGGAAATGCCTGAGGGGCTTCCCTATAAAGCAATTTAAATGTTATAATTTTATGCACAATGCAAAATAAAAGGTATTTCATGGAATCACAGAATGGTTTGAGCGGGAAGGGATGTTAAAGATCACCCCATTCCACCCCCCACAATCCCAGGGACACCTTCCACTATCCCAGGCTGCTCCAACCTGGCCTGGGACACTTCCAGGGATGGGGCAGCCACAGCTGCTCTGGGAAATCCATTCCAGGGCCTCCCCACCCTCCCAGAGAACAATTCCTTCCTTCATAAATCCCCAATTCCCCAAAACAGAGCCCAGTACAGCCTCCTGTAACAGCACAGGGTCAGGAGAAAGGCCTGGAAATGGAGTCCAGCCCCTGGCGAGACCAAGGCAACACAAACATAAATTGAGGGAGTAAAACTCTGTGATCAAGGAAATAATATTTCCCCACCAGCTTTATTGTGGTCAGAATTTACCCACTGGATGAGGCAGGAAGGTTTGGCAAGGGAACACCTTTTCTGTCCACTCCATGGCTCCATTCCCTCTCCTCGGGGGCTCACCTTGTTGAGATAAAAGTGAGATAAAAGTGGGGAATTGTATTATATTGATGTCAATCCTGCAGCTTGTTTTGCATCAGAGCTTTGCTAGCTCCAGTCAATTATCCATTTTGAATCTCAACAAGAATTACTTTTCGGGGTGGGAATGAGGGCCCTGTATCACATTAATGATTAAACCTGGTCCTGGCTGCTGTGGGCATTGGTTTCTCACCATGGCCCTTCAAACAGGGAAATGAGATGGTGCCAAACCTGGAAGAGAACCCTGAGAGTGTCCACAGGTCTGGCTCCTCCCTGCCCAGGCTGCCACAGTCTGATTTGGGATGGAAGAAAAGTATGAATCTACACTGGGTGATAGAAAAGATGATATTTCTCCTAAAATGAGCCTTCCCAGCTCTATGAGGTGTGGAAAAAGTCACTCTCAAGAGGAGAAAACGAAACTATCATCATTGTGAACGCTGCTCAGAGACGTCTGCAAGAGCTCTGCTGAAATGTCACAGATAAACGAGCACAATAAGGTAATATTGATAAATGAACACAATACTGGGTTGTTGCTGTGCACATCGTGGGAGCAGAGACCAAGCATTCCAATGAGCAATCGCTCCTGGATGTAAAACACTGCACAAGGTGAGTTTGTAGTGCCTCGGGACCCTGGGGCATCCCAGGTCACATTTGCAGGTGGGCTGGGACAGACAAATGTGTCCTCCTTGGCTTGGCATGTGGTTCTGGAGACTCTGTTTTGGCACTTAAATGGGATGTGGGAAGCAAAATGCACAGGGAAGGATCCTGGATGGCACCCAAGAGGCCTCTCCCACTCCTCCTCCTCTTCCAGCCCCACACCGAGTTCATCCAAGGTTTCCCTTGCTAAAAACCTGAAACAGCTAAACCCAATCCTGCCACCTGAGCCATGAACATTGGGGATTTTTTTTTTCCCAGTCTCCCCTTTCCTACTGCTGCATATTCTCAGGAACATCAAATCCTACAAACGTTTTATTAGCTGGGTTTGCACACATCTTTTACAAAGAGAAAATCCTACACTCACCATGTAAAATCATTTGTGCTGAGGGGAAAATAAAAGGAATGGAGTGGAGTTCCATTACAGAGGAGTAAAGGGGAGCACAGGAATTGTGTACGTTGAGGGGAATTGGATCTTTTCACCCCAGAATAGCTCAGACCTGTCCCACTTCCACGGTGTCCAAACAGGAAGATGAAGAGACACTCCCACATCCACAACTGAGTGTCTGCAACAGCCAAATTCTGGCTGGCTTGGCCAGAAATAGTTAATTTCCCAGTTATGGGACCTGCAGGTGGCAGCCTGGATGTGGCACTGGAAGCAGGAGCTGGCAGGGGACATGTGACACCCCAGATCACCTCTGCCAGACAAGAATAATTTGGGGTCTATTTCATCACTTGAGGGGTATTTGGTGTTTCTCCCATCCTTTAATTCCCCCTAAAACCAGTTTCCTTGCCCAGGTTTTGGGGGCTGTGAATGCTCAGAGGATTTAGAGGTTTGCATGCTATGGAGAAGGATCATTTCTGCTCATTTATAGCTGGAATTGGAATTTTAGCCACATGGAACAGACCAGGTGGGATGGGGTTCCAGGGGCTTTCCTTCCCCAGCCTCACCCCCCTGGCAGGTAGCCAGGGACAAGCCTTATGCATTCCCAGCTCTTTTCAAGTGTCCCAGCTTTTTGCAGATTGCTTGGTTTGTTTTTCAGGGAGACACAAACACCAGAGCGAGATTTGCTCAAATAAAAGAATGCCAGTGAAAAATAGAAAAGGACATTTACCTGCAGAGCCAGCCAGGAGACAACGCTGCACCCAGGAGACAAACCAGAAAACTTTAACAAAATAGTTATGATTTGCTTAAAATTGAAGGCAAAGAACAACCAGAGACCCTTATAAGAGCTGCCCTTCCCTGGGCTGGGAGAAAGGGCAGGACCAGCGCAGCCTCTCCTTTTGTTTACTCAGAATACCTGGTAGCAGTTTCTTGCAGGACATAATTAGCTTTTAATTAGCAGGCAGGTCATCTGTCCCCTGGACCTGTTGAGCAACACCCTGGGTGCTCCAGTCAGCTCTGGGCATCCTGCCCTCGCTTGGTGAGGGACCTTTGCTCACAGGAGCTGAGGTTATATGTGAGGTAGTGCCTACTACTAAAATAAAGTTTATTTCTGGTATTATTGTGGCATTGATAAGGTTGTGGTGGTTTTTTATCTGCTGTAATGAGCTGTGTCCCTGGGACTGCTGTGGTGGGGAGACTCTGGAGATAACGAGTGGAGAAAGGGGCAGGGTTGTTCAGGAGCAGGGAGCGGGAATGTTTGGAGAGCTGTGCAGCAGCACTGCCCTGCTTGGATGTTTTGTCACCTTATTCCAGCTGTGCCCGCATGGTTTGAGCTGTGCTTTGGGGCTTGGACCAGTAATTTGAGGAATTTCTGCCCCGGATCAGCATCAGCAGAGTGGGGTATGCTCAGGCTGGTTTGTCCCGAGTGTGTCACAGGGGTGCAGGAGGTTCTTTACCTGCCCCTGCCCTGCTGCTCTGGGGGATTAGATGGAAAAGCAGCGTGCAGAGGAGCTCTGGGGAAGGATGAGGCTATTTTAAGGAAAGCCATTTGTTAATCGGGGTGGAAACCTACTGAGGAGAGGGGAGCTGGGCACCGATGGCTGTGCTTTCCCAGGCGCCTGCTCGGAAAATATCCTCAGAATGTGGCTTTAAAATCCTGGCTTTTAACTGACCTGCTCATCCATCTGATTCACCCAAACACTTGGAGGCTTTTCTCTTGACTTTCTGTGGGGAAAAAGGCTGAGTAAATATTTTATAGGATGGTTAGGAAGGGCAAATTTGATTAGGGTAAATCATATTAGGGGATTATTGTCTTCCTCTGGGGTGTCTCTGTAAAAAACTGCTCCTTCCCTGCTCTCCCTGGCCCAGGCACGGGCTCCTTCACAGGTGCAGAGTGTGCAGGAGAAAAGAAAACACTAAACTTAGGGGAATGCCACGGAGAACTTTGTTGATAGCTCGGGGCAGCAAAATGCTTCCTGACATGTATTGATTCAGCAGAAAGTCTATGATGTATAATAATGCCACTTGGTCATTTTTTATCCAATTATTTCTGCTCCACATCCTTGGGATTTCCCAGCTGAGCGTTATGAAGTGGGCAGAGAGCAGCCTGCACTTTTTAGCTTGCTTAAAAAACAGATGCTGCTGATCCTGGAGGAGCAGCTGAAATTCTTCAGCGTGGGCTGGGCAAGAAGTCCCCTCTCATGGCCAAAATGCCCTTTGCTCACACCTGGGGTTCCCCTGAAAGTGTCTGCTCCCCTGATTTCCTGGTCTTTGCTCCTTTCCCCTTGCAGGAAGCTAAGCTGTGACGTTCCCAAAATCCCTCTGTGCAGTGGTGACTGCAGCCCTGTGTGAGGGCTGAGGTCGGGAGGAGTCTGATTTTCTGCACAGATCATCACTCACCTGGAATTCAGCTGCTCTCACCTGGAATAGCTGCAGTGACTCCAGACACTGCCTGAGCTCATTACACAAATAACCCACGTAATCAGCTTTAGAAATTAATTGTTATTGACGTTCAAAACCACTGCAGAAAGACCCTGTGCTCGTGACCATTGTTCTAATTAAAATTTTCTGCTCGGAAAATCAGAAACCTGAATTAATTAGAAAAAAAGCAGTGGAGAAGGCTTCTGTGTGCCACTCGCAGCACTCCATGAGTTGTTCCTCAGGCAGCTGGGCAGATGTGATCTGAAAATAATTTTAGGCTGAAGGAGGGCAGGTTTAGATCAGGTATTAGGAGGAAATTCCTCCCTATGAGGATGGGGAGACCCTGGAATGGATTTCCCAGAGCAGCTGTGGCTGCCCCATCCCTGGCAGTGCCCAAGGCCAGGTTGGACAGGGCTTGGAGAAACCTGGGACAGTTGAAGGTGTCCCTGCCCATGGCAGGTGTGGAACTGGGTGATCTCTAAGGTCCCTTCCAACCCAAACCATCCTGGGATTCTATGGAATGGCTGGAGAAGGTGAGGGGTAAGAACATCTGGAGCCACCAGGGGGAAGAGTGTGGCCCATCTGATGTTTGCTTTGTGCCACCTTCCAAGGGAAAACCATTTCAAGTACCAACAGCCAAATTCCCAGAACACCAATCCTTGCAGATGACAGACCACCTCCACGTCCATGTTTCCCTCTCATCCCACCTCTGGCCATTTCCCACCCAAAGACAAAATCCCTGCCATGCAGGTGGGCTGCATTTCCCGCGAGCTGATCCATTTATTTTCCCTCCAATATCACAATGATGATTTTCCGTGGCACGCTCGCCCCTCGCTGCCTCGGGCCCGTCATTATCATGCCGAGCACGGGCTCTTTAGGAGCTGTAAACATTCATTAGCACTCCGGGTCCTCCCGCAGAGCCAACCTCTCCTGCCTCATTGGCATTCTCTCCGTGACACCGCTGGCACCGCCAGCCGGGAGCCGCCGAATTCCGACGGTGGCTTCGCTGGGTGACATCAGAGCCTGCGTCACCCTGGTCCTTCACAGTTGTCCCTGGAGACACCGGGAGTCTGGGGTGGTAATTATTTCGATTCCTCTTGAGCTCCAGAGGTTTCCGAAGGGTTTCTCGCTCGCTGTCCCGTTGTCATGGTGACTGGGGGGATGCTGGGCACCAGCCCGGCTCCCCTTCTCGGAGGATGGGCTGGCTCGGGATGGAGCCGGTGGTTGCCAGTGGAATTTTGCCACACCCGAGGAGAAATGTTAAAAAAAACCCCCAGGGAATTCTGCTCTAAAAAAGACTCGGAGTTTTTTGTTTAAGCCTGATGACCAGGGATTCAGGATTTTCATTCTTTTCATAGAATCACAGAACGGTTTGGGTTGGAAGGGACCTCAGAATCATCCAGTTCCAAACCATGGGTAGGGACATCTTTCACTTTGTAGACTAAAGACAAGGATTAGAAGCCTAATCCTGGGACTTGACTAAATTTCCCATGGATGGAGCTGTCGTGGAGCAAACACTCATCACTCCCCTGACCACACATGGTCCCAGCAGGATCGAGGCTCCACAACTCAGTGCTGCATCCCCTGAGGGTGCATGGAAAGGTCCAGAAGGGGGGATCACCCTCCCTCCACCCAGCTCTGCCAGGCGGATCCCTCTCCATTTCAGCAGGAAAGCACAATTTACCTTCCAAACAACTGCAGAACTTTCTGCTGCAGTGTCAAGTCTCTCACGGGACCACGTGGTGCGTGGAGAAGTGTCTTTGCAGCTTTGAGCAGGTCACCCTTTGTGACCTGGTTTTTGTCAGAGCAGCTCAGCTGACGTGTTCTGCTGGACACGGTGTCTGACACAACCTGTTTGTGGAGTCTCTGCATTCATTAAATACAAAGAAACTGAAAGAACATAAATTTTGCATTATCTGTTTACTCACATCTCCCGGACCAATTGTTTATTTTGGTGGACTTCCAATGCCCTGGGCAGACAGGTCATTGGAGCCACTAATAACATTTCTTTCTCCTCTGCTTAGCCTGTAATTATTATCTTTCTGTCCCTTTTATCTCTTCTTCTCTGTAGTAATAAAGTTCTGATTCTTCACTGGTACCTCAGGATGTCTGACCTACAAGAGAGATGCCCACAGGGATGCGCTGCCACCAAAGCAGGAGACATCTCCATAAATTTTAATGGGATGTTGTCGATTCAACAATAAATCTGCTTTTTCTTGCTGGTCAGATGAAAGCTTCCAGGCACAGGGAAGTTGGTGACAGAAGAAAGCAGGAGAGCTGCTGCCCAGGGAAGCCCTCCGTGGGCACCAGTTGCTCGTGGGTTGGATGAAGGGAGAGGAGATGGATCTTGCTTACAGAATTTCCCTGGATCACCCCTGCTGCAGGGTCCACGTGGCCAAGGGCAGAGTGTGGTGATTATGGAAAATATCTTTATGTTGTCACGTTTCCCTTCAT
Source organism: Daphoenositta chrysoptera (assembly GCA_013397915.1). Taxonomy (NCBI): domain Eukaryota; kingdom Metazoa; phylum Chordata; class Aves; order Passeriformes; genus Daphoenositta; species Daphoenositta chrysoptera. Next base: position 426,160 of record VZRO01005235.1, on the reverse strand, counting down.
GAACTGTGGGGTGTGGGACACCTGGAGAACACTCCCGTGCGGGCAGGTTTTATCTCACTTTAACGGGGTCACCCTGGCACCATCACCAGACCACCATCACCTCCAGGCCCCTTTCCCTCTCCTCCAAGGGCTCTCCAGCTCTTGGCTCTCTGTGTTGGTGCAGGAGCACCCTTGGCAGAGGCACCACTTCAGCCCCACTCCTGGTTTGCTCCTGGTTTGCTCCTGGTCGGTTCTGTGCTCTTTGGGAACTTGCCTCAGTGCTGGGCTGCTTTTGGTTACCCTGAGCTTTCTGGGGAATGGTAAAAGCTCCTGCTGAGGTGATTTCAGCCCAGAAATACCCTAGGAAGAGGTCACCTACCTTTTCTGGATCCTGGACTACCTCAGGCTGCCAATCTTAGCAGTGCCAGACCCAAGGGATTGCTTTATCACCTTTCAACCCCTGATACTCCATAAACACCTAGGGCTTGACCTTAGAACATCCCAGTCGATATCTCCTTGGATCTGTATTGCACAGAAAATAGATAAAATATCCCAAAACCCTAAAGGATGTTGATCTTAGGGAAATTAGTGAAGGCCAAGTAGCTCCTTTGTGTTTTTCTACTACCAGACAGATGTTAATCCTTAATGAATTATGTTTGCCTGAATCCAGGAGCACCATTTATCCCTTGTGACCTTTGCTGAGTTGAGTTATTAAGTGTTATAAATAACTACTCTTAATATGCAGGCAGTGTCCAAGTGCTTTTTATACTGATTCAGGAACAATCACAAACTAATTCCCCACAAATAATTCCTAAGATATTTGAATAAAAAGAAGACTGCATTTGCATATCTGCCCGGAAGGAACTCATCTCCCTGAAAAATATTCTGCTTTACAAACTGCATTAGTCAATGGCTTCAGCACAGTCACTCTTACAAGAAATTATGCTAATCCATGTGGGAGATTTCATTTTCCTTCAAAAAGAATGGAAGCTCAGTAAGACACACAACAACCCAAACAACTGCAGGGAGAGAGGCGCTGTCCTGAGAAATGGATTGCAGGATCTACTCAAATAAATCATGGTTTGTTAGGGGAAAATATTAGGCAGGTTTGAATCAGATATAGCTCTGGACAGGTATTCAATAAACAAATGGAATTCAGGATTTAATTAGAATATGCAGGTGTTGTGTTACACGTGTGGAACTCACTGGGCTTGGCTACTGAAAAATAACCAAGAGAGAATAATCTTGGAAATATCCAAGCGAGAATAACAGAATCCCAGGATGGTTTGGGTTGGAAGGGACCTTAAAGCTCATCCCATTCCACCCCCTGCCATGGGCAGGGCACCTTCCACTATCCCAGGTTGCTCCAAGCCCCATCCAACCAAAATAGCTGGAATTCAACTCAAAATCTCATGGACCATTTGACTGATTCACCCCACATACCCCCACCACCAACAGGGTGGAAAATAATGCAAAAATCTACAGGCCACCCATCCCAAAGCAGTGACTTTTAAAATTTATCTGAAAACGTTTCCACATATGGGGTCCAGCTCTGGAGCCCCAACATCAGGAGGATGTGGAGCTGCTGGAGTCCAGAGGAGGCCATGGAGAGGCTCCAAGGGCTGGAGCCCCTCTGGAGAGGGGAGGGAGAGCTGGGAGAGCTGGGGGTGTTCACCTGAGAAGAGAAGGCTCCAGGGAGAGCTCAGAGCCCCTTCCAGTGCCTAAAGGGGCTCCAGGAGAGCTGGAGAGTGACAAGGACAAGGGGGAATGGCTTCCCACTGCCAGAGGGCAGGGTCAGGTGGGATACTGGGGAGAAATTGTTCCCTGTGAGGGTGAGAAGGCCCTGGCACAGGGTGCCCAGAGAATCTGTGGCTGCCCCTGGATCCCTGGAAGTGTCCAAGGCCAGGTTGGACGGGGCTTGGAGCAGCCTGGGACAGTGGAAGGTGTCCCTGCCCATGGCAGGGGGGGGATGGGATGAGTTTTAATGTCCCTTCCAACCCAAACCATCCTGGGATTCTGTGGTTTCTGGGCTATTTAATTTTGGATTCGGTGAGGAGCACCCGGAGAAGCTCAGCGTGGCCCTGGCACAAGGCACCTGAGGTGACCTGCAGAGCTCAGATCCCGAGTCTGCTCCTCACCCAGTGAGACAAAGCCAGTGCCAGCACCGAGCCCTGAATATTTCAGCAGTGGGGATGTGATGCCTTGGCCAAAACCCCGAGTCCTTAATTGCCAGCTTTGAATGTCGTCTCTGTTTGAGTAAGACCATCAAGCTGTGCTTTAAAGCAGCTTTTTAGTCAAAGGAAGATACAAATATTCTCATGTCTGTGAAGGATCCCATTAACTGAAAAAATCATGAGAAAGCCTCTCCTGAATGAAGCCTGGGCTGGGTTGTGAATCTTTAATGTGCATTTCTGCAGCTCCTTTCAACACTCAGCAAATTCACATTCTCTTTGACAGTGTAGACATTTTCATGAAGTATTTATAGCAGCCAAGCAAAATAACCCTATTTCCTTTTTAACAGAGGTTTTTGGGAGGCAGCTCCCAAATCCCAGTCTTCCTTATTTACACTATAAACAGCAAAGAGATCAAATAATAAAATGGAACTGCAATTACACAGGTTTTTCCAGTGGAGAATACCTTCTTTTGTAAGAAGATCTGGGTAAATTCTGGCTGTTCTGTAAAGCTCAATTATTTATGAGTCAGGAGGAGAAGGGAGAACTGAGAAGAGCTGAGGGAGAAGGAAAGAGCAAACCCAAACATGCTCCTGTGTCATCAAAACTGAGCCCATCCCCTGGGCACATCCCCAGCGTGGGGAGAATGGTTTGTTCTCCAGGGAAAATGGCTTGGGTCCATCAATTAACAAAATTCACTGCATGGCACAACTGACAGACTTCTACTCAGAAAAGCAGGGGAGACAAAGATTCTCCATCCTACGGGTGAGTTCCTTTCACTTGGTGGAAAAACTCCTGGTGGCTGGAGACCCTTGGAGAGCAGCTCCTCCACCCTCCTTCTCCAGCGGCTCCGTGGTGGCCGAGTCCTGGTGCTGTCCCTCCCAACACCACAAATATTCCAGGCTTTGGACTGATTTTCTCTGTTTCCTACAGGCTTGTGACTCACAGGGCCACGATCTGCTGCCGTGAAAGTGGCTGGGTTTAACCAGTGGCAGAAAGATGAGATTCTACAAATGTGAATCCTCTGCTCCAGCTTCTGCGTTTTAGAAGTCCCTTGATATTTCCCAGTTCAAATTACTCCAATAAATGTGGCTTGCTGGTCAATTTAGCAAGATGAGTGTTTCTGGTGAGGTCAGTGCAAGACAAATAAGCAGGTTTCAGTAAAATGACTCGCAACGTTTCATAGAAATTATTAAAAAATCATAAACGAGTGTTGCTTCCCACTAATTGCCCATTTATAGCCGTATTCCCATTACTTCCTTCAGGAGTTTCACCAGTCAGACCTTTAAAAAATATACAGGGAGCTTAGAGAAGACGTTTGTTACGATTGATTGGATGCAGATGTCTATAAAAAATGGAAAATGGGAAAAGGAGGGCAATATCTCTGAGTTTTTCTGGCTTTTATGGGCAGCAGAAGACCCGGCTGCTGTCGTTCCCCTGCCTGAAGGCAGAGATTTCCATTACCAGTGAATCAGTCACATGGGCAGGCAAAGAGATAAAAATTGGTCCTTTGTACAATGTTCAGCCGAGGTAATTAATTGGGGATTGATTCAGGAGAAATCCAACTCATTTGAAGTCTATGGTGATAAAATCACGACCGATGGGGTGGAGCAGGAGGAGCTCCAGCCTGGCAGGACACGGAATGAGCTCCGGGTGTGGGAGCAGCCAGCCTGCCCCAAGGCTTTCCCGAGTATTTCCAAGCTGAGAATTTTCTGTTCAACCCTCAGAATTGGCATTTCTGTCCCCATTTCAGCTCCACCTGGCTGCTCCCACCTGGTTCTGCTGGGATGGGACTTCTTAAAGCAGGTAAACTGTAATTATTCATAAACACTTCCATAAGCCACGTCTTATTTTCCATCTACACAATTTTCCCTGCTCTGAAATATGATCCAGTCGGTGCTGTGCTGTCACTGGGCTGTCCTGTCCCTACCCTTATGGAAAAATTGGTGCCACCCACTCCTGGTTTTCCAGCCCAGCATCCCTGATTGCTGGATTACCAGAGCATTACTGCTGAGTGCCTGCTCTGCAGTCTCAGCCTCCTCCCTCTCCTTCCCCTTTTCCATGCAGCTCTGCTGACCCTCTAATTGGGAATTCCTCAATTAACACTGTTTTTTTTTTTCCTCTTCCAAGCCACCCAGGGCCGTGGCTTCACCAGCCAGAAATATTCCCTTTAATACCCACTTTTGATCCAATTATGGATCCAGAAATCTGACAGGCAGAGCAGAATCCCTGCTGATGGTGATGAATGGAGCAGACACCAGTGGGATGCCGACCACTGGATCCACCCCACTCATCTCCAGGACCAGGATGGAGGCTGGGATCCACACCCTCCTCTGGAACCTGGAGCTGGAAAAGAGATAAAACCCAAGCAGTAAAGTCCTGCTGCAGAATTTGATATTCCCCCTGCCAGTTTTTAAGGTTTTGGTACAGAACAAAGGTTCTTAAAGCTGTTATTCCATAATGAAGGGGGGGTTTAAGCCTGTTATTCCCTGTTCCACTATTTTACCAGGCACATGGAGAACTAGACTGAACCAACAGCTTTTTCTATTTTATATTTTTGTATTTTTCGTACAGCAGCGCTTGCTTGTTGTGTTTTATGTGCAGCCTTGGCTGCTCAAAGCAATTTTCAGTATTTCTTGTGAGTTAAATTTAAAAAATAATGAAGTTTTGTGTCAGCTCCTGGGGGAAATAGAGGTGGAAATAACGAATCCACGAATATTCCATGTGCTCCATAAAATGGTGACGCAGCACCGGAGCGGAGGAGGCGGCCAGAGAAAAACCTGGCCCAAAACTTCCTGTGGAATTCCCTCCTGAATTCCCTGAGCCCTCTGGACACCCAGGAGAGCACCAGTCAGAGAAATCCTGACTCTCATATTTTGTCTGTCTATTATTCACTCTTCACACTCAGGTGTTTGGTGCCTCTTGGTGCATCCTCAGCTCCTGGAGTTGAGTGGCTCTGAGCAGGCTTTACCAGGAATGGGTTGTGTGGATAAAGGAAAACCTTTGAGAAGTTCGGTTTTTGCCAAATCTTGTGAATAAGAGAGAAGAGCTCCTGCATGTGGCAGCACTGGGGGTGATTCAGGCTGTTTCTGTGTAAGCAAAAAGAGCCTTTTGCAGGTTTGAATTTAATTTGGATGTAATTTGAATTTGTAATCTCTGCATTTTTAGTTGTACAGAAAATGTAAAAAATCGACCTCTCAGTTGATCACAGTCCTCCCCCAAATGCTACCAAACTAAAACGTGGCTGGTTTTGCAAGCAAAGGAGTGGTTTTGCAGCTCTCAGTAGTAAAATATCTCAGACAAAGCCAACGGCCTCTCTCCAGAGGCAATGGAGTCATTCCTGCCCTCCAAATTTATAGATCCTTATTTTCATTAGGTTTTTATTTAATGAAAGAATAAAACCCACACACTCACACAGACTCAGCATGGAGAAAAAACCCAGGCAAGTCTATTTTAAATAAGAAATCGGTGTTGTTTTGCAGCACAACCCTTCTTCCCAGTCTTCCCAAAAATCTGCTCAGAAGGATAAATTTCAGGTGGGACATTGTGGCTGTGAGCAAGGCGGGGTAGAAGATATTTTTATATACGAAATATTGTATTTTATCATAGATTCATGGATGCCATGCCACTGATTCCCACAAATCTCATGTCCCATCCTGAACTCTTGTGGATGTGAATGCCTGGATGTGCTACAGCTTTGCATCCCTTGCCAGGCTGAGGTAACACCTTATCTCCTTCCCTGCCAGCCATAATGCTAATTCTAATTTTAATTTTAATTTTAATTTTAGTGTTTTTGTTTTCTTAGTGAGGTCCCAGGTGCTGTCAGGAGATGGGATTTTCCTGGGCATCCTGGCATTGTCCACACGATAATGTGGGTGAATATTTCCTGAATATTTGCCTGACACAGATGACCCCAGGACCTGGAATTGCTTGGTAAGGGATAAATAAAATTCTTTTCTCTGATTTTCCAGGCTCTCAGCAGCAAGAAGAATCATTTGTGCACTTTGAGTTGGCTTCTAATCTCCTTTAATGGGCTCCCCTAATTGGAAATAAATAGATCAGGGTCAAACCCCTTGTCTGATGCCCACGTGCAGATAATACTGATAACACTCCAACAGGAAAGAATTCCAAATCCAACAGGTTCCAGGGAGCACAAAGGTGGTTGGGGAGCTAAAAATGAGCTTTATTTGACCCACTGGTAGAAGGTGATGAGGAAGCTTTAACCTATTGATCCGGGCACGGCACCACGTGTGGCAATGATCCCTCCGGGAGCTGCGGGGCTGGATGTGGAATTAAAGGAGCATTTGCCACGCTCCCACGGAGCCTCTGGAGCTCTCCCTGCCTTCAGACGTGTTTTCCTTGGTGTTTGCATGAATTGTGCCCATTGTTTCCCTGCTAGGAAAGAGCAAAATGCTTTCCAGCATGGAAATTATTTGCCATTTTATGAATAAAATTATCCCATTGTATTCAGCAAAAGGGCATTTGCTCCGGTTCTCATCACTCCCAGTTCTCCCTCTTCCAGTGCAGTTTCACAGCACTATGTCCAGGTTTGTTTTCCATTGTTAACGAAGAGGGAAAAGCACCACACCCGGGGTAAATCGCAGGTCTGCCCTTCTGCAGGAGCACAAGCACAAACCCCATCCCAGAAACAGACCTACTACCAAAAAAATCCCATTTTTGCCCCATTTTGCTCCTGACACAAAGCTGTTTTCCAAGAAAACAAGCAAATAGGAAGGAGCAGTGTCCACCCAGCTGGCCTTCCATGTTTTGAAGGGTGAAAAAAAACATCTACCATGAGCAAAATCAACTTTTTATTTTCCTTTTGCCTTCCTTAATGGTTCCTAAGTCACTCAAAGTTTTGAGGGTAAAAATTTCTTCCTCAGCAAAGTCTTGGACCATCCCAATTCTGAGGAATGTTTATGGCCGAGCTATAAAGTGATGGTAATGGAAATGCTGATAATCTTTAGCCACAGTGATCCCAGCTGGCCCCTCTGATAATAAATTATAAAAAATTGAGGATTTAAAAGGACTCTCTGATTCACCAGGGCTATTTGCAACCGAGTGGCAAAAACAAGTTGGATTTTCAGCCTTGTTGTGTGTTTTGGGGTTTTTTTTCCCAGTTTTTATTTTGACCCAATGGCTGGAATGTTTTAAATTAGTGTTGGGGACGTGTTAGGATTTTATATTGTGAATATTTCAGTGGATATGAGTCTTTAATACTCTGCTCTTCAAACCTTTTCTCTGCTTAGCTCAGGAAAGTTGAGAATTATGCTGCCGAAATGACACAAAAGAAACAACCAGCTGAAATGTGTCACAGTGCTGGCTGCTCTCTTATAATCAATTTAGCTTTGTACACATGCAAAAATATTCCCTTTGGGAATGCGCTCGATATCAGATTTTCCCCGAGCCTCTGGAAGGCTGAAGGGATCAATAGTGACCCAAACCAGCAAGCAGATGGATGTTTCCCTCCACAGCCTGTTCAAATGTTCCCAATTTTAAATTCTTTTAGCTAAACAAGTCAAAATGCTTTAATATGCTGGAAAAAACCCATGGATCATCCACTTTTGGAGCAGGGAACTCCCAGGTTTCCCGGGCAGAGCCAGGCAGTGGAGCTCAGCCTCGAGCATCTCCCTGCACAGCCTATGCTAATGAGCCTCATTATTTAATGATAAACAGCAACATTTAATTAGTGCAACCATTACTAGACATCAAACCCTTTAATTAGGCCGAGGGCTGGTGGGAAGGAGCCGGCCCGGGGTGAGCCGAGCGGGAGGCTCCGCTCTGAGAGCGGCAAAGGCGGAGCGGGAATTGCCCGCGGTGCCTTCGCTCGGGGGTTAATTACCCACCGCCATCACTCTGCTTTGGGGTTAATTAGCACAGGGGGTGGCTGCTGCTGCCTCAGGGATGCTCCAGCTCCCCGGACACCGCTCGGGGTGGCCGTGACAGCGCTGGGTGGGGCGGGGATGGGGCAGCCCAATTCCAGAGCCAGGATCTCAGCCCTTCACTCCCTGCAAGCAGAGCCTGCAAACCACCCACGGTTCCTCCTCTCGCTGGCACTTTTCCTCCTCTGAAAAGCATCCGCAGGCCTGCCCAGGTCTTTCCCCCCTGCAGGAGAGTCCAGGGGCACATCCCATGGACATCCCACGCGGAGCCGGGAGGGGCTCGGCTCCGCGCCCGCCCCCGGCAGCAGCCCCTGCCCGGCGGGCACTGCCCGGCCCGCAGCTCCGCAGTGCCCAAGTGCGGGATTTGCAGCTTTCCGGAGGGATCCGTCTGCCGCGTGAACCCAAGCAGAAATAATTCCGTGTGTCCTCCCCGCTGGAGACACAAATCCCTGGAACCCGCCTGGCAGATGGGCTGAGGAGGCTCGGCGGCATCCTCGGGGCTGCCAAGTGACCGAGTGGCTGCTGGGGCTGTCACTGCCCGGGAGAGGAGCTCTGGGGCTGTCGCTGGCTGGAAAAAGGATGAAACGATGGAAAGTGATGAAACTGCCGAACTGGGGTGGAATTACAGCTCGGGGTTTATCATTGGAAGGATAAACGGAGGCAGGATGTGAACGCTGGGGTGGAGCTCACATGGAATCATCACTCGGGTTTTTCTTTCACTCCAAAGCTGGTGCTTGTACATCCTCCTGCCCCAAAATTGGCTGCCCCGACTGTCCAACAGTGAAAAGTATCTTGCAGCTTTGCCAGTGTTTAAAAAAACGAATTTAATCAGTGAATCAAATATTTCATGGTTAATTTTATTTATTACATCACTTTTCCCAAGGTAGAGCATTGAAATTGCTGAAGACTTTCATTGTAGCCTTTTCTAACTGAGAAATAACCATTTAAAGAATAAAACAACAGGCCCAAATCACCCAAAAGCACATTTAGGAACGATACAAGTGTGAAAAACAGATTGTAGTGAATTGGTGAGAAGTGTCTGTGGTGGCCAGGACACAACGGGCGGGGTCCAAGGTGCTGGGCAGGGTCTGCACTGAGGTCTGTACCTGTTTTAACACCTCCCACCTACCTGGGACTGGGATGTGCTGGGCTGGGTGACTTCATCCACCTTCTGCTCCTCCAGCTGGGTTATTTCCAACCTAAATGATTCCATGATAAGTTTCAAACCCACTAAAACAAATGATGAATATCTGGCTTTATAACAAATCCGTATTTTGCAAGTTTGAAAACTTCAGTTTTTTTATGGAGCACATTTTCTTCTGGAACTTTGTGCTTCTGCCTTTATTCATCAGAAATGTTTTAGTCTTAATTTACCATTATTCTGTGGCTGCTTTATGGAGGAGAACCACGTTGCTCTCCCCCCTCCTTGCATCTGCCAGGAAAACAAAAAGCTGATCCTCTGCACCTGTCCCCAATTCACCACCAGCTGAAACGAAATTCAGTCACTCAACAAAGTGCCAGCAATGACTCAGTATGGAAATAAGACTTATTTCTTTTAAACTCTATTCTGAGGCAGCACAAGAGAGCAGGCCTGTGTTTCACTGCAGAGCAGATCTGCTGGGTCATGTCCACAGTCCTCTCCCAGAGCTTCGTCAACAGCTCAGACAAAAAGACAAAATAATGATTTTTCTCTCCGAGACTGAGTCACATCTGCTCCAGTCCCTATTTCCATTTCTGAAAGTTGACAAGGCATGGTTAAAATGCAAGAAAATGGAGCAAAATTAGAGGAAATGTTGCAGGTCCCAAGTTACAGCCAACCTGCACTTCAGTTTTTCCCAAACACTTCAGTTTCTCCCAATATCCACCAAATTTAATAGAAATTTGTTTAACAGACTTCCCCCTGAGGGGTGATTTCCCAGAGATTGAGGTCTCCATCCCTGAAGGTTGTTAAGACTTGGCTGAGGAAAGCCCCAGCTGACCTGGGTGACCTCCAGCCACCCCAGATGGGATTTGGATTTCCTGCAGCTGTTATGGATAGAGCTGAATCCAAACCATTCCTACAGGTGTGGGTTAGGAATTCTATGGTCTTCCTGTGCTGCTGATGGTTTTCAGCCACCAAATCTTCCCTGTGAGGGTGTGGAGGCCCTGGCACAGGGTGCCCAGAGCAGCTGTGGCTGCCCCTGGATCCCTGGAAGTGTCCAAGGCCAGGTTGGACAGGGCTTGGGGCACCCTGGGATAGTGGAAGGTGTCCCTGCCCATGGCAGGGGGTGGGATGGGACAGGATTTAAGGTCCCTTCCAACCCAAACCATCCTGGGATCCTATATTGAAATACTACACCTGGAAACATTTCAACTCTGAGGATGCTGGGGTAAGAACTATGGAAACTTAAAAAAATTCCTGTAGCAAACCTATGGATATCTGCTGCTCACCTTAACCAACCCAGCCCCCTTCTCCACTTGGATTATACAGCCACTGACTTCCAACAGAAGTTTGGGTTTCAGCTCTTTTATCTGTTCCTTGTTTTCAATAAAATCCATTTTGTTGTGGTGAATAAACCTCATCCATTCCTCATGGCAGTGAACACGGGGAGGTTTTGCAGCCACATAATACAGCTATTTAAAAAGTGCTAATTGCTTCTTTTGGAAAAAGTGCCTGAATGTTCCCGTTCCAGCACGGAAGGCGCTGCATTTGTACGCTGCTCTCAAGATCGTTTATTTTCCCTGCTCCTCTATTCCTAATATTCTCCACTTCAGTTATTCTGAAGCCTGGCAGGCTCCATATAAAAAGAAAATGAGTAAATGATTTTAAAAGAAGCTGGTTTAGAGTTGAGCTGAGTGTAAAGCAGTGAGTAAAACAGAGTTTTATTGCAGTAATGCCATCCTGGTGTGGAAAGCCATGGAAAGCCATGGAAAGCCATGGAAAGCCATGGAAAGCCTTGTACCCTCACGTCTGAGAGGCACTGACACGATTATTTCTCTTCCCATTTGCATAACATCAGATTAAATGCAGAAATATTCACCCTCTGAAAGATATGGCCCGGGGACAAAAAGGCAGCAAAGGTTTTCACCGTGTCACCCAGAGAGCAGGAAGAGGATTGCTCTTGAAAACCACTCTTGGAAACCACTCTTCCAGTTTTCCCACTTCACATTTGATTCACATCTCTGTTAAAAAATAAAGACAAGTAAAAACTGTTCTTTGTGGCTCAAAGAATGATGTCAGTTAAAGATTGTGATTTATGATATTGGCTGCTCCTGTTTGGTGCTTTCTGCCCACGATTCCATCTGGAAGTCACCACCAGAAGTTCACTCGCTGTCAGCTGATGGCTCCAAAGCTTTCTGCAGGTCTCAGGTTTATTGCTGTGCTAATATTTGGGAAATAGGATTCACTGCTGAGGAACATGAGGGAAATGATGTCACTCAGCCACCTTAAATCTGTGAAGAATAAAAAATACTGGGTCTTTCCTGGAGGACAGAGAGGCCACCTCCTTTTCCCATAAAACCAAGCGCCACAGGATCTGTCTTGGAGACAGACTTCTGCAAGCCAGACAGAACATTGGAGCTGTAAAACAGCTCCTCATCACAAATGGCTCTGTGCCATTACAAACAGGAGGTAAAACTCTCTTTAAGGTGTATTTGATACAACAAAGTTCAGTTTGACCCATATACTGGGCTTGAACAGTTGATTTTTTGCCTCTCAGTGTTAATCCAGCCTGAAAAATTTTGTATTCCGAGTGAAAGGCTTTCTCTAAGCCTCCCTGGAAATGTTGTAGTGCACAGGGATTGACAGAATCATTCAAACAAAGCCCGTTTTGAGAGAAGCAGAAGTTGATCCAGGTCATGGAGCCCAGAGGGGCAGATGTGTCGTGTGAAGCCAAATTAAAAACTTCCTGTGAAGTGAGGATTGCACCAGAACTCGAATTTGGGGCTATTTAAAGCCTTGGTGGTCACCATGGGTGCAAAGGTGACTCTGACCCCGTTTCCAGGCAAAACCAGGGCTTTTTTGCCATCCAGTGGACATCACCTCTGTCCCATCCCTGGGCGTGACCCATTCCCGAGGCTCCGAGAGCTTCAGCAGTGCAGAATGCCAGGGACAACATCCAGGTGTCCCCTGGATCTCACTTGGATCTTCCCAAACAGCAGTTAGGCACCAAATTATCCCTGGAGAAGCTGTTACCTCCTTGACTCACCATCCAGTGCCAGGTCCTGGCAGACTGTGACGTACCCATCATTCCCATGGTGTGATGGGAATGTGGTGAGGATAAAAAATCACCACAAATCCCTCTCCTTTCTCTCCCATCAGGAGAGTTCTGCCCTCCCAGCCAGGCACAACCCCTAAATCTGAGTCTCTGCTTGGAAAAACAAAGATCTGTGCACACACAGCTTCGGGCTCTGGGAAACAGGAATTTCCAGTCTGAGCTGCCTGGGAGTGACAGGACAAGGGGGAATGGCTTCCCATTGCCAGAGGGCAAGGTCAGGTGGGATTTTGGGAAGGAATTCCTGGCTGTGAGTGTGGGGAGGCCCAGAGAAGCTGTGGCTGCCCCTGGATCCCTGGAAGTGTCCAAGGCCAGGCTGGACGGGGCTCGGAGCAGCCTGGGCTGGTGGAAGGTGTCCCTGCCCATGGCAGGGGGTGGCACTGGATTATCTTTAAGGTCCTTTCCAACCCAAACCATTCCGGGATTCTGTGATCCTAAATTATTACTGGTAGGTTTTGTATGAGTGGACTGCAGGAAGAGACACGGACATAAAATTTCATCCCTGACAGGGAAATTCAACAGCAATATTTTATCCCAGGAAAACATAAATTAGTTCATGCCTGTAGTGAAACACCCTTAAAATGATCTCAAACTGAGACGTGACCTGCTCCAGGCTGCCCACACAGATCAGGGACACCAAAGACATCCAGTTGAAGCAAACACCTCAAATGAGCTCAATTTGTCGATAAAACCCAAGGATGGAGTTTCCAAGACAAGCAGTGTCTCCCCTGAATTTCTTGGCAGAGATCCCTGCTCCCGCAGAAAGGCTTGTGAGCCAGAGCTCCGTGTTTTTTGGAGAGGCAGCAGCAGATATTTGATGAGCTCTATGAATAGAGTTGTTGATTCACTGGAAAATACAGGAAAAACTGGGGAAAAAACAAATCAAGACAATTTAAACTGCTGACACGTTCCTGGACTGGGGAGCGAAATGTAAAAAGCGTTTTGAAGAAAGGCAATCACTTGGTAGCCCCCACAGAAAAAGGAACTTCTGATGTGGCACTAATTGACACTAAGTATATTAGGAATAAAATTACCAAGTGTGATTTGAGAACTAAAAATCCCCCATTTTGAAAACTTTCTGGAAATGGAAATATTGGGTGATGGTTTTCAATGAAGAAAATGCAAATATAATCCATCCAATATCTCCTATTGAATTAAAATATCTAAATATTTTGAATGAAGAATTCATCCTTCCTCTCATGCTGGGGAAGTGGAGAACAAAATGAAATCACAGCTCAACTTTCCCCTCCAATTTTGCCAATAAATGTGGATGTCCAGAGGTTTGGCCAAAGAGATGCTTCAAACGCGAGAGAATTCAGGGAGCTGAGTTCCTTTTCAGTGTTCAGGAGGCTTTAAAAAAGCTGCATTTACAAGAAATTATTCTGTTTGTGGGTTTTTGTTGGGACATGAAAAATCAGCAGCATCGCAGGGACCAAAGCTCAGTGTTTGAGCTGGAATTCACAACCCCCCCGGGGTCCCTGAGCAGGAACTGTTGAGCTGTGATAACCCACCTCACCTTAAAAACGAGTTCTGCAGGGTGATTAATTTGCTCTGGAATTATTTACTTGTCTAAATGTCAGCGAAAGATTTTGTGTTCTTACAAAAAAACCTATTTTCAGTGACACTTCTTCAGCTGAAAGGTTTTGCAAGTGCTGCCAGCACAGTTGCAGAGGTCTGGGCTTTTCATCCAGCACCTTTTAACACATTTTACCAAAAATTCCTCTTTCGGTGCCTTCCATGTGTGTGAGCACAGAGCAGAGCTGAGGGGCTTGAATTTTTAACTTTGGCTTTCTCGTATTTTTCCCCTTAAATGTGAACTTTTTACATTTCTGATGCTCATTTGGGACATAATTAAAACAGCTCCCTCATGTGTATTCCTGGGATGGTTACAGCAGGTGCTCCACCTCGGTGTCACCATCTCCAGGAATATTCCTAAATCTGCTCCAGATGAAGTCCCAGCCTTTCCTTGGAAGAGAAAGGAATCTTCCCCATCCTGTTGGGTGTTCCTGCCCACATTACAGTATCATTAATTAGTTTGCTCTGCAGTAATTAGATCCTGTCTGAGGCCAGCATTTAATGAAAGGCCACCAGGCAGCAGAAAAAAATAAATGCGTAAGTACAAAGTCTCATTAACCACTGAAGCCATTGGTGGGAAGATCCACTCCGAGGTGTGAAGTTTCTCCTCTTTTCCTCCTCCTTTAACTCCTCACGGATCCTCAGACACCAATCAGGGTTATTTTCCTGCTAATTCCACACACACAGGAAAGCTGGTGGCTGCTGAAGCCCCACGAGCACAGGAGCATCCCCTCGGTGCCGGGCTCTGGGGGAGTTGTGCTCCATGAAATCCCCTGGGAACGCGTCCTGGCTGAAAGCACTGCAGGTAACACAGCTTTTCCCTGTGTTTTATGGATAATGATCTCCTGAGCAGCAGAACCAGTCGGGCCAGGCGCTGCCCGGCCACCCGAGAGGGCTCCGGGGAGGTTGTTTGCACGGAGCTGTGACAGCGGGGCGTGAAAGGAGGTTAAATATGTTTTATTGAGCTTAGATTTGCCACCTCCCAAGCTCAGCAGGTTTGTTTCCCTTCTCTCTGTATCCTGGGAGTCTGTAAATAACTTCAGTGCTTCCCAGGAGGCTGCTCTTGCAGCCACACAGTAAATGTGGGGTTGGATGTGAGCTGCAAGGGGTGTTTCCAATGGGATGGAAGTGGTGGATTTTTTTTTTTTTTTTTTTTTTATGAAAATTAAATAAACGTGAACTTCCATTCATCAAAATTTGAGTGAAAACGATTGTTCATTTAGAGCTCACAAATGGAAAATAAAGAAGGAGGAAGAGGGTAGGAACAGAGACCACTCAACTCGGCTCCCAGAGCTCTCATAGGGATGGACATTCCTGAAGCGGGGGTCTTCCAGGTCAACAGAAAATATTAATTTATTAGCCTGAAAATTAAGTTTTCCACATTCCTAAGAATTTAACTCAATCAATACACTGAGAAGTCATTCCATTTCTGCTTTTCTTTAGCTTTGGGCTCCCTGCTGCAAAGAAATAACTCTCCACACTCAAGAGGTTATTGAGAAATTGTTTTATTAAAGCTCAGCCAGAAGATAAAAATAAATGTAAGGGTGGCTGAGAGCACTGGCATGAGCTGCCAGGACACAGAGGGACCTTCCACAATGGGTCCCAAAAAGCTTAACCAGGCCCCGGGCTCTAATTTGAGAGGTTTTGGGAAATTCAGGTGGTGATATGGGAACCAAAAAAAAAGGGCCTCTCCAAGTTTCCAGCATTTCCAACACGTGAGTGATATTGGCTGGTTTGGCAATGTGCAGGTTGAAGTAAAAGCCTGCATATTCCCAAAAAAATAGAGCAAATCCCCTCCTGGTGTCAGAGCATGGGATGAGCCATAAAGAACACCCAGCCCAAACCTGACCCACTGCCTGACAAACCAGCAACTACCAAAATGCAATATGAATGCACAAAAAACCCCAAGGGGGTAGAAATTGGAGGAAGTGGAGAGAATCAGGATTGGGATGTGCTGGAGGAGCCTTCATGCTGCTCCTTGGTGGCACGGAGCCATTGAGTCCCCTCAATTATAACCACAGGCCTGCCAAAAACATCAACTTTTCCTCCTTGAAACAATGATAAAAAGAAGAAATGTTGCAGTTCTGCAGTCAGGTTTTGGAGTGTTGAAAGTGCTTTTCTTTGCTGGGTGCTGCAATTCATGTCCCCATGGCACAGTTCCCAAGATGCCACCAGGAAAGGTGTGTGTGGTCCCTCTGTGCCACTGTGCAAGGTGTGCTTGGTCCCTGTGCCACCAAACAAGGTGTGTAAGGTCCCTGTGCCATCGAGCAAGGTGTGCATGGTCCTTTCACCATGATACAACCTGTGCAATGTCCTCACATCACCGCACAAGGGGTGCCTGGTCCCCGTGCCCCATGCAAGGTGTGCAGGGCCCCTGTGCCATCAGGAAAGGTGCTGGTGGTCCTTGTGCCACCGTGCAAGAGGTTCCGAGCTGCCAGGCGAGGTGTGAATGGTTATTCCATCACCAGGCAAGGTGCAGCTGGTCCCTGCGCTGCCATCCAAGGTGTGCCTGGTCCCTGTGCCACCAGGAAAGGTGTGTGTGGTCCCCATGGTGCCATGTGAGCTGTGCATGGACCCTGAACCGCTGAGCAAGCTGTGCACGGTCTCTGTGCCATCCAGGGAGGTGTGCACGGCCCTTACACCGTTGGACAAGGTGCGCACGGTCCTTGCACCATCTCACAAGGAGCCGCACTGCTCAAGGAGCACAGGACAGTCCTGCCCGGCGCGGGGCGAATCCCCGAGCGCTGCCGGAATCCCCCCGCGCAGCCCCGGCTCAGCGCAGGCCCCGGCCGGGGCAGGGCAGGCAGGGGCAGCAGGAGCAGAGGCCGAGAGCCGCCGTCAGCAGCGCCGAGAGCCGCGACGGCCGCTGGTATTTGCCGGCTCTCTTCACCTCGCCGCCCGTCTGGGCCGCGTAGTCGAGGGTGCGCAGGACGTGCTGCTCCACGCTGTCGGCAGCGCCGTGCTGCTGGGCCAGCAGCCCCTCCAGCTGCAGGAACANCAGCTGCAGGACCAGCCCGCGCAGCGCCAGCATCTGCGCCTCCAGCTCCAGCAGCTGCCGCTGCCGCGCCTGGGCCAGCCCCAGGTGGTGCTTGGCCTTCAGCTCCTCCAGGTCGCGGCCGACGATGCGAGGCCCCTGGGGGCTCTCGGCCAGCAGATCCACGTCCTGGGCGCCCAGGTCGATGCCCGCCAGCTCCGCC
>VZRO01005235.1:357264-408694 GCA_013397915.1 Daphoenositta chrysoptera | reverse complement strand
CCCCCCCGCCCCCCCCTGCCTCTGGATCTGCTCCTTCAGCCGGTGCCGGTAGCGGCTCTCCCGGGCGTAGTGGCGGGCCAGGACGGCGCCGTAGCGGCGCANCCTCGGCCGCCGCTCGCTGCTGCAGCTCCGCCAGCCGGTCCCTCATGCTCCGCGGGGCTCCGGCAGCGTCTGTGGGGACGGGGGAGGCTGGAGCTCCTGCGGGAGCGCTGCGAGCCTTCCCTCCTGGCACCAGAGCAAATATTGATGGAGGAGGGCAGGTCCTGCGTCAGCCCCAGCCACCGCCGGCGGAGGGAAGGGCTGGTGCCGGGGCAGAGCGGGAGGAAGGCCCGGGCCGGGAGCGCTGCCAGCACCGCCCGCACCTGCGTCACGGGCCGGGCTCCAGATCCACACCTGATCGGCCGAGGCTCGGCACAAAGACGCTTTTATTCACCCAGAAACAAGGACACCCAAAAGTCCCGCCAGACGGGACACGGAGGGGTTGGCCCAGCCGGCACGCCCCGGCCTTCGAAGCAGCTGCACGCAGCTCCCAAGGGCACGGACACGGCCTGGCCCGGCCTCACGCTGTGCCCCGAACCCAGTCCTGGCTGCACCGAGAGAAGGGCGAACCACACGGAGTCACTGCCTCTGCCGAGGGGGCAGCGACCCGCAGGGATCGCGGGGTTCAGCTCCTGGCCCTGCTCGCCACCATCCCCCGAAACCCCATCCTGGGCCTGAGGGCACTGTCCAAACTCTCCTGGAACTCAGATCATCCCATTCCAGCGCCTGTTGTGAGCTGGGAAGGCGGGATGGAGGCACAGCTTGGCCTCCCCCTCCTGTGCACGTCGGGAGGGCTCACGACCAGCGATGTCGCTGGCAGTGCCCTGCACTCGTAAAGCATCGTGAGAGTGAATGCAAAAAGGTTTGGTTTTCCAGGCTGGAAATGAGCGTTGGGATGACCCAGCTGTCTGCACATCACTGCAAGGCTGTGTTGAGTCCACTCACTGCTGAAATGCATAAAAGTCACAGTTGAATTCTAAGACGTCTATAAAAATTACCATTAGAAAGGTACTTCTACAAAACACATGTCCAAAGTGCAGGGGAAAAATAATTCTTCTCTACCACTCTGATATTTTATATCATGTATTTTATAACATGTATTATCACATATGATCTAAACATGATATAAAGTAATAACAGCTAAGATGTAATATCAATATAATATCATATCAATATAATATCGACACAGGGACAGCCAAGGAGGGTTTAACAAAGGCCAAACAAGAGGGAATGAAGGGAGTGGAATTCCTTCCCTCCTATGCCATCTGATGGATGTACATAAAGGGCCGGCTCCAGCATCTCTGCAAAACAAGTTTAATTTTGTTCTCTGTAACCATCGAGGCCAAGAAAAAAAAAGTCCTTTTGTCCCTGGGGTTTGGAGGATGAGTGTTGTGTTAAAAAGGAGATATTCATTCCCAGTGGAGAGGAAATGCCACTGGAATCAGCGCAATAAAGTGAAATGTCAAATAAGTCAGCAGATTACTGAGGGGAAAAGTCAAAACAGAATGACAGATCCCACAATCATTAATGTTGGAAAAGGCCTCCCAGACCATCGAGTCCAACCTGTGCCCCATCCCCACCTTGTCCCCAGCCCAGAGCACTGAGTGCCACCTCCAGCCCTTCCCTGGACACCTCCAGGGATGGGGGCTCCAAACCTCCCTGGGCAGCCCCTTCCAGTGCCTGAGCACCCTTTCCATGCAGAAATTCCTCCCGAGTTTATTCTGTGTATTTTTTGTCAGCACCTGCCCCCGGCTGAGCCCAGAGCCTCCCCGGCAGCTCGACCCAAACCCGGCCCCATCCTGCCCCCAAAAATCCCTGTTTAAACAATGTTATCGCTGCTATTTAACAAGAGGGCAAGAACGGAGGTGGAAAAGGAGTAACTCCTTGTTTTCCATGAAATATCCCTTAGACAACAGGTACAACCTTCTCCTCGAGCCGAGTCACCCCCTGAACCCACCCTGCGTCCCACAATGGCTGAGGGACCTCACCCAGGAGCCGCCTCCTCCTCTGCTGCTCCTTTCATGGCATTTTTAGCCATTTCACTGCACTTTCAGGCATTTTCCACTTCTTTTCTCAAGAAATCATTAGCTGCTATCCCCCTTTTCCCAGAAAAATGGTACTTAGGAGCCAGATCAGATGGTGAATGGGGTGAGGGTCTCCATCCCATCTTGCTCGAGATCTTCACAGTTTATAAAGCTTCTGTATCCACTTTATCAATAAAGTTTCTATATTCAGTTTATAAAACTTTCCATTAAAATATAAAATCATCCAGTTGAATCAAAAAGCAATTTTCTTTTTACATTACACCCTCTATCTTACCTACTTTTTTTTTTATCTTTTAATGTCTCAACTACTCAGGAAGCAATGCAAAACCAAAGTAAGAGTTTCTCTTTTTATTTTTTTTTATTAAGACAATCCCACAGCTGGAAAATGAAACATCCTAGATTACATCAGTGACTTCAAAAAAACTCTAGAAAAAAATCTTTACAAATTTACATTTGTACAATACAAAAAACTAACAGCTCATTGCATATAAATATTACATTTGGTCTGCCAACACGTGGCATCAAAATCCCTGAAGTATTCATTAAAGGGACCTGAGATAGCGGATGTGAAGATATGGGCATAAATATCACCTGAAAAAAAAATAATATAGAAAGTAGACATAATTCTAATAGTTTTGTGCATTTTTGGAGTATTTTAAATCCAGAACACGACCTGGAGAGCCTAAATCACGTGAATTTTGCTCCGACATCAAGTGGTATTTCTACATGAAATCTGCTCTAATGACTCATGGAGGAATGAAGAGCCTGAATTAATATTTCTACAGAAAAATAATCCTCAGACGTTGAGTTCTGAACACACCCGAGCAGCCACCACTCTCTGAGGAGGAATTTTAGGAAGAGAAACGGCGGATTTGGATTTTACCTGCAAATATTCCAGCAGGATTTCACCCCCCACCCCCTAAATGGCTCCTTACAGACCCAAAACCCAGGAAGATCCGCAGTGCTTGCCAATGAAAACCCCCAAACCGAGGAACTGCTCCTAACTGCCCACTGGTGGAATTATTTCCCAACTATTTACGCATTTGCCAGCTCCCCAGCATGGCTGCAGTTACTACCAGGAGCAGTAACTCCAAGTGCTTGGTTTGCCTTGGAAGTCTCACAGACTCGGATCAGGTACCCACATCCACGCACATAAATGTATTTCAGCACCATTTTTAGAACACTAGAGTTAAGGCTGTGACAGCAATTCCCACTGGAAATCTACAATTTTCAGGGATTTGTAGCACAGTTGTGTGAGTTCGCTGTGGGCCGAACAGGACGTAGTAAAAATGTACAAGCTTCCAACAGGTCTTTGCATTTCTAAGACTAAAAAAAGACAAGTTTTTAGACTAAATTTTGCAGGCTGTTACTTACTGTACATAAAGGAGTTTTTTTACCATGTGTAAACCTCGGATATACTAAAGAGTTGAAAAGTTTCTGTTGCTCATAAGCAGGGATTTGCTATAATACACATTGTAAGAACACAACAACAGCTCCCTACCTACTAAATATAGAGTTAGCCTTGGAGGGTTAACTGCTCCTTCAGGAAATCATCAGCATTTTATAAAACTCTGCAGAATGGTTTTTAAATAAAAAGATAAAATTAAGACATGTAAACACACAAAGACGTTTTTAACCCATGAGATCCACGACAGGACACTCCAGATCAGGACACGACATCCTTAAACCTACAGCTGTTCACTTTTCCCTGGTGTTCACCACTCAAAGATGGAATTAATCAAGTTCTTATCAAAAATTAGTGATTTAAACTGATTTTCTCATGTTAATATTCTGTGATTTGGAGCACAGGAACATTCCCGAGATACCCAGGAGCAGCTTTTCCAAATGCTTGGCAAGGGTCATCTTGCTTTTGGGAGTCAAGAGAACCTCCAAATATTTAAATTTTTAAAATTAATTAAAAACTCTCTGCCACACCCCTGGTGCCAGCTCTTTTCCATGCTCGCTGAACTACTCAGTCCTGCTTTCCCACAGGAGGAGCAGCTGATGGACATTGAGGAAAACATTCCAGGAAAATGAAACTACACAAACAGGACACAGAATCTGAAGCAGCCAAAAATCCTCCATGAAACATTTCTCCACAATTCATTGTAGTTTTTGTGTCTGTAGGGTGGGGGTGGTTGGGACTGGGGGGATGCCAGTGCTTGGCTGATGGAGAAAGGAGTGATGGAAAGAGGGAGGAGGGATAAAACTGCCCAAATCCATCCAAGTTCAAGCACCAACACAAAGGTTTGGATTAAACCTTACAGCTGAAATGAAATTCATCACGATGTCCGAAGTTTCCAAGAGAATAAATAAATAGTCTATAAAAGGAAACTATAGGAGAGAGGAGGGGCATGGCAAAGAGGAAGATAAAAGGTGATGGAGAAAATAAAAAGCAGGTGAAGTTTGGGCTGAATCATGGAATCACTGAGGTCGGAAAAGCCTCCAAGATCATCAAATCCAACCATCAACCAACCCCACTATGGCCACTGATCCACCAAGGGCCCCGTGTGCTCAGTTCTTGGATGGTGACTCTGCCACCTCCCTGGGCACCCTCTTCCAATGCCTGACCACTCTTTCCATGAAAAAAGGTTCCCTAATATCCAAGACCACAGCACATCACTACTGCCAAATAAGCTTTGCCATCCACGCCCTGGTCTGGAGAGAAAGGGGAGCACTACAGGGATGGTGGACTGGAGCTGGGAGAAGCTGAGAGCAAAGACACACAAGATTTCAGCCCTGTCTCTGTGGAGGATGGAGTGTGTGGGCCTGAGGCCTTTTCCAAGGTGTCCCCAAGTGCCCTGAAGTGCCCCAGCAGCTCGGGATGGGGATCCTGCCAGCGGGACATCTCCAGGGAACAGAGGCACTAATGCCCAGGTATCTACAGGAACAGAGGAGCCCCTGGCCTGCCTGCTCACCCTCAGGAATGCCACTCAAAATCAGACCTTAAATCCCATTCCTTAGGCAGAGTCTGGAGTTTTTTGTTGAGAGTGCAAGGAAAGACAGCACATTCCTGACTCTGCAGCCTGCCCGGAGCTCAGCAGGATCTGGAGCAGGGAGCCTTTTGGATGGTTTAACTCACTTTAAATCCTGCTTCTGCTGCACCTGGTGGACTCATCCTAAATGTACCACACCCATAAGTGGCCCCGGATAGGATTTAGGATTTGAGAGCATCCAAGTTCCTACAAAAGTGTCATTATTCCACAGAAGTACGAGAAATCAACTGCCCAAGTTAGAGAAAGAATCCAGACACAAATCCAAGCAAAAAGAATAGCTCTAAAACCAAGTTATTTGTCATGCTTATAAAAGGTTCTCATGCACAAAAAAAAAAAAGCTTTTTTTTTTTTTTTTTTTTCAATTTTTACACTGAATTCTGCTGTCCCAGCACCCCCTGCTCTAGCTCATAGTCACGGGACACAGTAATACTTACGCCATAGCAGAGTGATGCTTCACTGGTATCTTCACAGTACAGAGAAAAGATACAGTTAAGAACATATTTAATCTTACTCTAATTGCTGCTAAAATACACCAACTTATAAAATGATTTCTCTGGAATCCCTGTGGTTTCTCTCTCCCCGACCCCTACACAAAATAAATAAGGAATAAGTGGATTTTCGGCCAGTCAGAAATAGAGGAAAAAAGCATTTCTTTTGCATTTCAAGCTTTTCAGGCTTTAGGACAGAACCCATAGTGTTTACATTAGCTCACAGGACTGATCTAAGGGATATGATTCCAACTATGGACTGATGCATACATGCTATTCCTGGTTACCATATGTAAAAAGACCAATCAGTCAAACAAATAATACATTTCTTATAAATATAAATGCGTGTATATATATATACAGATATATGAGAGATGATAGGACAGGTGTTTATACTTTAAAGCCCGACACAGAACTAGGAGAGCCTCTGCACTTGTTTTTCCCCCCTCCCCCCCACCATCAAAAACCAAATCAAGTCCAGCAATGGATTACGGCTGATTCCAAACATTCCTTACAAAATTAAAAGTGTGGTTTTTGTACTGTACCATAAACTCATATTAATGAGCAATTTAGGATATACTCTCCTCCATCACAAAACTAAACCTCTGCTTTTTTATTTTCAAGTCATTTTTGCATCTAACTAGGTTTTTTTTTTTTGGAAAGCGAGATAAAATAGCTAGTGCTTAATATAGAAAGTCAAAAATTAAATTCCTTCTGCATCTGAGAATATACATGGGTCACTCTTTGCTGCCTGAGGTTTTCCAGAATTATTGACCAAGCTGTGCACAGAAGAACTTCAGGATATTGGATGAAAGCTTAAAAGAAACCTAAAAACCTTGAAAAACTCCACTGGAACTTTGTAGTCTCTTTTGACTTGTTCTCTCTGTAACCTGACTCTGCACTGTCAGACAACGGGAGGAAATTGGAATCCCACATTATATTCCAGCCAGAGCCCAGGAAGGAAGGAAGAGGCCGCTCACCTCCAGCTCAGCCCACGCCAACGCCGAGGTCACCGAGGAGCCAGAGCAGGGATCTCCTCACCAACTGCACTACCACTGCCAGAGGATTTCAAGTCAGCATTTCCCAGGACAACAAGAGCACAGTGCAACAGGAATTCTCTTCTGGAAGCTTGAGACACAAGAGTCAGTCTGGGGGGGTGACAGCTCCGAGGGGCCGCCGGGCCCAAACCGCATTTCCATGGAGCACGGGGCAGTGGGACCAGCCAGCCCCTCTGCACAACCAAATCCCCACCTGCCCCCAACATCTGCTGCTGAGAACTCTGAGAACCACTGCATTTGATTTCATGGTGGCAACACAAGGAAGATACAGCTACTCACAACTTCCACCCCTCTACGCTCCTTCTCGCCTCTTCTTCACCACGCTCTGAATAACAGCATCTATTTTCTTTTCAGTTTCCAGTAGTTGTAAATAAGAGGTAGCTGAGCTACTATTAAAAATCATGCTTTGAAGAGGAGGAACCTTTCAAATGTTGAAGTCACCCCTTTAGCTGCACAATCTCGATTAATACTATAAAAATATGAGAGGACAAAAAGAAAATAGATGCAAGTAACTTTTGCATTTGGCACCTTTTGTCTAGATATTCATACTTCTCAAGTATTCTCTTTTTAATAAAGTTAATGCACACATAGGACACACCACATCAAAGGTTTGCTACATATTTACAAGGCACCAACCCTTTGTCACTTTTTTACACGAATAAAGAACCGATAAAAGCACATCAGGACCCCCAAAACTGTAGTATGGACATACTTCAGTTCAGCACAATTCCATCAACGTTTGGCCTGGGAAGATTAAAATAATCCAGATCCTTCTTACAATATAGAAACTGTAAACATTTTATAGCTGCCTTTAGGATTGGTGTATTGTGCAAAAGTTATAATTATTACTGTGTCTAAGGATTTATGGCAGAAACCACATAAAAACTCTGTAAGAAGGTGCTATTTCTATAATACAAAAACAAAACGAGGGAGAGAAGTCATAAGCGTGACTCGAAAATGTCATGTTCTTACTGAGAAGCTGGAAGCCTCTGTAATGTGATGAACTCGTAGTGTGTGGGGAAGAATTTCTGTAATTTAAGGCCTAATGACTAAGGCTTGTTTTGACCAATGAAGTGTGGAGATCTGAAGCTTTAAAACAAACACAAACTGACAGGATGGAAAAGCACCACTGTGAAACGTGAGTGGAGTCCCCGCACAACTTGCTTGGTAGAATTTCTGGTAAAATCCCTGCAGTAGAAGGCCATTGAAGTTCTTTTAAAATTGTTCCAAAGTTTTCCATCTGTCAATAATTCCATCCCATGAGATGGCTGACCCTGGCTTTTTCTGTCATTTTCCGCACCCTGCCTGACCTGGAAGTACCAAGGTTCAAAGGATCCTCGGTGTGCACAAAATTGTCATTGTCGGAGTCGTCGTTGTACAGGACAGTTCTCCTGCCCTCGTTCCTGGTTTTGATCCGAGGGGGGCGGCTGAATCTCCCTCCAAACACGTTCTCCCCAAACTGTCCCCCAAAGAGGTTTTCAAACTCGTCGTCGGCGAGCCGGGCGCGTTTCGCTCTGGTGGCTCCTCGCGAGGCCCCTCGGCCTCCTCGGCCTCTCCTTCCTCCCCGGCCGCCGCCTCTTCCTCGGCCGCAGCCTCTTCCACCTCTGCCCCCTCTTCCCCCTCTGCTCCACCTGCCCCACCTGCCCCACCTGCCCCTCCTCCCTGTCCCTCGGCCCTGCCAATTCCGTTTGCCGCCGGTGAGTTTCCGTTTGATTTTGCGTTTGGGTTTTTTGGATTGCACCACTTTGCTGTAGTCGTGGTCGCCGTCGATGTAATCCTGGTCTGTTCTGGAGGTTGATTCCGAGTCGGAATCGGAGCCGCTTCTGCTGTCAGAGCTGGAGCTGGATCCCGATTCCCCACTTTCTGATGAAGACAAACCAGACTTTTCCTTTAATTCTCTCTTCTTCTTTTCCTCTTCCTCTGCCTCCTCCAGGTGCTCGTCCTCTTCTGAGGCGCTCAGCAGCTTCCTCTTGACTCCTGCCCGGGGTTCTCTGCCATCCCCGTTGGTGAGTGGCCCATCAGGAGAGTGATCTAAGCAAACACAGAAAAACCCCATCAGCATCACACCAGAGCCAAACAGGACACGGAAAGTGGGGTTTGCCTCAGTTGCCTTTGGGGTTCTCCTCAGCTGCCTCTGAGGTGTGCTCAGGAGTGATCCAGCTTGGGGCTACTCACCCTTTACGTGCTGTGGACACAAGCAGGTGCTCTAAGGGGATAATCTATCAAAGTAAACACAGTTTTTATCTGGAAACAATGACTGCAAACTCCCCTGAGCAAGAGTTCAGTGAAGACCCAGGCAATAAAAGGAGCCTGGAGTGACCAGGTTGGACACAAACATCTAAAACTCAGGTGAATCCTACCTGGGGTGCCAAGGCAGGAAAAACTCTAAAATCCATTTCAAACCTATACATACAGAAAAATAACATTCTGCAAGCAGCCATTTATTCCCTATCAAATGCATGTTCTCTAAAGGCTTAGTCCAGGGAATATTAATGGAAAGCATAACACAAGAGACTAAATGACCTAAGAAAGTTCACTGGGATCACTGAAAACCTTAAATGAAAATTAAATCAAGTATCTTGCTGGCTTAGGACCCAAAATCCTCCATATTTTTGGGGTTATGAATCTGACAATGAAGATTAAATATCTTCTTTAACACAGGACAGGAAAAGCTCACCTACAGCATCCAGCACTGCTACAGCACAGGAGTGTGGACCTGGGAAAGGCTCCAGGGTTCAGGAAATGCTCACTCAGTGCCCACCTCGGTGGAAACTCTGAGTAACTTGTCCCAGAGGTTACTACACCTGCAGTGTTTCCCTTCTAATCACAACTACTTTGTCTTCACATAAGAAAAATATTTAAATGGTTTTGTAAACTTTCTTTCATTTTTGGTTTAAGGCAAAGGTTTTGGGGTGGGGGTTCTCCTGGTTTGTTTGCTTTTTGTAACTCCTGATGGAACTGTAGGAGTTTAAGAGCAATCACGTTTTCCATCTGGAGAGATTTTAAAGGACTTCACTAAACTGCACATGGAATCATCAGCATTCCACACCTCAGACAAGACACCACTCAACTGTAAGGAGTAAAGTAAATTCCATTTTTGGGTATGGTTTGGGGATATATATATAATGCTACACTGAGGCAATAATTCCATAAACATCAGATGGAAGCAAAATCTTTCATCTCTACTGAAACCCGTCAGTCAAAGCACAGAACCTTATTATTTCTCACCTTGTTTCACTGGTGTAGATTTGCTCCTGACTGGTCTGCTTTTCCCTGGATCTATGGCATTTCCACTCCGGCTCTGTGCATTTGAGCCTGATGAAGATGGTTGACCCTCCAGCTCTTCACCAGTGGCTGAACCCAGAGGTTCTTCTGCTGTATCTGAAACTTCAGACAGGGGGACAGGGTGATTTTAATGCTCTATTTACAGGGCTGTGTCTGGGGAGGTTTTGTACCCCCTGAGTTAACAGCCCAAGTGAGGGTAATCTCACCAAACTGCTCTGCAGCCATGGAAAGACAAATTCCTCCTGAATGTAATCCCAAACAGGATTAATTTATCCATAACTGCTGTAGGAGAGAAGCCCATACACAGGAAGTCTGGGCTTTTGCCACTGGATTAATTCTTAACACAGCCAGACCCAGGTTCCCAATTCCCTGATCCTTACCCAGAACTTCCCAACAGCCAAACTGAGCTAAAACAACCTACAGACAACACATTTCCAGGACCTTGATCCTTCAACAGGTGGGTTTTGCATGTGTCTCATGAGGATCAGACTCAACCTGCACAGACAAGCTGCTGTAAGAGAAAGGCTGGATTTCTCCTCACCATGAGATGAGACTGAAGAGTTAGTCCTGGTCAGGGGCAGTGAGGTATTTTGGTTGGGTTTAGGTTGAATCTTCATTTGCTTCTGTTTCCCTTTTGGGCTGCAAACACAGAATACCCCGAAGAGTTAAATCTGTTATTACCAAAGACTCAAACACAAAACTGATTTCTCCTGCTAAGTGATCTCTTTTTCCCAGTTGTGGTAACACTAAAAATAGTTACAGCATGGTGCTGTTTGCTAAAGGTATAGGAGTTTGCAGGGACAAAATTTTATCTCCCTTTTTAAAACCAAGTCAGTTTCCTTAGCTAATGTATCAGATGAAGGTAGGGAAGTGTTATACAACACTTCTTTCAACAGTTAAAAGGTAAAGAGAAGCTGATCTTTCATTTCCTCCAGAGTAACCACATCATCTTTCACTTACCAGAATTACAAACTACAAACTGGGCACGATTTTATCTCCCAAAAGAGCAACTTGTCGGGAAATGAGCAACACTGTTGCTGGTTATTCCCAAAAGCACATCTCCCCCTGTCCTGTGGAATGGCACTGCCAGCCAGGCTCACCATCCCTGTTTTACCTGGATGCTCTGCTGGTCGAGGGGGAACTGCTGCTGCTCCTCAGCCGCTTTCGGTACCGAGGCCTCTTCCTCTTCTGACATTGCATTGCTGACTTGTACTCAGAGATGATGTTCTTCATGTGATTCTCAAATAAGGCAGAGAGTCGAAGGGTCATGCTGTAAATCTGCAGTGAGGAAAAATGGTCAGGCTTATTAGAGTTGAATAACTTGAAGATCAACCAAAAAAACCGTCACAAAGATGTCCAGACTTTGTAGCACAAAGGGAAAATTTATGGTGATGTTCCACTATGAGGTTCTTTACAGATTATTTCCTTTCATGGGCCATGTGTATTCTTGCAACAGAAAGTGTTTTCATGAAAGGATTTAATACCAGTACAAAGTATTTCCAGAGTTGAAGGAAAATGGATATCTGGATTACTGGAATACAATCCCCTTTGTCAATCCTTGTAATGCATGGAAGCAGGCCTTAAGATAACTTGAATACCAAGGGAGAAACAATTGGATTTCATGTCTCCTCACCTTTGTTTTTGCACTAAATCCCTGCTGAACTGTCCTTACACCACCCCTACAGAGCTGCACAGAGAAGCTACCCAAAATGTCCTCATTCTGAATTTCTGTAAACCAGATGTCAAAACCTTTAAACCACTTTCCTGTCCTCTTTCTAGGCCTTGCCTCTATGTAGCCTCATCCACAATACGTGCAATTATCAAGTTATATTCCTTGTTTCCGGGGACAAATTACTGAAAAAAATAAAAGCAACTGGTGACCAGTTTTCTATTACAAACGCTGCAAGGAACAGCTGCAACAGTGACCATCATCCCATATGAAAATGGATGTTAGAAGTGATCTGGGAGAGCAGAACAGAGCAAGTTTATAACCACAGAATTGGTGTACCCTGGTTATTTTTATTACACCAAGCAGTGCTTTGCTCTTCAGACTTTATTTCATGTGTTTTATTCATGTAGGGCCAAGGTCTTTGTTAAAAAAAGGCTTTAAAATTTATTACTTACACGAGACTTTTTATTAGGAGTGTAAGCTTTAGAGTTGCAGAATATTAAACGAATATCTTTGTAGAATTCCAAGGGACTGGTGTAGTTTCCTGCTTCCAAGGTTTCTTTCACAGTGCTGAAGTCCATGGGAGTGTCTACAATATCTCGATAATCCTGTGAGAACACACAAGCAAAAAATCAAAGCTCTCAAACCCTACAGCAGTAAAATCACCTCAGTGTTCATCCAGTGGCTCAAGTAATTACTTTACTTCAAGAGTTGTTGCAGATAATTCCCTGAAAACATCAGCTCATAAAGGGAGAGGACAGAGCCATGCCCAACATGGATGTCCTGCCAAAGGAGGAGCAATTCTGGATGTGGAAGCTGCACTTACAGGGTAAGAGAAGAGATCAACGGGCTGCCTGAAAGGCTCTGAGTCCTCTCGTTCATAAATCAGGTTTAAGAGCTGCTGGCACTGCTCCTTCCAAGCATCAGCACTGGCTTTTATGGGCTGCCTCTTCACTCTTCGTCTCACCTGCAGGGAAAGAGGCATTGCAGATTGTGTCAGAATATTCACATTGTTCACCTGAAGTTCCTGTTAATTTCCCAGTGCTCGGATTCAAAGCATTCCCCATTTAAAAACAGAAATGCAGGGAGATTAAAGCAGAGCTGATGGCACAGCAATATGCAAATTAGACAAATTTGCCTTTGCTGGTCATATATAACACTCAAACCCATGAGAAGGTGCCATATTTCAGCTCCAGCCTTGCTACTTTTATTAGCTGCAATTAAATCTGACTGCTGGAGATACTTTTTTTAAATCAAATTTTTAAAAAAATTACCAAACCAGGAATTTTACTCACTCGTCTTTTCCCAGAGGAAGTGCCTGGAGCGTCTGAATCCACATCTACTTCTGCCACCTAAAGGCAAAGGGAATGATCACACACAGGCAGGTCTGGATGCACCCTCAGCCATGGAAAAAGGGTTAAAAAACAGCCAACAACAACCACGGGGCAGTGGCAACAGGAACTACAGCACATTTCAAACTCCACTGAAGGGGAGAAGGTGTAAGGAGAGAGAAGGAGCTCAAGGCAGTGATATCCACCCTGGACTCTACCTGACATTTCATTCCAGGGATCAGCTGATGGAAAATGACACAGAATTATATAAGAAAACCAGCTCTGCTGCCTGGCTGACAATGGAGAGCTGTTGTCCTTCTGACTGAGTAACAGCTCCACTTCCCAGTTCCCCTCATTACTCATCCTTCCAACAAAACACCATGTACTGAGAGAAGATTAAAGACAGGCAGTTTCAAGAAGCATTTTTACTTCAGGGAGCTTATTGTCCCAGGTGAGCCTAAGCAGCCTCATCTCCAAAACTCAGTGCAATTATCCATAAAATAAAGATTCAACAAAAATCAAAATTTCTTTCATGTGCTGAATTTTAAAAGGAAAGGAAATGATCTTACCTCTTCTTCCTCATCAGTACTGCTCAGGTCTTCTGCTTTCACCTTGTTGTAGATTTCTAATATATCAGTACAGCTCTGATCTCTGCAGGACAATGACAAAAACCGAGGTTCACAATGAAGGATCTCAGGAATTGCAGCTGTGGGGTCTGTGAGGTCCAAACTCACCCAATGAAGCGGAGCAGGACGTCTGTCACAATTTTGGCTGCTTTAACTATGGGGCTGTCTGGCTCGTTGAAAGTCCTGGCATTGTGTTCAATGTATCTTACCTCCCACATCAGGGCAGAGATTCTCCTGAAAAATACACAAAATGAAAGGAATGGCATGGGGAGGGAGGTGTATGTTATTCTTCTTCCACGTTCAGTAGGATTCTTCAGTAAAAAATGGAATTGGGAATTCAGATCAAGCAGAAGCAAGTGGTCCTCAGAAGGGAAAAGATGAGCAGGACATTATTTATTCCCAAATTAACTGGGAAAACTGAGATTTCCAGTTTTCCAGCATTGTTCAGTCCACTTCTGGTACCTGCAACACAAGCAAAGTCGCTGTTCAAAGGCAGCAGGGATGGAAACAAAGCAAACATGCTCTGCCTCCAACACAGGACAAGGCTCAGGGTGTTAAACCAACACTCCAGATCCAGCTATGGCAGCTTTTGCCTTAACAACGTGGCCAGAAGAATTCATTATTCAGGAAGACTCACTTTGTCCAAGGCCAATCTGATGTTATGCAGTTGCTGAAAGGACTTTACACAGCATTCAGCTCCACACTGTCCTCCATGGGACTGTAATAAATGTCACCTACAAACCCAAACTCACCTATAAAACCTGTTTTCAAGCCTCCTCCTGATCGTGGTGAGGTCAGTTGGATAAGCAACGACAGTGCAATACATGGGATAGGCACTAAGGTCCACTGGAACAGCAAAGGGATTAGAAATGTCTGCAAGACAAAAGGCCACAATAATTTAGATGCCTCCAAGGGATGTTATACCAAGATTCTTTTTCATGGTTTCTGGGGTTTCTTTCTAAGAATTCAGCAAAAGCAACACACATCTACAGCTGAGAATGTCATCACCCACAGGCAGGGTTCTTCCTCTTGTACCATCTACTCTACTATGCTTGAAAAAACACTTTTGGTTTAAGTATCACATCTGAGATTTGTGTGCCAGCAGCCAAATCTGACTGAAAGGAATGTGGCATATGCACTTACAACAGGAATACTACAACAGGCAACATAAACTAAGAACACAGACGTGTCATGGATGTGAACAGAGGCAGAAGTTAATCATGGTGTGCTATTAAATGGCTACAAACCAGTTACAAGGAATTTGGAGGTGAGGATGTTTAGTGAGGATTTGTTGGTTAGTTTTGAGGGGTTTAATTCAATGTTTTGCTCTTTCACATTTAAATATGACCTACTGGGAAGCCCCACTGAAAGACATCAGGTGAAGCCCCAGAAGAAAAGGGAATATAGCTTGGAAATTGGAATGTGAAATTTAAAAGGCTCTTTTCAGTAATTTAGCTGAGCACATTTCAAATACTCCACATCAAGTCCCAACACTCCATCCCATCTACTCTTCAGCCCTGTGCCACCACCCTGATATCCTTAATCCTTCCCCCTTTTCTCTCCAGACATACCAAGGGAAAGAAGCTGCTCGATCCCTCGGATTACTCGTTCACATTCTTCATCTCTGGAATGGGCCCCCCATTCTCCTTCCTGGGGTTTGTAGAGAAGAGCTGTCAGCTCCTCTGGGGTCACAGGAACTCCAGCACCGACCTCCTCCGGATATGCAGCTGGAGAGGAACAATTCCAGAGAGTAAATCCAGGGCCCCAAAGCTGTTTGCTTTGTACAGGGACAGGAATCCCACACACACTTACTTCCTTCTGGGATTGGTTCCATGTCCCATGGACTCATCCTCTCTCTTTCATTGTTGTCCCAGCTATTAAAAAAATAGATTCGAATGC
Source organism: Daphoenositta chrysoptera (assembly GCA_013397915.1). Taxonomy (NCBI): domain Eukaryota; kingdom Metazoa; phylum Chordata; class Aves; order Passeriformes; genus Daphoenositta; species Daphoenositta chrysoptera. Next base: position 393,258 of record VZRO01005235.1, on the reverse strand, counting down.
ACAATTTAGAGCTGAATATAAAGACACACTTTTTCTTTACCAGATTTGACCCAAAAGGTCACTTCTGTTAGGAATAAACCGTTCTAACTCCTTGTTTTTCTCTTGTGTCTCCTATACAGTCACTGCACTGCTGTTTACACCAGAAATGTTCCTTTATGAATAAATTCAAAAATTAAATAAGTAAATATTAAAATTAAGTAAATATTCAAAATATTCTAAAATAAATAAAAAGTAAATAACAAATAAAAAGTACAATAAGTGAATATTAAATTAAGTAAGTAAATAAAGTGTCTGGGTATATATTTAAATAGAAAAAGGGATACTAGTTCTTGAGGTTCTTGATGCTATTTTTGAAGTTCTCTGAGTTGTGCAGGAGCCCCAGGACGTGGAAATACTCACTGGACACTGTAGCACTGGAAGGAACTATCAGGATATTCTGCCTGGAAAGGCTGCTGACTCTCCACAGTCCCAAACCACCAGGCATCATCAATTATACTGCGAAATCTATCCCCTGGAAGGGCAGACATTGCATTCAGCAAAAGAACAACATCAAGAATTGCTAAATATTTCCTTCTAGAGAATCAACTCTATCTTTTGTGAATGCCCTACTTCCATCCTGACATTCTGCACTACAGGAGTTGAGCTCTTCCCCTCAGGGCAGGACTTGCACATCTCTGGGAATTACTCACAGCTGCCTCACGCCTCAGGTCCCAACAGATCAGGAGATTCTCCTGCTATCACAGCCCTTGGAATGAGTTTCCCTCATTTCTCTTTTTTTTTTTTTGCTACAGGAATTGCAGCAAACATCAAATAAAAGTTTGCAATGATCTTTACAATATCCCGTGTGTATAATCCTTTATGTCATATAATAAAGACACTGTATCCCATTAAACAGCTGCAGCAATGGTGCAAAACACATGGAATTGGGGAAAAAAATACTCACCTATTTGCCAGTTCCTTTCTTTGGCTTCATTATAAAACTGATGCAGCACAAGAAAATCAATAACATCTGGCATATCGTGGTACCTTCAGGAAATAAGACCAAAAAAATTATTATTACCCAGAAATACAGTTCTAGATGAACTACACAGTCCTCAAATTCCAAGCATTTGGGATAATCATTACTGCCATCATCATGCCTTGCACAGGAAATAAGAAAGGAGGAGGGGGAAGCTTCTACACTGCAAGGAAAGCTCTTGAAGAACGTCATCAGCATTCCAGTGACTTACTTTATGGAAAAGGATTCTCCTGTCATTTTGCCTGTGATTGGATCCAGGAATGCAAGCTTCAAGCAGCAGAGTGTGGGAGGCCCAACTTCATATTTAATTCCTACAGTCTTCACAAATTCTTGTTCCTAGTTAGCAAGAAGCATGGAACAGCATTATTTTAACTTGCCAACAGCAAAAATATCCATTTTAAAGTGAAATATATTAATAAACCCCAAATATGTTTCCCCTCGACAGCACAGATAATTTCACCCAATAATTTTTCTTTTCCAAATACTAAAATCAATCACTGTCACCTCAAAAAGAAAAATGAAGCTCATTCCCTTGGTAGGTTTGTTAACATGATTCCCACAAATTATTTAAGAAGGTTCTGAGGGAATAAACCCAGTTTTAAGCACACAAAGGTTCTCCCTGACTTACCCCAGGGCCCCTCACTCTTGCACAGGGGGGAAAAAAGGAAATTCTTCCTCTGAAAACGGAAATTCCACAATAGCCTTTATGTCCATGTCCTGTCAAAGCCCACCCTAAGTGAACAGCCATTTCCTTTTCCTCACAAACTGATGATGCCTTGGAAAATTACAGCAGGAATCACTGAATCCCTGGGACTGGTAACTGGGTATTTTCCCAGTGAAGAAATTATTTTCATGAATAGAACCACTGGCTTGGTTCAGTGAATATGAGGACATATATGGGAACTTCTCTTGATAGGAAATCCAAGGAAAGCAGGAAAAAATCTGGCAACACTGTGGATTAAGAACTGGGAACTCATTCAAAGCAGGATCCAGTGTTTAAGAGAACTTCTGCACACATTTAGGTGTTTACACCATGATTTCTTACTTCTTACCACAGCATTAAAAACAAGAAACAGAACCCAAATGCTCAGGTCACTGTAGAGTGGTGAGAGAACCACAAACAGCTCTGCAGTGCTGGGTTCTGAATGAATTCAGTGTTTAAGGAAAAATAATTTATGTTGAAAGAGACCCCTGAGAATCAAGTCCAAAACCAGGAAGTGAACAGATGTACAGACTTTGTGTTAATAAAAACTAAATTTAGTATTTACAATTAAAACTTTGATATTAACATTTTAAAGTAATGCTTTCTTTACATTTTTAAAGCTGTTTTTTCATGTCAGTTTAACATTACAGAGACATTCAGCTCTTTGAAGTATTTCTTGAACTTACCCTGAGTTCCATTTTGTTCCATGGTTGTTTTTGCATGTTAATACTGTAAATTTTGGCTTTCCTCACTGCCCTCACATAAGCCTCATGGCCTTGCCTAAAGTAGATGATCTTAAAAGAGGGAAAAAAGAAAGAGAAAATTAAGAGAGAAAAAAAGAGAAAATGGAAAGAGAAAATTATTTTACTGATAGTGCTCTTCCTGTTCATTCTGTGCCAGGTTCATCTCTTTCAGAACACATTGCACATTGATTTAATTCATCATAAACCACTATTCCAGTTAAAAATACTTGTATCAGCCCCCAAATTGGCATCTGCTCCGTGCTTTAAAACTGGGATCATTAAAAAATGTGCAGGTGAAGATGCACAACCAACTCTTCCTGCCAATCCCAGGTTACCTGTGCAGAAAAAGGGATACGGGACGTGGATCCGTAACCAACAAACAGCCTGGGAATTAACAAAGTTATCAAAACTCAGCCTGTCCTGAGCACAATTCCCTGCAAATATTGCTGGGTAGAACAGTCCTAAGCAACCTGAGCTGAGGATTCCCGCTGGGAATGTGGGAATTGCTGAGGGCAGTACCTCATCTCCCATCTGGGGGACGAAGGGCGAGCGGCGGGGAATGGTGTCCAGGATCCACTGTGGAGCCAGCCACTCCTCACTGGGCTCCCCTTCCAGGGACAGCAGCCCACTGGCTTTCTAAACACAGCACACCAGGGGTTAATATAGCTAGGTTACATGTAGAGTTAAATATATTGCATTATATTTAGAATGCAATCAATACAATATTCAGAATACGGTTAATTACTATGGCAGAACACATGGAAAACTCATCATGCAGATAAGATACAAGGAAAAGCAAATTGTGGGTGTCATCCTTCCCAAAATCTCCACTAAATAGTAGAGAATAAGACAGGTTTGTTACAAACATAATTGAAAATTAAAACCTTCATAAATCATGGAAATGCCTTTAAAACATTCATAAATCATTAAAATGCCCATGGCAGGGGGGTGGGATAAGATGATCTTTAAGATCTCTCCAACCCAAACCAGTCTGTGGTTCTACGATACATAAAGAAATAAATTGTATTTTTATAAGTATTCTAAATATCTTTAAAAAAATACCAGGAAAAATAAATCTGACCATATCGATACAATACAGATCCATTTGATAATTTTACAACAAAACCACCCTGGAGTAAACCTGACTTGGTGAAGAGCATAAATCTGGAAGAAAAAAATGGCATTTGTAATGGAGAACCACCTGTGGGAAGCATGAAGGCACAATAAAACAAATATTAACATTTATTGGTATCACTGGTACCACAATTACTGTGCTCTCTATAATTTTTTTTTACTCTATACCCATTTATGAAAAAATTTTCTTTGAAAACAACCACTAAATCCCACATTTATATTAATAAAGTAAAAAAGACACTAAAAATTACACTTGCTGACCTTTTTCCTTGGCTGTTTAAGTTTCCTTCGCTTTGGCTCCAGCCCTTTTGTTCCCTTCACATTTTCATCTTCAGAACTACTACAGATTTTCCGAGCTGCCTGCCTGGTTTGTCTCTTTGGAGGCTGCAGATTAATCCCAGCATCTGCTGTCCAGTCTGAATATTCACTTGATGAATCACTGTAGGTAATAAAAACGTTTTAAGAAAGAGAACAGAAAATTTCAGTTTTCCCACCGGATTGAAAAGTCCAAACATTCAGCCTTCTCTCCTGGTTCTGCTCAGGATTAGCACAAAATTTTGTTATCAGATGAATTTAAAGAAAACCAAGTGCTCTCTGATTTGTGATTTCAATAAATTCTTTTATCAATTTGAAACTCAGAGTAAAACTACATCTCTGGCTGATATAAATTCTCATTATCTCACTGATTCACAGACTGACTTTATAAGAACTGGCAGCAAAAAAGTGCATGAAACATTCAAAGAACTAGGACACTTCCAAAAAAATCCAGTTCTGACTTCTTTAATACCAAATAACACACGTACAAGATTTATATGGCAAGCTGGCACTGATTTTTTCAAGCAACTCCTAATTAAAGACAACATTTTCTTATAAATAGTCTTTCAAAATTGTTTTTGACTTTGAAAAGAACAGAAAAAAAAAAATCACAATATAAAATGGTTCACAAAGAACCATTAAAAAATCAGCTAAAAATCAGTTTTCATGGTTAAAAATCAGTCTTCAAAATTAAGTCTGAGTATCCCAATATCAATTGTCTTACTTAAATCCCATAATAAACCAGTGTTACCAATTCAGAGCCCAGTGGAGGTACCTGGAACTGCTTTCACTCTGCCAGGCTGCCACAGGATCATCCATGGATGCATCACTTGTGCCAACAGTCTCATCTTCCTGTAGTGAAAGCAACAGGATTCACTTTGGAGCCAAGGGTAAAATGTATCATTTTTGTTTGCAAGCAAGTTGTGTCACCTGAGGAAAGCTTTGTATTCAAGGGCTGCTTTAGCTTTAAATAAATAAATCCACAATTTCTTCCTTATCTTAATTAATATTATAATATATCCTCATATAGTTCCTATAGAAACAAATGTTAATTTTAATTATATCAGAACTATAGAATGGGTTTATTTAAATGTTTGATTAAGAAGTTTAGTGCCCAGGGCCCAGCTTTTTGAGCTGTTCTGGACTTTCAATGCATTTACAAAGCAGCAAGGTTCAGTCTCTTCCTTAAGGAGAACAAGTTATATTTAATCAGGTATATTTTAAGTTCTTCCCTTGCCAAAATCAATGATTAATACCAATACTCAATCTCTTTCAACAGCAGTCTACAGATGTAGATGAAATCAAAGCACTGCAAAATGAAATCAAAGTCCTGACCTAGAATCCATGTGCTGTATGAAATCCCAGAATAGCAAGTGGTTTAACACAACCCAGTTAAATTTACTTGAAAATGTTTCAGGTTTCCAAAAATACAGGAGCTGTTTTAAGCTACTTTTGAACACTGTCCTGGCATTTAGGTAAATGATCCTTCACTCTCCAAAACCAACATGCCACAGGAACACCACAAATCCCAGAGACTCAATGACCTGAGTGTTTCTTCCCAGGTGGAGAATCACAGAATATCCTGAGCTGGAAGGGACCCACAAGGATCAGAGTCCAGACACCCCAGCAATCCCACCCTGTGCATCCCTGGGAGGAATGTCCAAGTGCTCCTGGAGCTCTGGCAGCCTCGGGGCCGTGCCCATTCCCTGGGGAGCCTGGGCAGTGCCCGACACCCTCTGGGGGAAGGACTTTTCCCTAAAATCCAGCCTGACCCTCCCCTGGCACAGCTCCAGCCGTTCCCTCGGGTCCTGTCCCTGACATGACCTCTCTGGATTCCCAAGACTGATCAAAAATCAAGAGAGGCTTTGTGATGACATCAGCAGCAATTTGAGGACTCTTGGATGAGTTCTCTCAGGCCCCATTGATCTGTAGGGATCCAGCTGGAGCAGCAGATCCCACACAAATTCAGGGCTGACTGGGAGCTGATCATTCTCAGTCATGGCCCTCCAGCTTAGAGCACTGGGACCCCCTGGCTCCATCATCTGTGTCCAAGACAGAGGCAAAGGACGTGTTAAATCCCTCTGCCCTGTCCCTGTTTGTGAAGTGACCACCCCCATCCTAGAACGGGCCAATATTATTTTTACGCTGCCTTTTGCCACGAAAACTTTTGAAAAACCTCTTTTTACCGTCCCCCCACCATCCTGGCAGCTCCAGCTCCAGCTGAGCTTCGGCCGCACAGATTTCCTCCCTACAGCAGAGACGAGGACCCCGAGCGTGGTGCGGGATTTGGGAAGGGGGAGCTGCTGGGCTCAGACCTCGGAGGAGCTGTCGGAGTCGCGGCGGGCGCGGGGCGGGTGGCCGGCTCCCTGCGGGCTGTGCTCGATGGTGGAGCGGGTCTGGTACGCGTGCTGCCGCTTCCGCTGGTTCCTGCGCAGCGAGCGCCCGCCTCCCGCCTGGAGCTCGCTCTGCCGGGGCACAGGAGCACGGACAGGGACAGAGCACGGAGTTACTCACCAGTTACTCAGTTAAAAGGTGCCTGGTTACAGTGACTGAGTGTGGCTCCCCCGTTACAACTGAGCGGGAGGAAACGCTGTAGAATTAGACAATATCTCTGACGCATTGCGGGTGTTTCAGGTGTGGATTTTTGGTTTAACAGAAATTCTGCTTTATAAAGTAACAGTTTTTGGAAGGGAAATGATTGAAAATAACTTTTTCTTCTATAAAATTTCTGCAGTCTCTGCAGAATCCAGCCCCTTGTAAAAGTTTGGCACTTTTACTTTCCACAAGTCAAAATGAAAACCCACCGTGGCTCTGCTCTTTTCCTTTCCCAGCATCTTCCCACCACTGAAGCCTCAAAGATATAGATTTACCACTATTTGGATGTTATAGACAGACAAATCACAGTTACAGAAGGAAGACAGTGAGCCAGAGAAACAATTAGGACTACTGATCTTCTAAATAATTCAATAACATTGGTTTGGGGTTTTCTGTTGGTCTTATTTTTGTTGCTCAGTGCTCAGGAATGCTTCCCCCCAGGTTCTCTCTTGCAGGGCATTAACTCACCCGCTGTAAGGTGTGGGATGGCTTTCTCTTCTTGTCAGCAGTGTATAAACTGATTTCTATTTCACCTTTGGCAGCTCGACATTCTTCCTGGACCCTAATTAAATGTAAGAAACACACATTATGTTCATTAAATAATCATGGAACTCAACACCCTCATTAATATACACATTAAAATACTTGTTTTGTTGTAAGAAATCTGTGCAGAAATCCTTCTAGCCACATCCATCCATTCACTCCTGGAAGCACAAGCTAAGAAAGTAAACTTGTTAGCCGAGCATCCGTAATTATTTTCAAATGTATTAAAACTATTTTCAAGTCCTTTTTAGATAAAGTTGGAGGGAAATGTGGTATTTGAACTACTGAAGAAAGACTGAATTGTGAAAAGAAGGAACTACCATTCTCAACGCTCCATTCTGACCCTAACATTCCAAACAACCCAACCAACCAAGCCCCAAAACCGACGCGCCCCTGAAGAATCATTTTGGAAATACGGCAAGATCATTACGCATTATACAACTGAACCTCTTGTCCCACTTTGCCTCTTACTTGCTGATGCCTGGAGGGAGCTCGTTGACCACCACCCTCCTGCTCCAGGCCATGAGGTCCCTCTCGGTGGCCATCTGGCTGCGGGGCGCGTTGTGGTGCATCTGGCGCACGCCCTCGATCTGCCCGCTCCTGCGCAGCCCCACGTTGGGCGGGGAGCCCACGTCCAGGCCCGGGCTGCGCAGAGCTGGGGGAGGCAGGGAGAGAGGGAGGGAGAGAGAAAGAAAGAGCTTCGTCACTTCCATGAATCATCAATAAAATCATGGAATTGCGAGATGGTTGGGTTAGGGGAGAGCTTAGAGATCAAGCAGTGCCACCTCCTGCCACGGGACACCTTCCACTGTGGTAGGGTGCTCCAAGCCCCAATGTCCAGCCTGGTCTTGGGCACTTCCAGGGATTCTGGGGCAGCCACAGCTTCTCTGGGCACCCTGTGCCAGGGCCTCCCCACCCTCACAGGGAAGAATTCCTTCCCTGTATCCCATCCACAATTTAAAGCTTAAGGATGGCACAAAAATTGATAAAGGTTGATAATAACGGAATCACTGTCATCATTGTCCTTACTTATGCCATCAACACAATTCCCACATGCTTAAATATGGTAAATTGTTGCCCTGACTTCTGCAGTCTTTCTATGTGTTCATTCTTTGATAAAGTTTCTCACACACTTTCTGTAAATATAGTCATGTTTTGTTAACTGTACTTTATTGTTTTCATTCTTTTCTCTGGGGTGGAGAATGTTTGATGGACTATTCTGTTAACTAATGGGGATGGAAGAGGTGGTAACCTCATCCTCCAATCCATGGTCGTTCCTAGAAACATATATATATGGAAAGAATAAACAGCCAGGCCTCTTTCCTGGCCCGGGTGGTGATGTGAAAAGGATTCGGGTTGGAATGCTTTTTTCATGTCCTAGAGCGTCAGTAAATCACATGAAAATGTTGCATTTATGGTTGTGCAAAACTATATAAAAATATCTGGCTATTTAAATACTTTATGCATAGTCTAATTAACTTACTCAAATGGGCAGTTCGTGTGGCAAAGTCATTGATCAATGTAAGTTCTAGAAGGGAACTGCTTTAATTTCCACACTACTTATATCTGGCAATTCCTTTACACAGCTACAGGGACACACAAATAAAACTGGGAACTAGGGCTGTACCAAACATCAATGTATCCTAAGCAGCAGAAAAGACTTTGTGTGAGCTGAAGCTGCCTTTTAGGCAACCTTTTTGACATACCAACTTAGATCAAAGCAAAAATGCATTTTCATATTTTTCCCTGATATTTTTCTTACTCCTTCTTGAATTGAAACACAAGCAATTCCAAATCCGAATCCTAATGAGCTTTGCCAGGAAATCTACTTCAAACACATGTAATCAGTCACTTAACCTAGAAGTGATTTATTAGCAGCTGTGAATTCTCCCAAGGCTCAGGCTGACTTGCAGCACAGTTCTGGGCATCTGCTCCCTCCCATCAGCTGCACTCACTCAGCTGCTCACATCTGATTGAGTGTGGTTTCAATTTTTAATCACTTTGTGTATTAAATATAAAATCACAGTAGCAGAACACTTACCAGGAGAATAATCTCAAGCTTTCTAAGGAAACACTATGACAGAGCAACATGTTTATTTTATTAGCACTGATGCTCAGCCTTGTGCTGCAGCAGGAAACCATTAGTCTGTCACAACACTGTATTCCACTGACAGCCCCTAATTATATGTTTTCATTTTGGCATTTTGCAGTTATGAAGTTTCATCTCTGCACTGTTATCAAGACAATACAGTGAACTTCATGCTTATTTTTCAGTAAACTGGTTTATAACAGGAGTAACTCCAGTCTAATCACTCCAGACAATCAGGTATAGTCCAGTTTGACCATTGGGTGCCCTCAGCTACCCCTAAATTTTTAATTCCTCTGTTGGAATCGACAGAACATCCCACTGCTCTACAGGGGTTAACAAGGTGTACAAGAAGAGGAGAGAAAAGCATCCTCAAAGACACCATCTCATACCTGACTTTAACACTTTGATCAGTCCTTCCTGTGATAAGGAAGAAACTGATGGAGATAAGGCTGGGACACTGACCTCCATTAACAGAGTGGGATCTGTTGAGTGGAGGGTTTGGAGGAGTTTCTCCTTCATTAATTAGTCTCAGATCTTGTTCCCTCTGGAGCTCTCTGATCATTCCATCAAGGATACTCTCATCTTGGTCATTCGTTTGCTGCCCGATGACTTGTTCAACAACCTCACCATCACCTGGACAAGAACAAAGCCACAAACACTGATAAAATGATGGATTTCTGTATTACCAAACACCATAAAAATAATCCCATTTAATCTGCACCACTGTTTGTCTGCTCTGCAAAACATCTGATCACCAGCTGGCTTTCTGCTCTCATGTAATAAATGGAGGTAAAGTTTAAAAGAGAAGTTACAATAAAATCCTGAAACTCCAGACCACATGTAGAACATAAACACAAACCCTTAGAAAAAGCAGAAAGAAATTGTGCTTCAGTAGGTAAGAATGGAAGGTCTTTCCTGGGATCAGCATTTTGTAAAAGTATGTGTCTATGAGAAAAAAGAACTGTTTTGAAAAACAAAATCTGTTTTTTCCATGTCTTCCTCACTTTCCTGCTTTCTTCCTCACATCCACAGTTACAGAGGTTAATAGGCAATGCTTTAAACATCTGCCAAATACCTGGGAAAAATCCCCAGATTTTGGAATACTCTTGCCTCCAGTCAATTTGATTCCACACACTTCCTTTATGCCATACCCCCACCCCATCTCCTCTTTTACCTGTATATTGAATTTAAACCATTAATTTATACATCCTCATAGCACCATCCCTGGAGCTGGTGCTCAATACTGTGCCACACTTGTATTATTCATGAGGTTCAAACAGAATACCATTAGCCACATATCCCAGCTGAGGAATAAGTTGTTCATCCTTGCAATTTTCCCTCCCTGGCACCAGCCGCTGGAATCTCGTGGGATGAGGATTTCCATCAACATCCACCAGGAATGGAGGAGGCATAAGGTGTGGAGCCTGTTGAGTCTGCTCATCCAGCACATAATTATTGGCATCCCGGATCAGGGGCCGGTAATCCGTGTGGAAGAACATCTGATCAGGAATCTGAAAGAAAAGCAATTTAGGAAATAAATCAATGGCCATTTGCAGCTGTCTTGCTGTTCTGGAATGGCTCCCATAAACCACAACTCCTACACTTGGGATCAGCACAAGGAATGTTATGACAGAGAACAGATTCCTACCACAAATGTGGTTTATTATCAAGGCCTGATGCAAAAATTCAACAGTAAAATAGGCCAAGAGAGGTGGACAGAGAAGTTAATGCTTTTCTCCTCTATCTATAGAGTCTCTTGTCTAAATCGTTTTGATTTAGATAAACAGCAACTGCTCCATAACCTAATTATTATTTTGTCTGGGGCAGGGTGAGGGAATAAATTGTAACGCAATACTTCTAAGACAAAATCAGGTCAAGACAGGGAAGAGTTTAAAATTCATTCAACCCACCTTTTCATAATATTTATTGCATCCAAAACCAAATAGTAGCAGATGTCCATGAGAGTCTGTGCAGGCAAAATGCTGCCCATCTGGTGAGAACTTGCAATCAAAAACAGCTCCATGGCCTTGGCCCTCAATCTGTACCAAGCACAGAGAATTCCTTTCACAACCATACATTCTCTATAAGAGCATTTTCACAAACATTTCCCCTGTGCTCCAACACGTAGTGAATCCTCATTCTGTGATTTCTCATCTCATTCAAGACAGATTTACACTTCTATTTATTAAAGTTAAACTGAATAACTAAGTAAAACTTCACATTCTCTCCCTGTCCCGAAATTTCAGCCCAACTTTTAATGTATGTTCTGGAACAACCACCTGGAAGTCTGCATTTTATGTTAATGGTAGACATAGGGCAAGATCACCAAAGATCTCAGAGCTGTACTGGCTCTGGAGGTATTTAATGAATGTATTTAAATCTGCTTTTGTCTCAAGACCAGTTTTGTGAAAAAAGAAAAAACCAAACCTTCTGTGATCTTTCTTACCATGTTAAAGTAATTACGAATTTTTGTTCCTTTGTCTATATCCCAAACAAAAATATTCCCATCGTGTCCTGCCGAAAGCACAATCCTTTGGTCAAAGGGATGAGCCTCCAGAACAAAAACTTCGTCGTCGTGACCCTGCAATGACAGCAGGGGAAAAAAAAGTTGTATTTCTCTGTGTGGAACCTCCAGATGTGCTGGGAGTTACTGAGAGGACATTCCAGATCAGGGAGTCACCCAGGACACCTCAATTTACTGGAACTGTGCTTGGTCACCCTTCCTGCCACAGGTTTGGCATTGTCACTGCTCGGTACTGCTGGGATGGAGAGGGATGGGGAGGAAGGAGAAATCAGGACATGAATGGAGCCTCCAAACGGTTCCCTGTCAGCCAGAAATCACCAGAATTCTGCACATCAGCTCCTCTCCCCATGGGACACCCTCCTCCTGGCAGGTGGGGGACAGCTGGATACTTCAACACCGAACTCCTTGTCATGGGAATGGTGATGAGTTTCGCCTCAAATCAATCTCAGAGTGAACTGCATCCCTTTGGGATTCCCCCCTGGAATTGTACTCACGGATAAGCTATGGAGAAGCTGCCCTGTGGACGAGTTCCACACTTTGAGGAGGAAATTGTTGACTGCAGTGATGACAGTGGCATCGTATCGATCCCAAGCCACCATGGTAACCTTCAGCTTGGTCACCTTGTCCTCCCCAGATGCCACATTGTTTCTAAGGAAATCAGCAATTTAAAAAGGAATAAATCAGTAGCTACATATGGAAACATTTAGAAGAGCTAATTCAGTATGAAATTCGGGGGAGGATGGACTGCAGGCACCTCTGTGACTCTGGCTAAGGCAGGAGAATGAAGGATGGTTCTGCAGTGGTAAAAACCGGATACGGGAAATATTCAGTGCCACTGAGATTTATAGAGCTCCATTTCCTTAAAAAGGACATTTTCTCCTCTGTTCCTAAGCCATCATCCTTCTCTACCCCAATTCTTCCTTTCAGCTCTATTAAGCTTTTTCCTACAAGGCATTTTTCTTATCAGTCATCAATATCAATAAACTCCACAATGAGCAGGAACCTGCTAAATAAATCCAACTCACACTTCCGACTGCAAACACTGCAAATGTAACCACTGAAATATGGAGAATTCTGCAAAGCAAGTGCCTAATGGATTTCTCAATTTCTGTTCTTTGTTGTTGTGAATATTCAATTAAAATTCAATTACAGGGCACTTAAAGAAGTCACTTGAGGATCTCAAAAAGAAAAACTCGAAACCCTAATTGAACCTGAGAACCAAACACCAATTTCACCTCTTACTTGGAAATCTAAGGTAGAAATACAATTTTAAGAACAATGTTGGATATATATATATGTGTGTGTATTAGCATCTCATCACTGGGGCTCTACCAAAACCTCCTTCTGTGACATAAACTATCTGACATTCTTGTTTCATGTGTAAAATATTAAATATTCCTCAACCATTAGGATAAGGAAGTACCAATGGATTATTATCTATTTGGGGTGAATTAACTGTGTAAGTTGACAGAGCCACGACATTTTCAATACATGCACTGAAATTAACTCAAAATGGAAGCAAATAACCAGTTTTCAGCATGATGGAGGGTTTATCCTGCAGCTAAATGTGCCCATGAGGTGTGTTCTGCTTGCTCTGCTTTACCCTGTCATTTTTGTAGCCATATCCAGGACCAGACTCTTCCAGTCATGCTGATGGTAATGCCAGATTCTTGCTGTTCCATCCCTGCTTCCACTGACAAACCTTAAGCTATGGGGCAAAGGGAAAAAAAAGCCATGAGATTCCGAACAAAGATGGTTCCATCCCCACATGGACACCAATAAATGATATATATACACTTGGAAGTGTGTACTTGTTTATCTCTACTTCTCTTACTCATGAGGTTACGATTTTCCTATCAGATACAGGGTACAAGAGAGTTTCTAGCCCACAACATTAATTACATTTGGCTCCAGCAGCAGATGGCCTTGGAATGACTTCAATGTTGTAATTCATATGAGCTGCACATTCCCTTTTTAATGACATCAGCAAATCCCTGGAGCAGCTCAGAGTGGCAGCAAAGAAAGGGAAACTGCGTGCCAGGAGTCTGGCATAAATTATAATACATTAACTTAGGGACAGGGTGAAGACAGGCAAGGGAAAGAGCCAAATGGAGCACAAGGAGGTTGTCCTGCCTGTGCTGCTGAATAGGAATATTTTAATTTTTAAACCCCTCCTCATTTAAAAATTTCAAGCATCCAGCAAATGTATTTAACCACATCATAATGCTTTGGCCATCAGTGTCACAGAAATCATTTTTGTTGAGAAACTGCAAAAAAAGCTCCTCAAGTAATACATTTTCACAGGACAGCCGACACCTTTGGAAGTATATTCCATTTATATACAAAACTGCACTTAAAAGGCAAATCTATTCAATTTTATGAAGTGATTGTTTCACCTTTTCAGTTTCTCTGGTCTGATTTTTTTCACTGTGATGAAAAAGAGCTTGAAAATGCTTGTGACAAATTAATTTTCTTCTTAATTTTACTTCTTTATATTAAAATAAAAAGGAAGGTACCCTTTTTTTCCATTCAAAGCATCATTACAGAATATAATTTGCAGTGAGTGTGTGACCTCATTCCCTCTCACGTGGCTTGGAAGGATCTGGTGGTACAATTACCCCAGTACATTCCCACATCATTTCCCATGACAAAGCTCTCCAAGTACAGGTGCACAGCTACAGCTGGGCTTGGAAGCCTCATCCCTTACAGGCACATTCCTTAAACCTCCTGCCCAGCAAAATAAGGAATAGGATCAAAAGCTGGGATAATAACATCTATATTTACTAACTTTTGCTTTAAACTACATTGATTACAATGCTCTGACTCGACAAGCAACCCCTCTGTGGGGGCTTCCTGGGAAGGAAGGCTGTTCTTACACAGAAAGGTTATAAAATTTGGGTTCCAATTTACTGTTTGAAAGAAAAAAACAAATTAAAAGCACAGTTACAGAACATTTGTGTTGTTACAGCTGAGGACAACGAGTTCGAGCCTGTGGACATGACACACATCTTGCAACACACTGCAATAATTTGTCCAAGATTAAGCCAAGCCCATGGGCAATCTTCCTGTTGCGCCAAATTTTCCATGAAATGTTGTTTGGAAAATTAAATACCATCATTGTCAGGTCCAAAGCCCAGCACTCACCTGTCACCGTTGTTACAGAACTGCACTGCAACCACTTTGTCCTAAACAGGAGGGAGGGAAACAAAAGAAGTGAAAAACTCAGCCTAAAAGATCTCCATGATGAGCTTTTTATTTAACAAATAAAAAAACTGTCAAGAAATTCGAGTACAGAACAGTTGTATTTGAAGGTAAAACTTCCCCAGATGTGTTATGTTAAACACTGAAATAGAAAACCTCAGACAGGTGATGGTTTCCAACAATTTTTAGACCTAACATGAAAGTACATAAAAAAATTTAATCAAAAAAATGCAAACTGTGGTTTCATTAACACTTACGAATCGTTGAGAAACAAATTTCATGTTTCAGACATAGTTTAGCCTTTTTTTTTTAATTTGCCAAATACTTGTGCTGGCTCCATGATTTGCTCTCCCTATTCCCACTGATGTCTCTAACTCCTGGTAACTGGGATTTGCTTTAGGAGGGGCTGACAGCTGTCTGCAGGATTAAGAGTAGACTTAAAGAAATTAAAGGAATTACAGCTTCTTCCAAACCTGCTCAATACAGAAAACATTCTTTTTGTGTGAACACAAATACTTGTTAGATGTGTTGGCTTGAAGACTTTAATGTGAGAGCCACGACTCCCATTGAAGTTCAGGGAATCAATTCAGACCTTGGGCTTAATCCATAAAATGTTCCTGAGGTGGTAAATTTGTAATTTGAATTTTTATGGGAACACTTCTGCATTACCTGAAAAATGATGCTTTAAGCTTTATTTTCTAAATGACATTATCATCATGACCCAAACTTTGACAGCACAGTCCAAAACCTGTATTACTTTGTCCTGTTATGTGGATTTAACTAAACATTCAACAGCAAGTTTAACAGGAAAAAATGATATTGTGCAATGACATTGTGCATTAAAACTGTTTTAATTCCTCATTCCAATACAGATTTTTTTCAACAGTAAGGGAAAATCATCTGGTCCCTCAGTAAAACCTATTTTGCACAAACCTCTCACCTCAGAGAAATTTAAAAATAAACATCCCACAAATTTCCAGGCATTTAAATACCACAGTGTTGAAAGCCAAACAAATTCTAGACAGCTACTTAAAAAAAAATAGGATGCACAGAAACCAAGTGCCTGAAATGAGGTAAAGGGGTGGAAAAATAGATTTTCTTTAGGATTTGCCTCTTACCGTGTGAGATTCCAGCTCAGCCATTTTCTCTGGAGATTCTGAGCCCAAATAATAAATTCTTATCACGTGGTCAGTACTCCCTGTTGCAATGAACATGCCACCTAAAACAGAGAATTCTCTGTGAGAAGAAAAGTCATCCGAGGCACAACTTCTTTTAACTTCATTTATTTTAATTTGCTGCTTTCTTGTCAAAGCAGCAAACTAGTTTTAAACAGAAAATCTCAATGTAAACGGGTAAATGTCAAATAAAATATTTAAGTGCAACTTCAATACCTACTTGAAACACAGCAGAGAAATTATTGCTGAACTGGGATGCAGAGACTAGGGTATTTTATTGTAATTTCTTTACAATATTGCCCAGAAAGGGCACTATTGTGTGGTTTACTGCATTGAAATGGGTTTAGTTAATTCAGGATTTCTACTTTTAAAAAGAGCAATGTGGCTCTACAAAAGCTCTCAATTTCAAAAAGCAAATTTAGTGAGTAATTACATCATTTTCTTTGTAAAAATCATTTAATTTTGCTCATTCAAAACTGCAATGGACATCTGTTAAGCTGAGATTTTCCAATGCATTGAATTGATTCTCTTAGAATTCAGCCAAATTTGGAAGATTGGCAAAAGTGTAATCTTTGACAGAGGATTTCCACAACTTTTCAAAAATTTACAAGGTAAAATCTTAAAAGGATGTTACAGAGAAATATCTCTGATGTGCAAAACAAGAGACTGAAAGACTTGGAAGTGGTCAAGATATTTTAGCTTAAATTATAGGAAAAAAGGGAAGAGCAGCTTGAGGCAGACACTTTTCAGGGAAAATTTCCAACAATCCCAATTTGACAGTGGTAAAATTAACTGGAAAAGGGTTTAACACTACTTGTATTTAAAGAGAAGTGAGAGAACTGTCAGCAAAGGCCCCAAACTCATGGAGCAGCTGATGCTGGACACGTACCAGAACTGAAAGATGAACAGGAGATCTGAACACCGGGCCTGGACCTCTCTGCAAACTTCACAGGACGATCCCTACATGCAAAACACAACATTTTTATTTTTCTTTCTTTGTTCAACAAGAACAGTTTCCTGTAGCTCAGCAGGTTGAGGTCAATATGCTCATCTTAAATCTCCTAATTTTGTAATTCTCACCTAAGTTTGCTAGAACTTATTTTTCTTTTTAGGAATTTCCTTCCTTAGTTTAGTAAGAAAACCATTATTTTCTAAATTGAAGATTATTTCATTGATTTATCATGATACCAATTCAAATCTTTTTAAAACAGACCCTGCCAAACCATTAATCCAATAGCATTTCCTCCCGATTAAATATGGGTTTGATGACATCTACATTTGTACATTCTTCTGATTAAAGCAAATTAATTCTTCTGCCTGTACATTTTGGACAAGGATTTAATCCTGAACACAACAGCTGGAATTTCTTCTACAGCTTTGGCTTGCAAAGCACAAACCCCAGAAATAACAACCCCAATCTCTGCCTGCCCTCTGGGTTCCAATGCCACAGAATCCCAAAGTGCTCCTGCCCCACACATCAGTTCATTGAGCAAGAAAACGCCCTTATTTCATTATCTCAGCATTCCTCTCCGTGCCAAAATTAAAAATAAATTCCTCCTTGAGTTAAAATAATTATAATTATCTAAACAGTCTTACTTGAATTTCATGGTGTTTGCATGCCACTGCCAGAAACAGATTGTTCCGTCGGCACCGGTGGAGGTGAGGTATCGAGTTGTTCCTTTCCTTGCTGGAGAGAACTAAAAATAAAAGTTGTAACAATTAAGCCAGCTCCTGTTCTCTCTTCTTTCACGCTGGAAACTTGTTGACAAGAATGTTTTTCACTAACACATTAGTTTCTCTCCAGGAGTAGAGAGGAGGGGTAAGCACAGAACCTGAACTTCCATAAAAATAAAGATGAGGAAATGGAAAACACCTACATTTTGGTTAGGAATTCTTTGTTTTTACCACACAAAGGAAATTGGAGAAATGAAACAAGCCCAGACCCTGTAAATGGGGCAAAACCATGAGGAAATAGTTCTTTGTGGGACAAAACTGGATCAAACATGGCAAATACAATGATTCCTGCATCCAAGCCCAACGAAGAACAGCTGCACAGCAGGATCCCCTCTCCTCTATCCTCCTAAACCTCTCTAAGGAGTGGGAAAGCTTTTTAGTCTTTATTTCATAACTGCAGCAATACCTTTAATCCTCAGGCTACTTGGTAATTTGATAAAGGAATCCAGCACTGCTTCCTCAAAAAGTAGAGACTGATTATATTCTTAATAATCAGTTTCACAAAGAGCTTGGAAGAAACACACACACACACACACACACATAAACAAATAACACACCAGTTATAAAGGCAGGTTGTAAAATACATTTCCAAAACAATCACCTTAACATGGTTGAAATGAGACAAAATTGGAAGTGTAGGGAAGGTGGGGAGGAATGAGACTCCTGGGGAATACTGGCATGATGGAGAAGCCTGTGCGGAATCCAAGGCAGCAGCACTCCAGGAGAGAGGGATTCTGAGCCAAACAGCCCCACTCACTCTCCCCTCTATGTGCATTACCTGCCAAATAGCAGGGATTGTCTTTTTTAACCTGGAAATTTTGTTTTTTGGAGGTTTCTGCCTGGCAGTTGTGAGGATTTTTTAAAGAAAATCTCAATTTGCTACAACATACAAAGCAGCTCCTTACGCTAGAAGCTAAGATAACAAGGAAAAAATAAATGGGGAGTAAGGAATTTTAACTGATCCTTCAGAAAAACAAATGTTCTCTGTGAATGCAGGAGCGTTGGGTCAGGTGCTGTGCCAGGAGGAGCACCAAAGATGCCAAACACGTCAGTGAGTTGAGCCAAGGAGACGCTGCTGCTCTCTGAGCTTCTCTAAAAGAGCATCAGATCTCCCATTTTCTAGACCTAAGGAAGCAGCAGTGGGATCACACAGCCAAAAGCACACGGAAGCAGGAGAACGATCCCCTGGGCACCGCAGGATTGAGTTAACCACGCAAAACACCCCGGAGTTGGGACAAACCAGAGACAAAACAATTTCATCCTTGACCGCCACAGCTCTTACTACCATTCCAATGCAAGGGTTTAGGGAAAAACCCCACCAGCGCTTACCTGTATGGAAGTGATGGAAGCTGAGTGGCCCTGCAGGACGGCGAGGGGGGCACAGGTCCGCAGGCACCACACCCTGACCACCTTGTCACAGCTGCCCGCGGCCAGCAGCGTGTTCTCGTAGTTGACGGCCATGTCCGAGATCTCGGCCGAGTGGCCCCGCAGGGTGGACAGCAGGCGCCCATCGTCCGTGGCCCAGATCTTCACCAAGCAATCATCTGACCCCTGAAATCCCACAGAAATTCCCAAAGGTTACAGAAAATACGGGACACGTTCCATGCACGTCACGCACGGGTCACCGTGGATGGACAGGGATCCCAGCCCCCGTGAACTGACAGAGTAATGTTGTGGGATTCCAGAGCTGCGCAGTTTTATGAAGGAATCCTTCCCTGTGAAGGTGGATATATGGAAGAAATACTTCCCTGAGAGGGTGGGGAGGCCCTGGCACAGGGTGCCCAGAGAAGCTGTGGCTACCCCTGGATCCCTGGCAGTGCCCAAGGCCAGGCTGGATGGGGCTTGAAGCACCCTGGGACAGTGGAAGGTGTCCCTGCCATGGCAGGGGTGGGGCTGGATGACATTGAAATATTCCATCCCATCCAAAGCATTCTGGGATTCTGTGGTTCTATGAACTGTGGAGTCTGGGGATCATCTTATGGAGTCAGGGATTTCAAACTTGATAAAAGAGAATCATGAAATCACAGAATGGTTTATGTTGGAAGGGATCTATTTGGAAGACAGGGACACCTTCCACTATCCCAGGTTGCTCCAAGCCCCATCCAACCTGGCTCCAGGGATGGGGCAGCCACAGCTTCTGTGGGCACCCTGTGCCAGGGCCCCACCACCCTCACAGAGAAGGATTTCTTCCCAACATCCCACCAAACCCTGTCCTCTGGCAGTGGGAAGCCATCCCCCCTTGTCCTGGCACTCCATGCACAATGATAAACATTGACAGCTAAAAATGCAACGTTCATTTGAAAAATCTGCTGATTTTTACATATAACAAACAAAAAGCAAGGGCATCACCACAAAAATGGATGTCACTGTATTCTGGAGAAAAACTTAAAATAATTATCATGTATTCACTGACACACTACAGATCCTGGAAGGTAAATTTAGTAGAAAAACAACTTGCAGCTGAACAAAGTCATGTCTGCATCTCAGTCAGTGACTAAGAGGCTGTTGAGGGACTCAAGAAAGAAAGAAATCAAACCAAACAAAGCAATCTTCCAAAAGAAAAGAAGTCAGAATTTTAAACTTACTGTAAAAATTCTCCTCCCACTGCGATCAAAGGCTATGCAATAAACAGAGGAGAGGTGCCCCAAAATCCTCTTGTGCATCTTCATGTGTTGGTAGGTGGATGTTGGGAACAAGTGGCTGAAACGGCCACATCCAGTTAATTGCCTGGCAGAAAGGATATGAACTGGGAGAGAAAAACAGAGCAGAAAGAAGGGTGAGACATGAATTTTGTCCAGAACTCAGAGTAAATAAATACTGAATAAATATAGTATTTATTAACAACTTTATTATTAGAACCAGTAATAAATCTGAACCTATTCCACCTTATCAGAACATTCTGTCCAGTGTTGTAAAAAGAAATCCCACTCCTGATGGAGCCTTTCAATACCCATCATAGGCTGCACCTGCTTCCTTACCAAAAATGAAAGCAGAATAAAAAGTTCCAGCACAACTGGGAGTTATTCCAATGTTCAATTCATGAACAGGTAACAGATACATTTATCCTACATGGACGAGGAAAATCTTTAAGGAAAATCTTTGAAAGAAGAAAGATTTAGGAAATTAAGGAAATTACATGTTACTAATATCAATTACAAGAAGAGTATAATAATAGTTTATTCTAAGTGCTTTTTTGGTGATAAAAATCTTTCTTTGGAATGGCTTCCAGATCATATGTGAGGGCCAAAGGACTTCCACATCCACATCACTGCATTCCTATGGCAGTGGAACTGAAGAAAAAGAAACAGAAGAACTGATGGCAAAGCCCCAATGGCAGAATAGCAGGTAAGAGAAAGAACTGCAACACCACCAAATTCCTTCCTATTTCCATAGCCAGCAGCCCTTCCAAGAACAGCCTGAAACCCAAATGCAAAAAACCACCCTGTAAAAAAGCCTTTGATTGGATGCACAATTTGAGACCATTTTGGAGTATTTCATTTCACCAATCCTAGCCTATTACTATTTCCCCTAACCTATCCTCATTCACAGCACTTGAACTTTGGATTTGAAAGTTTTGAGAGGGTTTTTCAGGGCACTTGAGGATCTAAGAGAGCTGTGCTGGTGGGTTTGTGGAGTCCCTGTGATAGCAGATTCCCTGGAGCAACTCCTTATCTTCTCCTGCACCTTGACGTGGGCTGGGCTTCACAGGAGCCCCACGAAGCTCTTTAGTGCCTTTCACTTCTTTAGCTTAAAAGTCAAGTGAAAAACTCCAGCCATTTCTTAATTGTCTCATGATATCACTGCCAATCTACACAAAAAAAAAGATCATGGAAAACGGTAAAAACTTAATCTACAAAGTCAAGAAATGGCATTTCAAAGGGTTCCTAACCCGTAACTCCTTGTGTAAATTGATACCATTGAAGTATTTACACAAAAGCAAGGAAAAGAAATTGTTTCCAGCTTTAAAGAAAGTATTTTTGTGTCTTAGTTTTAGGCTCTGAAATGTGGATTATTTTTAATCACTCAATGCAATTGAAACATGACACATGAGGGGAAAAAAAGCTGCATAAAAGATGCTTGCAAAAGCCATCAGGCTCCAGCATAACCTCACCCTCAGTCAATATTTGCTTTGCATGTAAAAACACATATTCAGCAATACTAAAAAGCAAAACACACTAAAGCAATTAATTTACTACCTACCTACTATTCAATTGATACCTGATATTATACAGGGCTGTTAAACTAAACTGTCTCCCCAAGCAAAGTAAAACTGAAATTTTACACTCATTTTCCTACCTCTAACACAGAGATCCCGCAGTGATAAATGCTCTACAAAGGTATCTCATCTTTGCCTACATATTATTTTATTTACTCTTCAAGTATGACAGCTTAAAAGCTGAATTCTTAAAAATATTACACTTCCCTTTCCCCCACCCTGTGTGCCAACAGAGACATGGAGCTATTCAGCAACACGGTGATTCTGCTGTGCCTTTCAAGGCTTCAAGCATTTCAATACATATATATTTATACATTTAAATACATAATAACAGTGTATCTGCCTGTAAGCAATTTCAAATGGTTTTGTATATTTTTTTAACCACACAAAGAACTGTGTGAATCAAAAAGATACACTCTTGATGTCAAAATATTCCTAATAATCACAATATTTTCTATGTCCCCCTGCAAACCTTTTGAACATTTACCACTGCTGTTTGCTGTAAATCCCACGAAGGAAGCACCAAAAGGCACCTGAATCCCACAGTTTTGGCACCTCACTTTTCCGGTCGATTCCCAGCCTTGCAATCAGTTGAGCTTCAGCGGATATGAAAGTAATTTCATTTTTTTTTTCTGTGTTTATTTCCCTATTTGCACAATGAGGACAAAACTCCTCCATCTCCCATGGATAATTACAAAATAAAAAGCCCTGTTTATGAAATGCTTCCATCAGAGACATCCAGAACTATTGTTACGCCATGAGGAGCAACAACTTTATCAAGGCAACAGCATCTTTGGACAAAAAAAATCCTATCACTGCTTCAAAGGAACAAACCAAACATTCTCCATTACTGTATTTTTAGGAAGATTAATACACAATATCTAAATAGGGAATTACCCCCACATGACAAAAATCCCTGTGAAGTTTCCCTTCTACAGTACAATGAAGTTATTGTCCTCCTAAGGCCCCAAAGCATTAAAACCCAACAATTCCCATGTGGAGAAATAGCAACTTAGTAACCCTAAAAAATTTTACTAACCTATCTCATTAACTGATGTATTTCATGCCACACTGGGTGTAAGAGCTGCCAAGTCCACCCCCTCACTATTCCCTGCCAGGAAAAACTTTCAAGACAGTTACTTCCCATAAAAAGGGAGGAGATCCAGCCTTCTAGATAAGAAAAGTTAATTTTGTCCCAACACTGAAGGGCCATCTCAGCTCCTCCAACTACCAACCTGTAAAATACAGGCATTTTTCTCTTTCTTTCCCACAGTCCTTGGTCCTGGAAGGCCAAACCTCGAGGAAAATTGCAGTCCTTAATGCAAGTCACATAAGCTGACAACAGCAATTCCTAAATCACAATTTACCCCACATTCTGCTGCAGGTGACAGCACAAATATAAAACCCCTTGCAAGAAAGCTCACCTAGGAAGGATAAACCCCAAACTCTGCAACAACCCACCAGTGAAAGCCAGATTTTAAAAACAACCATCAGACAGCCCCAACTTCAAAGTTAAATCACAATCTCAGAAGGAATTCAAGCACTTCAGTGAGGCAAAGTCACTGGGCAGCACCAGCCTGAACTCCTGCTCTCACTAAAAACCCTTGTCTCGCCCCACTTTTTGCAAGGAAAACTAGAAAGTGGGAAACTGGTGCAAATGTTTGTTTTAAAATCAGTTTCTCAGGGGTGATGAGCTCCTATCAGGCTGCTTTACCCTCTGCACAGTACCTTTACAATGAGGACCTAGATTTTGCCCTCATCACAAATCCGAGCAGGGATCAGGTACCACTGACAGGAGAGACACAAGTCAGGATTTCACAGGAATGCCGGGAAGCAAACACAGTTGGCTGCCACATGGAAAACATCTTCTGAGAGAGTGGCTGTGTGGCCACAAAGAGCCTGGACCCAAGAGAAGCAGAAAAAGCACAGCGTGTTCCAGCTCTGGGAGCTGCTGACCTCGTGGAACTCATTTCCAGCATGAACCACCATCGATTCCCGACCTCATCCCGGCGCTGCTCTTTGGCAGGCCCAAGGTAGCCAGATCACCTTGACTGTGAATTTCCACCCAGCTGAAATGCTTGTTCACTGAGACTGTGCTGAAAACTTTCTGCTTCCAAATTTTGTGTTGTTTTCACTAACAGCAGCTGCCCACAGAAATATTTCCATCCTCAGGTTAGAGCAGCTCTTAAAGACTGAAAATTACCTTCTTTCTGACTTGCTTTGAGCTGCCTGCAGAAAAAAAAGCCCTGACAAAATCGAAGTAGCATCAAAAGCAGGTTTATCAAAGGGGAATCACTCCCAGTGCTGAGGTACTGCATGACCAGTCTTTCCACTTTCTGTCTGCAAGAGCACAAAGGGAACCCTAAAAGTTCCACTACAGCAAAAGCTGCCCAGAAAGGCTCAACCAGACTCTCCTCTGTGATGTCCTACCGGCAGCAGGAAGCTCTGCCAGCATTTTCCCTCCCTGTCCCCCTCCAGCAGATCACCACAGCCCCAACACACAGACACCACATCCCTGGGAATGACTTCCACAGCTCAGCCCTTTCCCAGAGACTCCCCCAGCCAGAAGATTCCCAGCTCTGCACAAACACGCTGGGAAAAGGCAACGCGGATTTCCCGCTCCAGTTCCACTGTGCAGGACCTTTCATTTTCGGGTACAGACCACAAGGTCCCATCCCAACCCAACCACGTGGAAAGGCAACCGCTGCAACTCCCAACTCTTGCAGCTGGGCCCTCCCAGTTGATCCCAGTTGGACCATCAGTGACCCCATTGTCACAGCATTTATGGTGGAAAGCTTAAATCCTTATCACTGGAAGGGAAACGATGTGAGAACACTCCTGGCTGCTCTGTTCTGTACCTTATTTACCACTTTGCACAGGTAATTACACAATCATCTCACTCCTGAATACACATTAATGGGTGTCTTTTACTTCAGCCCAACTCCTTCAGCAAGTAATTCCAGAAAAGTCCATCTGCCTGAGCCAGCACAGTGTGGGAATTCACAACTACGCCAAAATATCAAAGAGGTCGGGCACACTTCTTCATCTTGCACTTAAAACAAGACACACACACTGCAGCATCTCTGGCTGGCACCACTCACCACGAAAAACCACCCATTTTGCACAAATAGACACAGAATTTTCTGACTTCCTCTTCAGGATTAACAAGGAATCCCAAAATCAAATTCCTGCCTGAAGACAAAGCCTTCTTTTAATATTTATACACATTTTCTGCTCTCAGTAATAGTTTATGTAGCTACACCAAGGACTGCATTCTTCCAGGAATCAATACTTATAAAAATTAATTCCTGGCTATGAAAGACCCTTTTCCATATAATATCTTTGCATTTCTTAAAAAAACCCAAACAATTAGGAAAACACCCAAACCAAACAATTATTCTGTTCTTTAAGTCCCTAAGTAGTTACCAAACAAGCAGGACAGCCCTTTGCCATGAAAGCATGACAAATGCTGAAGTCCAATCTGCCAGGATGCCTCATTAATAATACCACATATTCCAAAAACACCCAGTCTGATGAAAGAATTGATCCAAGAATCCATGCAGAAATACAACCAGAGGAATTGTGTGCAATAAATCTACAATGCAGACTGTTGGTAATCCATCAGCACAACTGCTCCCAGCAAAGTAACTGCAGAACCAGCCTAAAATAATAAATACACAGATAGGGTAGAAACAGAAAACTGCCAGCACCATCCCTACTTCTCCAAAGGGAGGGAGGATCCATATGTGAAAGGACTCCCTGACAAACCAGGCAAATGTATCCATTTGCACAAACAGAGATAAAGTACCCTAAGAAGAAACAAACCAGGATTTACTTTTATGCCTGCAAGAATCAATTTTTTTGCTATAAAAACAGTAAATGAAAGTTCGAACCTTACAAGGCAAACACTTGAGTTTATATAAAACAGAGCAGCTCTGTGATGAGATGTAAGCTGAGAGCCCACATATATCTCAGTTTTATACAAGTCCTTTATCTAATTGTGTGGACAACTGAGGCTGAAGGAACACAAATGTTGCTTTGGTGATTATTTCCTTTTTGGAGAGGGATGTTGCAAGCAGTCTGTTTTCTGTCATAATCCAACTAAAAGGAATTCTTGAGTCAAAAAAGTTCCCTGGGAGCCAGACGCTTTGTTCTGGCTAAGATTCCATGATGATTCCAGGATTCCATGCTCCTGTGACCATGCCCATCCAATCTTACAACCACATGTACATATCATAAAAAAATACTCCAGCCCATTGCCTTTCAAACAACCATGCAAAGCTACACACAGTGTGGAAAATCCCAGCCTGAATAACACAAAAATTACCCTATTGTCAGGGAGAGACCTATTTTAGACTAATTCATCATGAAATCTTAGAGAAAATATTAATGCAAACCCATAATAGTGTTTACTCAGTGAGAGGAACTTTCTGTGGGACAGCAAAAAATATAGAGAAGAGAAAAAAACCATTTTATGGACTTCCAAACTCACCCACGTTTGGTGGTTTCCCGTAGTTCACCGGGAGTTCGGGGGGTCGGCCCCTGTGCAGAGCTGCAAATGCAGATCCTTTCCATAGCGTGTGTCTGAAGTCTGCACCAGCAAGAGTGACAAGGGACAAAAAATAATCAATACATTATATAACCAAGAGATCAAGCACCACTCCCAGCAGCCCAGAACGAGATTTGTCTCGTTAAATAGTTTGTCAGAGATTCCTCATTTAAAGGTTGCGACTCTGACTTCCAGTTCCTCAGCAGTGTCACTGTTAATGGTTTCAACTTATTTTTGCTTCATTTGGGTGATTATTGACTCTAAATCCATGGAGAGAAGAAGTGAATTTAAAAAGTGGGTGCACTTTGTATTGAGGCAGGGCTGAACCCTGCTATGTTTTCCTTCTGCAATCCCAACACTTCAAACACCTCTGCTTAGGAACTGCACATTTGAGAATACACATTTTGCTGCCTGAAAGTGTGAGAAGTGAGGGTTTTTTCCAATAAATCTGTTTTCCTGCAATTTGTGGCAACGTGCCCTCCTTTCAGATTGTCCTCTGCACCCCACCCCGCCCCCCCAAAAAAAATCATTGTTTTAAAGTGAAGACTGCTCTCTTTAAAGACTCTCCAGCTCTCTGCTGCCAACTGGCCTCGGAGAGGCTCCCCTCTAGAACAATAGTGATTTTTCTGAGACTGTTCAAAGTGCCTCAGAAATTAGACCTGGATTTCTTCCATTTCTGGCCATCTGGAGGGAGAGAAATGAGCTTCCACGGTGAGTAAGGACTGAAACAGAAGGACAGTGCCGCAGGTTGGTGGATCTGTGTAGCACCATGTAGATCTCTGAACATAAAGTGCACAAGCTGAGGTGACTCAGAGACTCCTGAGAGCACCTTCTGATTAAACCCCAAACTTCTGCACAGAGTATTAAATGATACTCATTAAAAACAGCACTCAGACTTCCTAAAATAGATCCATCCACCTAAACCCTTCTGTTCCCCTGCAGAAAAATGTTTATTTTCTCTTTACATTTTGCTGCTGTTTGCTTCTAAGCTGCAAACTGAGTGTGAACTGAAGGAATGTTTCTCTGCAAACCTGAATTTCTGCACCTAATTAAAGCAAAGCACAGACAAAACAAGACTCAGCCCCAAAACTGTGTAGGGCAACATGTTTGGGAACAGCACATCCCTCCAGGAGATATCCAATGGATCACCAGATGCTCGTGAGCATCATGGTGTGACTTCACAGGATGCAGGGAATTAAGTGCTCAACTGCCACCAAAACAGGAAGGTCCTGCTCTGCCATTCCTCCTCCTCTCCCAGGATGATGCTCCTCCTCCTGTGTCACCTCCAGCCCTGTGATCCTTTTCCACCACCTCATTTAATTCACTACAACAAATTTTGCAACATTTCAGCTCTCTGAATCAGCACATCAGAGGATCAAGGAAGTTCTGGCTCCTGCAGGGAGGAAGTGGCAGGGGCATGGAGTGAGGAGGGAAGGAGGAATCACTTCAATAGCAGATGGCTCTCAGATCTCTTTAGTTCTAACACAAAACTGCTCTCAGGATCATTCTCTCAAGCAGAGAGAATTTTTCAAAGGGAATAGGACTGGTGCTCTCTTCATGAAAGGAATGGGGGCTTTCAAATTAACTTGAAGCAAGGACAAGCAGGAATTGTCACCGAAGAATTAGCCAGGCCTTCTCCTACTCCCTAAATGTTGCCCCAAATGCCACCACCCTGTTCTGTGTCTGCACAGCCAGGGAGTCAAAGAATGGAAGAAATAAGGCTGAAAAATAGTTCAGTGATTTTAGACGCAGATGTGTGTAAATGTATACAGAAAAAATGGCATTTTTCAAATGGATCAAACCCTTAATCCCATTCACATCATTTACACAAACACCAACACACTGGGGAAGGAGGCAGAGGAAGTAACAAGATCAGGCAACTGTAGGCAAGAATTGCTTAAAATGGCATTTTCAACCCAAGAAAATATATCCAACAGGGCCAGCAACAACTGCATTTTAGGAAGAAAAAAGCTGGCAAGTTCAGGAGACAAACCAGGGCTCATGCAAACACACAGATATCCCAACTGGAATGGAAACAAAAGAGGGTTAATCATTAAAATAGAATTAAAGACCAGAGAAATTGAGAATCTTACCTTTTGCTGCCCTCAGGAGAGACTGGCGACCGACACCCAGCAAAGTCTGCACCCCCAGCACACTCTGGGGGATTTCCTTGTCTAAGAGGGGTCCAAGTCTCTCACAGATCCTAAGAAGATAATCTGGAGGGATGTGTGCATTGACAGCCACCTAAACACACAAACAACACAGACGTTTGAAAACTTGTTTATTTTGCCTTCTATTGGTAGTACTTTGCTTCATATTCAAGTATAAAGTTACTGCAGCCAAGCCTAAACCCCCTGAAAACCCCCTCAAAATTAATTATACTGCATTTTAAAGTGATGTGGAGTGTTGCGAAAGCCACACCAGAAATTTCAGGTTGTAACAGCTTAATTGTAAATTTAGGATATCCCTTAGTAAGAAACAACAATCCCCTGAAACTTGGAGCTCCCAGTGCAGTGCTCTGCTCAAACAACTTTTTTTAAAGCCTTTTTACCTTTTTAGTTCATTCTCTTCCCGTTTTTTGCTTAACTGAAACAGCCTTGCATTTACATTACTGTAGGAAGCGCGTGTGCAAAAGAATAAAAACCCTAAAAATTACCTAAAACCCCAAACATTATCCAAAAATCAATACTCAGTCTCCAGCTTGCAGCTCCTGGGAGTAGATATCTTTAAGACCCACATATGTAGGCTCCAATTTTGTCATGTTAGGAAAACATCCTTTATTTTTTCCTTTGGACAGAGACTGTTTTCTATGGAGTGACAACAGTTTTTCTGACACTCTGTTCGAACAACAAATAAATTGTGCCTCATTATCCAGAGTGTCCTGCACTGCCTGACTCCATATTTACAAACTGACAGGAAAAGCTGCCCATCAGAGCTCCTTTGACACAGGACACAGCTCCATCCACCTTTTTTCATGGATCAAGAGCCTCCTGCCTACCCAGATCCCAGGGATCTGCCCAGCTCCTGCCCCAGCACACCAGAGGGAGTGCCACCCATCAGGAAGGAGGAAAAGGTCTGTAATTCCCTCATCCCTGCTGCCAAAACATTGTTCACTCAACTGTGTCATCAAACAGATTATTAGGGCACGGCGCTGGGAATTTTTTCATTCCAATTGGGCAACAGGAGTGGAGCTACAGGACCCAGCACGGCCAGGCTGGATAATGTCACCACCTGCACCATGAGGGGGATCAACACTGTCCTGTAATTAAATTTTAACCAAAGAGAAAAGGGGAATGTATCTAGTTAAATATACAAATTATCAGTTAACTAAATCCGACTGAAAACTCTTCCAATGTGAACGAAACTCTTGGAGGAGACACAGGTTTCTCCCTCTACTCATCCCTCAGTCACTGCTGGTTAAAGAATCCTCTCATCAATCAGGATGATTCTAATCCAAAATCATAATTTTTTCAGTGCAGGAATGAGAACCCTGATGAGTGCATTAACACGTCCTCATTCCAAGACTTTTCATCCTGTGAGTGAGCATCAAGGAATGACCCAGTGAATGCTCTCCTGCACTGACAGGTTTCTCCAGTCATTTTAGCTTTTTTTTCCCCAAAATCAGAGTTCCAAAATTATATTGGCACCTTCCCAGTGGTACAACCAGTGAAGTTCACTGTATGAGAATGGAATGTCTTTCACTGTAAATGATGGGATATAATAGAAGTTGAAATGAGAGAAAATGATTATCCAAACTTTGGTATTTGCCTCTCATTCTGACTCATTCCTGGAACACTGTAAATGTCTTCATGCTACAAAATATTTTACGATGCTGCACCAGCCTCCCTTCAGGGTGTAAGATTTCTGAAAGTGTCTGAAAGGGCAGTTCTAGAGAGAGAATCTGCAATTAAGTAAAATCTGAGTATGAAATTCTTATTTCCATCTCTAATAACCAGCAACAAGCCCCTCAGTCACCAACTGCCAATACACAGCAATGTATCAAACTTAAAAGATCAAAAAGACCAACCTAAAAGCTCTGGAATTTTACTTCCAGAGTACCAAAAGAACCCAAACCATACCATTCTGTCTGGAAATGTAAAAAATCCAAACCATTTTCCCAGTGCAGCACAGCGAACGCTCCCCTCTTCACCCTGGAGCTGGTTTGGGAGTTTCACCACATTCCATGCCTAGGAAGGTGCTGAATTAAGCCTGGCAGCAAATATCCCACTGCAGAGACAGAGCCCAAGTTGTTTCACAAGCAGTCCTGAATAACTCCAGAATGGAAAAGGACTTGGTGGCTTAAAGATTTATAAAGTTTTATAGGGAATAGCAAAGAGCAAACACTGACACACGTGGGGCCTGACAGCATTCCCTGATCACACTTCCTTCCCTGCACATTTCGATGTTTCTACAACCCACAACAGCCCCAAATAAGCAGTCCTTAATCTGAATATTATCACTGCTGTTACTAACAAACAGCTCCATAGGCAGGCAGCAAGAGCAGCAAATTCTCCTGGTGATTTTTTTCCATAATAACTTCCAGAAAAAAATGCTTAAATTACAGCCCAGAGCTAAACAAGCAATTCTATTTTCAGGTTCCCAAAAGAACTTGAATCAAAAATCCTTCCTTTCACCTCTGTGTGAGAGAGTTGTAAATGGATTTTAAGTCTTTTTCTAGAACATGAAGCTGCAGACATCCAGCTGAAAAAAACAAAGTCTCCCAGATCAGAATTTCCTTAAAAGATGGATGGAAAAAGGCAAAGGTACAGCTATACCTCTTATTGTGTGCTCGTACGAATCCCACATGGCAAAATGAAACAGCAGCAAGGAGATTATCAGCTCCTCAAATATATTAGAAAATATTTTAGAATATAATGAGAAAATATTTTAGAAAATAATCAGAAAATTGGAAAAAATTAGAGATGAGTAATACAGGCCCAAACCATGCATGTTAAAATAATGCAGAGCTGAAAACGTGCTAAGTGAGAACAAATGCTGCATCTTGGGATAAATCATAAAGAAAATATGTTTTGTTGCCTTAGGATGTGAAAAACCCTATAAAAGTTAAAATATGAGAGCACAAGAATGCAATATTACCACAGAACAGTTCTCTGACACAGTAACCACAGAGGTACAATGGATCTAAAAAGTGAAGGATTAAGTGAAGCGAATCCATTCTTTTTAAAAAATCTCCTCTTTTAAAAAAATTCTCCCAGTCCTGACTGCTTGAGCCAGGCTGAGATAAGCTGCTCCAGTGATAAGAACAAGGCAAGCACTATTAGTGAAGTCACATCAGGGCTCGGAGAAATTCAACCCCTGAACCTGTTCATGGTCCTGTGGTTGGAAGCATCAGCTCAGAGACCACGAGCACAGAGTCCTCCCTGGAGCTGGGAGAAGCAGCTTCCTGATCCCTGACACAAAATCCCCTGGTGTGACTCTGATCCTTGTCTGGACAACGTTCTCAGGCACAGGGTGGGATTCTTGGGGTGCCTGTGCAGGGACAGGAGTTGGATTTGATGATCCCTGTGGGTCCCTTGCAAGTCAGGAGTCTGTGATTCTACAGCTGCTGACAACTCCTCCTCCAAGGAAGGTTTCAATAAACGGGGAACCAACAACCCAAAAAAGACTCTTCGTGATTACTACTTAAAATAAGATGTCTGTCTTCCCAGAGATGGGAACCAGGGAGCTCTGGTAACCATCTCTTTTGGGAAGCCCAGTGGAACATCTCTTCAAAGCACAGATTTGAGGCAGGAGCTGCAGACTGGAGCGAGGCAGCGACGCGGCCCTTCGGAGGCTGCTCCGTCCCCTTTCCTGGTGGGCAGGCCCAGCTGGGCCTCAGCAGGGGATTTCTATCCTCCAGGTAGTCATCCAACACTTCCCTCATTTGCCAAAATAACCATCAATTAAGAATCAATTGACAACTGTATCAAAAAGCAGTGGAGAAGGCCAAGAGACCCAGGCAGCTGAGCAAGCAGGAAATTACTCAAGACCTCAAGTAGGGAATCTCAGCAAAAGGAAGCTCAGACACTGGACCTGCACAAGATGCCA
Source organism: Daphoenositta chrysoptera (assembly GCA_013397915.1). Taxonomy (NCBI): domain Eukaryota; kingdom Metazoa; phylum Chordata; class Aves; order Passeriformes; genus Daphoenositta; species Daphoenositta chrysoptera. Next base: position 360,671 of record VZRO01005235.1, on the reverse strand, counting down.
ACAATATGCAAATAGACAGGAATTAAAAAAGCCTTTACCCACTGGGGTCCCCGGAGAGAACAGGTTGGAACGACCATGCTACCAGATGACATTTTCCTGAGGTGACAAAACCGTAACATCTCTGCTCTGCTAATGCTGGGATTGGCAGGATCTATAAATACCAGCACCTCGCACTCAGGGCTAGTTTTAAATCAATGCAGATGGGCAAGGCAGGAACTCAGAGCCAAATCCCATAAGCTGTTCCATACCAGCACAGCCGCTCATGGATGCAAATTCCCCACTGTCCAACAACAGCTGATTTTCTGTTTTGCCTGGAATTACATGTTTTTCAACACAAAGACCAAACCAGGCTGAGCCAGAAGACTCGGCCCATCAGAAAGTTCTTAAAACCAGAGCAGAGCCAGTCACCTTTATCAGGAATAAACAAAGATAATGTGGAACAGCAGGTCACTGGAGACTGTGCTGATAATCGGAGTCGTTCAGCTTGACTCATCTGTACAGCAGCTGACTCCACACCGAGCTGCTGCGGCTCATTTAAAACCAGAGCACTAATTGCCTGCAAGTTGGACACACTTCAGACCTTCATAAGGCCAGGGTGGATGGGGCTTGGAGGAACCTGGTCTGTTGGAAAGTGTGCCTGCCCATGGCAGGGGGTGGAATGGGATGGGCTTGAAGGTCCCTCCCAACCCAAACCAGTCTGGGATTCTGTGATTCGCTGACCCTCCTCTTTACAAACACATCTCATGTCTCAAGAGTGCCAGCAGCCAGTGACAAAGTAAAACCACTGTGGAGTACACCTGGAGAATTCAGCCTGGAGAAGAGGGGACTGAGGGCAGACTCACTGGGGGCTGCAGCTCCTCCTGAGGGGCAGCTCCAATCTCTGCTCCCTGTGAGAGGGACAGGACCCAGGGAAGGGCTGGAGCTGTGCTGGGGGGGTCAGGCTGGAGATCAGGAAAGGCTCTTCCCCCAGAGGGTGTCGGGCACTGCCCAGGCTCCCCAGGGAATGGGCACAGCCCCGAGGCTGCCAGAGCTCCAGGAGGATTTGGACATCACTCTCAGGGATGCCCAGGGTGGGATTGACGGGGTGTCTGTGCAGGGCCAGGAGCTGAACTGATGATCCTGTGTGTCCCTTCCAGCTCAGAATACTCTGTGATTACCTAGACAGGCAGCCACATGCTGCAGACAAAAAGTGCTCAAACATGGAAGTAAACAGGAAAAACAAAGGGAACACAAATGCACATAAACTTGCATTCTGTGTGGTTTTGCTCCATAGGTACAATTCTTATTAGCGTGTCTTAAATTACTCGTCTGCCCTGTGATACCTGACATTTAAAGTAAAAGATTAAGTTAAAAAAAAAAAAATGGAACAAAGAACTCTCACAGTGAGCTTTCAGATCTTGCCTAAAAACTCGAGTGAAGTGGGAGTAAACATTCCCTAGATAAAAAACACGCAGTAGCCATTGGGCTGTTCCATCTTTATCACTCCCAAAAGCCCAGGAGCAATAACAATGTACTGAGTGGTCACAGTATTGGCATATTTTCTGAAAAACACCACTCCGAACCTAAACAGCCACACTGAGGATGCAAAACAAAGCTGAAAAACCAGAACAAGAAATACTCTGTCAGAATATTGGGCAAACAAACAAATCAGACTTCTCCGGGTTGTAAACTCTCATCAATTCAATTACCTGCCTGACCAGAGTAGCTGCACCATCCAGCTGAGATTGTAAACGATTTTGGGTTTCTGTCTGTAAAAAGCTACCAGAAATGGGTAAGAAAAAACCCTTTACCTCCAACCGCTGGCATCTCCAATTTAATTTTGGTTCATTATGTGCCTGAGATAATTAAAATGAAGGTCGGAGTGCTTTGTGTCCTTCACAACCCCTGGCTCTGTTCTGAGCATGGCATTCAGACATCCAGCCAGCCCTGAAGTCGAGGAGTTCAGGTTAATAAACAATCATATGCAGCCAAAAGTCCAAATTCCAAATACAGCAAACCCTAAGCAATGAGGGGGAAAAAGCCTTTCTTCAACATCCTCAACACTCTGAGGATTCACAGAGAGAAACTCAGCTCATCCCACCTGGCATCAACCTGTCTCACTGTAATGATTCATTTAGAATCCTGGTCCTTACTGTAAACCATGAGAAATAGTTAAATAATACTAGATAAAAGGCAAAACAAAAGCACTGGTTAGTGCTAATTAGTTTAACAAAGGAAAAAATCTGAAATTTAATTATGATGAGTTTATACAGAAAGAAGAAATTTCTCATTAACTCCATAACTCACTTCAAAATTGTTTTCCTCTCATTTCTGAAACGTTAAAGAAAAGTACATGTTTCAACTTGTTCATACACACATTTAAAAAAAGGTTTTAAGGTTTTTCTGTGACACACAGTATGAAAGGAAAAAAAATTTATGTTAATCTAAGTGATAGGCAAAACCACTCTGTCTGACACCAGACTTCACAGTGACACTGCTAATATTCCTCTTGGATACTGGGTGCAGTCCCAAGCTAAACCCGAGACAGCCCACAGTTAGATTTCAGATTCTCTAGGAAGACCATAGAGCATTAAAATTTATTGAATGCAGAACTTACTCTATGTCTGCTCACTCAATTTACAGTCCCAGAATTATCCACAAGAGGTGTGAGGAAGCCGAACTTCCACCTGAAATTCTGAACAGGCTTTGGAAAGGGAAAGGCAGCGGGTCCAAAGGTCTCCTCTGGACACAAGGAGTTCTCTTCACACCTGAGCTTCTACAATGTTGCTAAAGTGGAAAACCACCTCCTAAGCCAGATGCAGAGGAGTTTGAGCAACAGTCATGGCAAAATCCCACGTCACCACTGCTCCGTGGGAGCCGGGAGAGGCCGGGCCGTGCTTTCCTTTCCTCCCAGGTGAGGTGCCAGCGCTGGTCACAGGTATCAGCGCTATAAACGCTGCCGGGAAGTTTACAGCGTTCCAGCTGCAAAGTGCTACATCAGCGCCACACGTCATTGCCCAGAGCTCCCAGAAATGCAACCAAGCCCGTCTGGAGCCTCTGGAAAAGGACTGGAACGACTTCGGTTTTGTCGCTTTCACACAGTCACATCTCGGGGGGTGCGGGGCCAAGGGCCACCCCCCACCCCCGGCCCTGCGGAGGGACTGACCTTCCTCAATGACACACATTCATAGCGTTTACACCTCAGCAAAAGCAGCCACTCCGCCTATTTCACCGGCATTTAACAGCCACAACACTACACTTCCTAACCCCTCCTTTCCTGCCTGACAGCAGGCCCAGACGCCGCGGTAAGGGGCGGGTTTCGCGCAGGCCGCCGCAGGCCGGGAATCCCTGACCCAGCCCGGCAGCGCCGGGCCCGGCGGCACGTCCGGCACGTCCCCCCCCGCCAGGCCGCGGGAGCGCGGCCGAGC
>VZRO01005235.1:330446-356270 GCA_013397915.1 Daphoenositta chrysoptera | reverse complement strand
TTGAGCCGGCCTCAGAGGGCCCGGTAGCCGTCGCGCGGGAGCGCTAACGGCCTCCGTCCTCGCGGCTTCGGCCCTCAGGGCCTCAGCGCTCCGGGTTCTCTCCGCCTCAGCCCTCACAGCGCCGGCCCTCGCGACTCCAGCCGTTCCCAGAACTCACGGCCACAGTGTTCCCCGCCTCAGTGGCCTCCTGCCCGGCAGCGCCTGGGAATTGGAGCCCCATGTGTGCCTCAAATTAAGCAGCTTTTAAGAGACTGAAGTGGTTCAGGAATCTCAGGCATCCTGTCGTGGGTAGGGGGATGGAGCCCACGCGTATGCCATGGAGGGGACACAGGACTGCGAGGTGGGGAGGTGACAGCCCTCCCTGGCTCCCGGGAAGCAAGGCCTGGCTACAGGGAAGGGTCTCAGGTTCGGGTGTGTGTGTCCCTTAAATAAAAGTGTTTGCTCCCAGTGACCAGGAAATTAAAATAGGATGGATACAGCACCAGTTCTCCTCAAGGAACAAAGGGGTCGGGGCCAGTATTGATAGTTTTAATTGAATAAATATTTTTCCATGGGAAGCATCCTGTGAGAGCTCTTGAAATCAGTGTCACTTCAGCAATAAGTTGCTAAAACATATCAAGTGAATTGTATTTTATCTCAAGTACCTGACATTCGGTGTTAGAACTCCAGAGCCTTGGCAGTGTAAAAACCAGTGTCATCATGGAATAACAAAGGATAACCTCTCCTCATGCCTGGAGTACTGAGAGCTGAATCACTGTGAGTCGATGCTCGGGAAATATTAAGAATAAATTCAGTTTGAGCATATATTTATAGCAGCTGCTCAGGACTGGGTTTGCTGGCTCAGAGTTTCCTGCTGTGCAGTCAGGTTGCAGTCCTTCCTGCTGGCAGCTCCATGGGGTGCCTCCAGGCACCCAACCAATCTGGGGAAGAAGGATTTGGGGATTTGGCATTAAGCTGCTCCACGTAATTCAGCTGTTCTCACCTGCCCCCTCATCCAGCTGTGGAAGTTGTTTTGTGCCAGGAGCTCAGATTAACTGGGTGATGTGTAGACTCTGTTTCCTCTTCATCATCTTCTGAAGTTCGTGAGTTGTCAGTGACAGTTCATAGGATCATTGAATGGTTTGGTAGAAGGGACCTTAAGGCTCATCTCATCCCACCCCCTGCCATGGGCAGGGACACCTTCCACCATCCCAGGCTGCTCCAAACCCTGTCCAGCCTGGCCCTTGACACTTCCAGGGATCCAGGAACAGCCACAGCTTCTCTGGGCACCCTGTGCCAGGGCCTCAGCACCTTCACAATAAAAATTTCTTCCCAATATCCCACCTAACCCTGCCCTCTGGCAGTGGGAAGCCATTTCCCCTTCTCCTTATCCCAAGTCCCTTTCCATCTTTTTTGTGGGCTCCAAACAATTGCTCTTGGAATGTTTTCAGGGCAGGTTCATTGCTCAGCTCGTCAGTGGCAGAGATATCGGGTGCCACCTCACCAAGATGCAAATTCCAGTGGCTTTCCAGTAGTAGCAGCTCTCCCAACTTCCCAGCTGGACCCCAGAGCCTTCAAAGCTGCAGAGCAGAGCTTCCCAGGAGAGACCGTGTGGAACTGCTGTTCTCAGAATAAATTCCCAGCCAGGAAAAGCACACACTGATCCCACTCTCCGGAGAGGTAATGTTTCTCCCACCTCTCTTCAGAGCCCAGAACTGCAAGCTCATCTTTTCATGCACGACGGGAAGGCAAAGGAGAAAACGCAGATGATGTTTTATAATACGCCCTGAAAGTACAAATCCATCTTCCTGAGCTGAATGGAGTTCCATGTCAGGGGAAAACCAGCCCCATAAATACTGCCCAGCACCCCGTCCTGGTGCATTCCAGTGCCAACAGCTCCTTAATATATCCATGGTCAGGTGAGACCCCCACCCGCAGAGCTGCCTCCAGCCCTGGGATCCCCAGCACTGGAAGGACATGGAGCTGTTGGAGCAAATCCAGCGTAGGCACCAAGATGATCAGAGGAATAGCGCAGCTCTGCTGTGAGGCAAGGCTGGGAAAAATTGGATTGTTCAGCCTGGAGAAGAGAAGCTCCAGGGTGACCTAACAGTGGCCTTCCAGTGCCTTAGGGGAGCCCACAGAGAAGATGGAGAGAGACTAAATGGGCCTGGAGTGCCAGGACAAGGGGAATGGCTTCCCACTGTCAGGGGACAGGGTTAGGTGGGATATTGGGAAGGAGTCCTTCCCTGTGAGGCCCTGGCACAGGGTGCCCAGAGATGCTGTGGCTGCCCCTGGATCCCTGAAAGTGTCCAAGGCCAGGCTGGACAGGGTTTGCAGCAACCTGGGATAGTGGAAGGTGTCCCTGTCCATGGGAGGGGGTGAGACTGGATGGGCTTTAAGGTCCCTTTGAACCCAAACCATTCTGGGATTCCATGATTGTGTATTTCTTTAGGAATGTGACATTTCCTTGGAACCTTTTGGTGCTTTGCTGAATCTCTCCACTCATGATTTGCTTTTATTTGAGCTTGGGGGTGCACAGGTGAAGCTGCAGCACCACCAGGCAGGATTGTTCTGTTTGGGCCTGTCTAGAGCTCATGGGAATTTTTGCAGTAACTACAAGAGGCTTTCAAAAGCCTGGGATAGAAAATGCTCCCAAAGTAAGCTTATCCATGCCTTGGTTGTGTCCTTCCTGCAGCATTCCAGCTGGGAGCCTGGCCACGTGCTCCTTGCTTAGTGCTCAATCCCTGACCTTGTGTCAGTGATCGGCCGCGCTGGGTGTTGCTCCACATCGTGGCTCGGATGGATTCCTGCATCAGCAGGAGGGGAGAGTGCTCGGAATGCCCCAGGTGTGTCCTGTGTGTGCAGGAACCTGCGCCAGGGGCAGGTACAACCAGCATTCCTCGTTCCCAAACAGCTCTTGGGGAACTTCCCTCAGCCTGGCTGTGGCTGGACTGTGCTGCTGTGCAGTCACTCCCGAGCCTCTTCCCAACATTCCTGACTCCCTGGCACCTCAGCTTCCCCTCCCTAACGCTCTCCCAGTTGCTTCCTTACTCTCTAAACCTGCTACAAGGGCTGTGATCGATCCCTCTTCCCACCTCTCCCGGGTTTTCCCCTCCAGGAGTCATGTCTGGTGAGTAATGCCCATCCTCTCTTTCCCCCGGAGCTCCATTTCCACACCACACGCGGATCCTGCAGCTCCATGACTCATCTTTTTCCAGATCCTCTGCATCCAAGCAGCAGCATGCTGGGGGTGATAATAAATCTCGGAGTGAAAGCAGGATTTTATGGATGTGCTGATTCATCTTTCCTCAGAGCAGAGCTCTGTTATGTAAATGCCAGCAGCAGCTGGTGGCAGGAGGAAGAACAGACTAATGGGCCACAGAAGGATTCAGGAGCAGAGATGCTTTAAGGAAAAAGCTGGATTGTAGCTGTTTCTTTCCATACTGTTCTTTAAATAAATAAAAACTAAAGTTTTTGAGGGATTTTAGGAGTAGGAACTGATGACATTCAAATACCCACTGCTTCTCCCCGTTTGGTGTTGTAGGGAGTTTTACTCTCAGTTGTAGTTGAGAGTAAAACTCAAATCCCTGTTTAATTTGTCTACAAAATTAAGTAAACTTCCCCACAGTCAGCTTGTAACACCAGGTAAAGGTTTCTCTTTCATATTTTATTTATAATTATTCTGTCCTCATGAGTCAAATCCTGCTTTAGCTGTGTGTGAACACAGGATTGTGGTTTGACACAGCCAGAAATGTACAGTTAAAAAAAGAAAGTTTAGAGTGGGATTGTGCAGGTGTGGTGGGTTTACCTGCATTGTACCTTCCCAGTAAATGTAGATGGGGGTGCACATGGCTGAATCCATCTGGATTCAAACACAGGAACAGATTTAGCATTTTTAGGGCGTTGGTTTTTTTTTTTTGGGTTGGTTTTGTTTTTTGGGTTTTTTTTTTTTTTTTTTTTGTGTGTGTGTGTATTTTCTGTGCTCATTTCATAGAATTCTCTGAGTTGGAAGCAACCCACAAGAATTTCTATGAACATCCTGCTCATCTTTCATATGGAGCTAAATGGCAAACAAGGATAGTAGTTAAATTAAATCCAAGTTTTTGTTTAACTGATTAAAATAAAATAAGAGCTGTTCAGAAGGAATTTAGGAGTTGATGCCTTGTGCTACACAGTTGTGAGTAAAGGAATATTGAAAAGTCCAAGCTTATTTTAAGATCTTTAAATACAGAAACCTCAAATTTTGATATCATAGTTTATTTTTAAATGAGGTGCAAAATAATTAGCACTAATTACAGTTGCTGGAGTGCAGGGTTTGTGTGTGCAAACCAACATCCTGTTTTTGCAGGACAAATCTCCAACTTCCCACTCCTTCCTATGGTTTTCTGCCTCGAAAAGAGCTGTTAAATAGTAACTAAATAGCTGTTAGATATTACACAAGATCTGCTCTAGAATTTTTGCTATTTTTAATAATTTAATATTTAATGTCTCTGCTGCATCATTCCCATCATTCCTCTAGATGGTGCCAGACGTCCAAGAGTTGGGTGTAACATCCCATAGGAAGGCGATGGAGGAGCAGCCAGGACGCTGCTCGCCTTTGTTTCTAAATTCTGTCTTGCAATAGTTCATCTCGGTGATAAATTACTTGTTCTGGGTGATGTAAATATGATGTTTTTTCCTTTTGAGAATGCTAAAATCCATTCAGCAGAGCCTAAATTCCACCTGCCTGGAGCGGTGTCATCCCTTGCTCCATGGACTGATCCATATCTCATATTCCTTATGGCAGCCATTAGCTGGTGTGAGCTGTGATCAGTGTGTGCAGCCCTGCTGCGACTGGGGAAACTTAATCTGCCTGGTTTGCAAAGCAGTGAAATTTCTGCCTAATGTCTAAATATTTCTCCTTATCTCTATTTTACACAGAAATGCCAAATCCAGCTGTGGCTGAAACACCCGGGAAAATGGGGTATCCCTGTGTGCTCTGAGCTCTGCCAGCAGAAGGATCAGGGGAATGATGTCAGTGTCAGCTCCATCCTCAGCATCTCTGAATTCCAACTTTGTACCTCAAAGTGCTTGGAACCCCCTGAGTTTTATAGCGGCAAAATTACTACTGGGTGTAAGTGACCAGGTAGGTTTTGTTATTGTTGGTGTTACTATTGCACTCAGCACCTTCCCTGTCTAAGGGCCTGATTCTGACCTGTGTCCCCTGGTTGGGATCAAGACCCCTCTTCCCAACCTTTTCCAGCTTCTCCTGAGATGCCCGTGGCTGCTACCAGTCCAGGGGTCCCCTGCACAAGGATCTCACCCCAAAAATACCACCTGATATCACTACTGGGCTAATTCAGCAACTTCAAGTCATGCTAAATATTTGTAAACAATCCTTTAATGTTTGGTTTGTGATTTTTTTTGTAGGTTTTTAGGGCCAAATTCTGCTTTTTTGGCTTCTCCTGGAGGCCTGGGCACACACTGTCCGACTGCAACTGGGAACTCATCACCTCTCTCCCCGGACATGCAAATTTTACTGGAAATCCCTCAGCTAAGTAAATATATTTAATAACATTACATCCCTGTGTATCCCATAACCTTTTCCATTAAGTTTTGAGGATTTTAATGTTTTAATTATGATTTTCATTTTACAAAAATACCAGAAATATTGGGAAGGAGTGCACCAGGGTTTTTTAGGGTGCTGCTTTTATTGAAATAAAATGTTATAAAACAGTTTGATATATTTTTTATATTTATTGATATCCATAACATGTAGACATTCTAAATAAGCTCATTAATACTCTTTAAATACAGTCTTATAACATTAATTCTCAATTACTGCATGAGGTGATGGATTAGAAAACTGTCCTGTGTAAGTTTGCCCACAGGAGTGTGAGTTTAGAATGAACTTTCACTACTCATGGAATCCGAGGATGGGATTTTGGAATATTTCTCCAAGTGCTGTCCCATACAGGAATTCTCTTCCCATTATTTTTATTTATTGAGTCTAGAGCCTTTTCTCATGATCTTCAGTTTGAGATGACTTCTCCCTCTTATCCCTCGTAAGGAAAAGCTTTAACATGGAAACCTCCATAAATTCCTCTGCAGTAAAGTACCCCATATTTCATGTAATTCTTGTACTTCCATCATTTAATGGACATTCACATTCTCCTGTAGCCTTCCAGCTTTCTATCTCTGGGAAAAGTCTTTCCCTTGATGTCCTCAGGAGTTCAGATTTTAGAATCTCTTTTTGGCCTCAATTTTTTGGGGCTTGAGACATAACCTGCTAGGATATGTTTTGTGTGTCATCTTGATTTGGAGAGGCCTTTCATTCTTGGAAGGTCCTTCAAAGTGTTTTTTTTTTTTAGATGGAAGAACTAATTTAGTTTAATTTCCAGTGAGGTGGTTTTCAACTCGTGCAATTTCTTGCCCTGTTGGCTGTTCCCTTTCATTTCTCTTACACCAATAAAAGTGTATTTAGAGTTTGTGAAGTCCCCAATTTCTGTGTGGTTGAGTTTCTGCTGGAAAACTGCTGTAGGTGGGAGGTGGAGCTGTGAAGGCACAGGGTGTCCATAAGGACAGAATTGTGCCATCAGTCCTTATTTCCCTGAGGTTTTCATTGTTACCCCTGGATTATAATGGGATAAGTGTGGAATATGACTGTAGAGGTGGACTCTACACAGTGGAGACTGTTCGTTCTCCACATTGTCTTTGAAATCTAAAGGATCTGCCATTTCCTGTTGAGGATCCTCTTCTCTCCATGTGTTTCCTGATGTCTCTGGACACTTTCTCTCTCCTGCTCTGTGCAGTCAGATCTCAGTCTCTTCATTTTTTTCCTCTCTTTAGTCCTTCCTCCTGCTTGGTGAGGTTGTTACAGGTAACACCTTTCAGACCTTGACTTTCTTCCAAACCATCTTCCCATTTTGACTTTGCTGCTGCCTATGGACTCTGCCAGCCGCCCATGCCCTTGTATTTGGGGGTTTTGTCCTTGCTGACTCCAGGATGCCTCTGGAATGGCCGAGGAACATTTCCATGAGAGACACAGTGCATTCTGAAATGGGACATGGAAAAATCCCATGGAGACTGACGCTGACCTCTTGGTGCTGGTTTCGAGCAGACAGTGGAGAAATCCTGGGAGCTGAACACTGAGGGAGGGATTTAAGGAGACCAGAGACTCATGAGAGCGTCAAGACTCTTCAAAGCCTTGTTTTGTCTTTCTTGAACATATGGAAAACAAGCCAGGCTGCAGCACTCCCTCCCTGTTGGGAGAAGAAAGCAGCAGGACAAAATCTGTTTTTGGAATTTCCCTCCAGCAGCACTTCCATCCCTCCCACCGGAGGGCAGTTGGGGTGAGCCATGGCCATGTTTGGGGGGACTCATCCCAGGGGATCTGGATGTCCCAGAGCTGGGGACTCTGCTTTGTTCCCTGCAGCCCCACCCGCCCCCTCAGCCAAAAATGACATTTTTCACCAACTGCTAAAGTCTCCTACTCCTGCTTTAATGTTAATTTTGGGAGTTTTCAGCTGGACTCTTGAGCTACCTCATCCAGGAATCTGCGTGGCAGCCCCAAGGTCCAGCCCCATCTGGGTGACAGAGTTTGTTTCCTTTGGCAATACGGATTTAACAACCAGGCTTCCAGCCCTGGGAATCATTTCCCTCAAATAGCTGCAAAATAAATGATGGGACATTTTCCAGTGCAGTGCTGCAACCACCCAAAACACTACTGTAAAATTCACAGAGGCCAGGCAGAGTGAGTGCATTAAGCAAGGCTTAGGGGGATTATGGAATTAAATTGGGAGCCCCTTCCACCCTTCCCCCAGTCAAAGACATTCGGAAATAAATATTAAAAAAGGGTGTTAAAACAATGGCTTTGGCTGAAACCTCTGCAAGCAAAGAACCTCGTTGTGGAGGCTGTTGCTGAGCTGGTGTGTCCAGGCTGTGTTCCAGAGGGTTTCCATACGGGAGCTGGGGTAATCTCAGGAACACCCAACGGCTGTGGCTGGAATGCTCCCGGAATGGCTCTGCTTCCCGAATTCCCTCTGCAGAGAAGTGCACCAGGCCCTCGTACAGCACAGGACCTTGCCTCCACACCTCCAGATCCTGCTGCTGGCTTTGGCATTCCTTATCCTCTGCCTGCAATTCCCAGCTCCATCCTTTTCCCGGCATCAGAAGCATCCTGCTCCTTTCAGGGAGAGTTTGTGCAATGAAAGCTTTGCTTTAATCTGGGCTGGATTTAGCCAGATGCTGCAATCCTGGAAAGGCTTACACAGGGCTCAGGTCTGCCAGGGGAATGTAGCCTTCATTTGATAATCTGGGAATGGTTTATTTAAAATTAAAAACATAGAAAACCTTTAAAACAGCTTTTTTTGAGCTCCTTTGGGCCTTGCAGTAGAACAGGCACCTGGGCTCTCGGTCACATAAAGGGCCTGGCACCCATGAAATAGATTTTAGGCTAATGAGGCACACTCTGCCTGCTTTAATTAAATGAATTAGAGCCAAAAAAAAGCCATTTCCCATTAAAAGTCTTTAGCATCATAATAACGCAATGAATTTAAATATTTAATATAAAAATACATAAAATTAAATATTAATTTCCAATACACTTACAAAGCCCCACAAATTTTCTTTGCATCTTTATTAACATCCTTACAGACCTTTGTATTTAAAATCTTTATTTTAGTGCAGTTCTCTAGGTAATAAAATAAATCCATGAGACACCTGTGCAGCAGGAAATAGGATTTACGGAGATTTTAAGCTTTTGGGGGCAAACACGGTTTATTCTTGCCTATGTCAGGGCCTGGGGTAGGTGAGCACAATGACACCTGAGGCAGCTGAGTGTGTTAATTAGCGCTAATTAATAAAGCTACCAGGTTATCTTTGACCTCAGAGCCCACTGCAAGGGCTGAGGAGGAAGGATAAGGAATGAGCAGAGGAATATCCTTTTGGTCGGAGTTTTTCCGTGCCTGCCTCTCAGCCCTGACTCCCTCAGGTCCCATGTCCCCCGTGCCTCAGCAGGGAGCAGTGACACCTCATCCTGCAGGGTGGAGTTCCAAGGAATCCTGCAGCACCGTGGGAAGCTGCTGTCCGGGAAGGGGCTGGGGATGCTGACTGCTTGTGACAAGTCTTGCCTGGGAGAAAACCAACACGGCAGCGGTTGGAAACCTGAATGATGTCACTATGGCAACAAAATAACTCACCTTAAAATAAAATGTGCATTGGAAGCAACCTCATGTGCTCAGGGAATAGAGGGAGGAAGCTCCTATTTTTTTATATGTATTTTTATGTTTATGTACTTTTTAATATTTTTTCATCTTCCTGAATTCCTGCCCTGTTACCACATACTGATGCAGATCTAAAAATTATTTTAATTTCTCTGAGCAATGAAATGAAACAGAACACGATCAGACCTCCAGAAGAAGGAAAAATGTGTTTGCTGGAGGGCAGGAAAACCCTGGAGCTGTTGCTAACTACAAGTCATTCTGATGGGTGTGAGATCCAGACTCTCGATATCTGCAGCTCACATCAATGATTCAGGACTAATAATTGCTAATATTTTTCACGGACATAGCCCATCTCTTTCCAACAATCCCAAACTCCATTTCCATATTTTTTCTTTCCAGACAGGTTTGTTTTCCCATTGTTTCTGCATTAAATAACAGCAACAGGTGGAAGTTTAGAGATTTCTCTGGAAAGTCCAAACTCTCTTTGGCTCTTTTCATCCCATGAGCATCCCAGGCAGGTTGGAACCATGGTGATTCAGCCACAGCACTGCTGGTGAGATGTTCCCAAGTTTTCTCCTAATGCTGGATGCTTTTTAGACTGGAGTGAGTGACTTTGGCCACCTCTGTGTCAGGGAAGCTGGGATGGGAAGTGCAGTGGTGGGGGTGAGGCCGTGTGCTGTGCTGAGCTGCACAGCCCTGGCAGCTCCTCAGGGATCAAACCCCGGCAGCAAAGAGGAGTAGTCCTGTCGGGTTCTTCTCCTGCTTGTCAAAGGCAAAGAGCATTTCTGGGATGAAGCATAAGGCCATGGAAAGCCCAGCTCCCCTGATTTGGTCCTGCAGCGACCCTTGACTAATCCAGGGTAAAAATAGAAACACAAATTGTCCAGTGTTTCACTGGGAAGCAGAAATCCGGCAACGCTTGAGTTTGAATCATCCAGATGATACCCTGCGAGAGGGAGATGGTGCTCTGGGAATCACACGGATCCCCAGGGACTGGGATCGTGGTTCCGGTGGAGAGGTGCTCCCGGTGCTCTGGCGGGCAGGGCAGGGCAGCGCCGGAGCTCTTTTAGGCTGAGCAGATGCAGCCGGGTCGGCGTTGTGCTCACCCAGGGTGAGTGTGCTGGGGACAGAGCGTCTGCCTGGGAATGGGCAAAGAAGTGCCAAAGGCTCCTCAGAGTCACAGGTTTTCCCATGGTTTTTGCATAGTTCAGCCCATTCTTAAAAGCCGTGGAAAGCCCAGCACATCCCAGCAAGAATCGCCAGCACCCACAGCTGCACGAGCAACTCTGGGCTTCCAGTTCTTGCAGTGCAAAAATAAATGTATTTACAGAATAACTATATTTTATATAATATAATATATAATTCTGTATTATAATTATATTATATAATGTAATAATTTTCCTCCTTCTATCCCATTTTCTGAGAGCTTTGCACCCAGTTCAATGGCAGTGAAAATAATTTACTTCCAACTGCTTCTTTTAGAGGAAACCAGAGAAAGTGGATTAAAAGGAATGACCTGGAATACTCCAAAACCACTGTGGAGGAGGGAAGAGAAGGTTCTGCTCTGGCCCTGGGTGAGTTCAAGTGGGTACTTTGGATACTTGGGTGCCAAATAATGCTAGTAATTGAGAATGTCACATTTTGACGTCATCAGCGCAGCATCCAGACACTGCCTCTCTCCTTCCCAGCGGTGTTTCCTTGCAATCCCACATTCCCTGCAGCCTGTGATCACTGGGAGAGCAGGGAATAGCTGCTGTGGTTCCCTGCTCCCCGGCAGCGCGGGAGGGATGAGCCGAGATTGAAATCATTTCCTACCATTGATGTGAGGACGACTCCAACACCGGCTCCGGCTCCATCCACATCACTCCTGCTCCCCATCTCTGCAAGGAAAAGTAATCACTTGCCTTACCTCCGGGTTTAATTAGTCCCTGCTCCAGGCTAATTAGGAGCGCGGTCCGCGCGGAGGTCGGGGCCAGAGCCCTCCCTCCCTCTCCCTCTCCCGTTCCCGTTCCCGTTCCCGCTCCCGCTCCCGCTCCCGCTCCGTGCCATCTGCCATTGCCATGACACTGGCTTTGCTTTTCACGCCTGGCTGGGCGCGCTGGATGCGCGGGGTAATGGGGCTATTTTTCCCCCCTTGGTCTTTGGAAAGGAAATAATAATAATAAACGGAAGAATGGCTGGAACTGCTGCGCGCTGCCCTTTTCCTTCCCACTTTTGAAGCTTTTTAGCATTCAGTTCTCCAGCAATTGGGAGGAAAATTGCCCTGAAAGAAAGAAACAAAAATCTGTGTTATTTTTTAAACACCCCCCGCGCCACACAGGCAGCTGCAGAGACTTTCTCTTCCAGAGGGATGATGTAATGGGCTTTGTCAGCCAATGCTGGAATGAATAAAACCGAAGACCCGAAATCCATCCAGGCTTTTGATGAAACTCCTGAGGTTCCTGGAGTAAGTGGTCGCCAAAATGGGCTGAAACCGCTGGTTTTGTCATGCAGATCTTGAGAGAAGTGAGATGGAGAGTCAGGGGCTCCAACCAGGGAGTAACCAAAACCACCAGGTTTTGTCCCCGCTGAGGGAAGGGGACCTTGTGTGGGGCATCTGGGGACACCCAGCGAGGGGATGCCCAGTCCTTGGTGCCAGGACATCAACCCAGGCTTCAGTATCCACCACAGAGTCACTCCTGATGTGAACATGGGACCTACAACCACACTTTATAGAGAGATATATGTGTATATTTAATATTATCTATATTATATACAATATATTGCCCAGAGAAGCTGTGGCTGTCCTGTCCCTGGAAGTGTCCAAGACCAGGCTGGATGGGGCTCGGAGCAACCTGGGATAGTGGGAGGTGTCCCTGCCCATGGCAGGGAGTGGAACTTGATGGGTTTATGGTCCCTTTCCACCCAAAGCAGTCTGGGATTCTGTGATATATATAAAACATAAATATATAAACTATACACAGATATCACCAATTCCTGCTGCAGCAATGGGCACATTGTTGCTCTCCCAAGGATGTCATGGGATGCTGAGACCAGGAGATTTCTCCTCTCACTCCATGAACTTGTCCCAAGTCTCTCTCTAGTTTTCTTGGAGCCCCTTTAGGCACTGGAAGAGGCTCTAAGGTCTCCCAGAGCCTTCTCCAGAACACCCCCAGCTCTCCCAGCCTGTCCTCATAGGACAGACACCACTGCTCCTGTCACCCCAAATTTCTGCAGTGAAAAGGCTGCTGGGCAGGCAGGGAGAGCACCCAGCACTCCAGAAGGTTCCAGCTCTTGCAGGGATGTCACACTTCCAAGTGATGAGGGAAGAATCATGGATACATTTTGCCTTGGCTGCTCTCTGGTTCCTGCTGGCCTTGTGCATCCAGCCTGGGCATTCCTGGAGCAGGAGCTGGGACAGAGCTGCTGCCACCATTCCCCAGCCCTACAGAGCCACTGCCACGATGCCACATCCAGAGATACCCTGGGAGCTGTGGTACCATCTCCTCATCCCGGTGCCATCACCCCAGGCAGCTGGATAACCCCAAATTCCCAGGGATGACCTCACTGTGGGTACAGAGCAGCCGTGCAGGAACACCCACCCAGGACCACCAGGACCACTAGAGGCCACAGCACCAAGTGAAGTCGGCAAGATTTATAGGCAAGATGGGCCAAAAAGTGGGATGGAAATAATTCCCGAGCCCAAATGGAGCAACACTGAGAGCTGGGAGTCTGGACTCCTTCTTCAGCCTAGTGGTGACCGTCACCTCACCTTCAGCACCAGCAGCACCCAGCAAACCTGGGCCCTAGGGTGGCATTTGGGGAGGGAGTTTTGCCAAGAGCAGGAGGATGTGGTGCCCTTTTCCTCCTGGGAAAAATTCAGCTCCAATGGAGAATACTCCTGGGAACACACCTGCACAAGGGGAATGTGCCCAGCCCAGGTGAGTGGCACAGGGCCTGGCAGGGACACAGGTGATACCTTGGGTACATCCACGGCATGTCTGTCCCCACCAACAGACACATCTGGTGCACAGCAGGGACGTTTTCCGCCTTTCAAAGTGTCCAGAATGCGGCTGGAGGGGCTCAGACCAAAGTGGGGGTACAAACCTGTGTCCCCTCAACCCCCAGCTCCTTCCAGAGGTCCAGAGCCACGGACAACTCCAGGTCCTCTCCCACCACCATGGGTTGCTGGTCCTGCACTGGTGACGTCTTTGTGTCCCACAACCCCACCAGATCATCTTCCAAGGATTTGTGTAATCACTTCCTAAGCCATTATGATTCCTAGGCTCCATTTGGGGAATGAGTTACATGGTTTAATTACTCATTGTGTGAAATATGTTCGTTTTGCATCTGCCACTCGGTAATTTCATTTGGGGCCTCTTTGTTTGCTTTGTGTCCCCACACAAGAGCCACCGACCCCTATTCACTGTCCCTGTGCCGCTGCACCAGGGAATACAAATCCCGCCTCCTTCCCCCCGTCTGTCAATTCTTTGCAAGACAAAAAGGGTAATTTATTTAATTGTTGCTGATATAATGTCCTAAAAGTCTCCTTTCCCCTCCAACAGTTAATTACACTTGTTAATTATTTTAATTATTCCCAGGGTAATGCTGTAGGTATAGAGGAGCATAGGAGTAAACACAGAGCAGGGAAGTCGGGGTTTACTCCAAGATCTCTGTTGATAACCAGGCTGTAACCACATGGGTGGTGAAACCAAAGCAGGGAACGTTTGGCCTGGAGTTGGAACTTTCTGTTGGCAGCATGGAATGATTTATAGGAGGAGAAGGCAGATCCTGCAGGATTTCCCTCGGATGAGGCCCGGAGAGGCGACTCTGGCCTTTCTCTCCTGGCAGAGTCGGCACAAAATGGAACCACGACTTGGGGAAGCACTTCTGGTCAGCACCTCCGTGACGGTGGATTTAAATGAAGGAAGAAAGCAAACCAAGCAACTTCCAACCCGCTGGAAAGCTGGGGCTCAGCCTGAGGCTTAGGGACAGCCCACCTCCAACTCCAGCCTTGTTCCGAGGGGAGTGGCGGCCCTGGATCCGTGAACAGCAAAGCTCATTTGTGGTCCCGCAGAGCAGCCTCTGCCAGTGCCCCCGGAGCCAGGGTGAAACCCGAGAGCTGCCGCAATCCAAACCTTCTCCACAGCTCCTTTTATCTTCCGGGGGGGAAAACAAACAGCGCGGAAGCCGGAGCTTTGTGGCTGGGATGTCGCACATCTGGTTTGAGCTCCAAGAAATGCACTTCCACCCCCTCCCCGAATTGTTCATGTTAAACAAACAAAATCCCGGCGATTTTGCGAGATTTTGGCTCTGGATTACTTCGGAGCAGCTTGGACTGAGAGTTCTGGGCTTGTGCTACACTTCATCCCCAGTGGAAGCAGCGCACCTCGCTCGCTGGGAGGGAGGCACTTCCACAGGGGAACAGCCGTGCCCTGGAACCCCCTTACCGGGAATGCTGCTGAGGCTGGGAGAGGGGAGGTGGTCTTGACCACTCTGTGTTTAGGTTTCAATCCAGCGTTTTCCCTGTGTTATTTATGCTTCCTCCCATCCCCCCCTTTTAAGAACGTCTGGAATTGTTTAAGATGTGTCCAATTGTATTAAGTTGCCTTTTGAGAGCTTTATGGTGTCAATTGGATTCCCACTCTTAGGAACAGAGTTTTCCAATTTGCTGTTTTCCCCTTTTCTATCACATTAGCACCAACTTTCTTTCAGTGCTTTCAGGTGTTACTTCAGCCTGAAGTTCATGCTAATCCCTGGACATCACTTGCAGATTCCCATTTGACACAGTTCCAGCGATTCCCTGGTAGCTGCTGCAGGAGGAAGGGACTGTCATTCCTCTGGGATCTTCTCCCAGGGGCCCCTCCCTGTCATCTTCCAGCAGAGGTGGATAAAGCAGGGCAGATCATGGAATCACAGAGTGGTTTTGGTTGGAAGGGACCTTGTAGACATCTCATTCTATCCCCTGCCGTGGGCAGGGACACCTTCCACTATCCCAGGTTGCTCCAAGCCTCGTCCAGCCTGGCCTTGGACACTTCCAGGGATGGGGCAGCCACAGCTTCTCTGGGAACAGATGAGAGGTGTGGATGAAGGGGGAGGGAGCAGCTCTGAGCCTCTCCCCATCCCCTCCTTGACTCACCCTAGCCCAATCCCAACCACACCCCTTCCAAAGCAGCGAACAATGGCCACACGAGTCATCAGTGACATCTGTCCCCATGTCCACGCTCACTTGTGACCAGCTCCAGCTCCTCGGGGCACTGCTCTCTGGAAGCCACGTTGACATTGTTCTCTCCAAGGACAGAGGCTCCTCGAAAGCCGCCCAGCGCCGGGCCCGGGGTGTTCCCGGCTCCTGGAGCTCATCCAGGGCATCAGGTTTCAGAGCGGGGGCTCCCGGCAGCTGCACGGGAAAGGAGCAGCGCCACTGGGACATTCAGAAGGAGGAGCCATCGTTTCCATTCCAGGGATTCAATTTTCTTTCTCCTTCATCAGATTAACACCAGTGTAACTCCATTAACTGCCAGGGAGTAGCTCTCGGTCTGAAAATCAGACCTGTCGGAGTGTCACAGAATCCTAGACTCGTTTGGGTTGGAAAAGACCTCAAATATCCTCTGGTTCTGACCCCTGCCATGGGCAGGGACACCTTCCACTAGCCCAGGTTGCTCCAAGACCCATCCAGCCCAGCCCTGGACACTTCCAAGGATGGGGCAGCCACAGTTTCCCTGGGCATACTGCCAGGACATCCCCAGCCTCACAGGGAGAAATTCCTTCCCAGTATCCCATCTAAATCTACCCTCCATCATCTCAAAGCCATTCCCTGTGTCCTGTCCCTCCATCCCTTGTCCAAAGTCCCTCTCCAGCTCTCCTGGAGCCCCTTCAGGCACTGGAAGGGGCTCTAAGCTCTCCCCAGAGCTTTTCTTGCCCAGGTGAACACCCCCAGCTCTCCCAGCCTGGCTCCAGAGCTGAGGGCTTTTCTGGTTTTTGTGTACAGTCACTTCGCTCAAAGGAGCAAAGCTGGATGTGGGATGAACCTGCAAATCCCCTCCTTTAAGGTGCTTGGAGGGGTTGTTTTATTTTATTTTCCCCCATTTCCCCTTTTTTTTTACATCCCAAGGACCTCGCTGTGATTTCCTTTCTCTGCTTGCTGAGGCAGCTGTGCCTTTTCCCTCCCGATCCTCCTCTGCTGCTCCAGCACGTTGCTGATGGTGGAGACCAGGATGAAGTCTGGAGGTGCCTCCTCTGATTTCCCCTCCCTCCCAGGACAGTGACCAGTGTTTTCTAAGTGGTTTTCAGTGGGTTTATTGTTCTGAGCAAACAAAAGCAAATGCTTGCCCAGTTCTGTTGAAGATCCCATGAGGACACTGCGTGAGGACACTGCCGCTCTGGGAGCCTGCACCAAAAGCTGTATCATGGAATTACAGGAACATTTAGGTTGGAAAAGCCCTCCAAGTCCATCGAGTCTAGCTGTTCCCCCAGCACTGGCAAGGCCACCACTGGCTATGTCCCCAAGTTAAATCCCCCCAGGGATGTGACTCCAGCCCGTGCCAGGACTGGATGACCCTTTTTTCCCTAATATCCAACCCAAACCTCCTCTGGTGCAACTCGAGGCTGTCTCCTCTCACCCTGATGAGCTACACAGACACCTCACCATGGCAGGGTGAGGCCAACATTGCTCAAATCTCTTCCCATGACACCACCTCAGAACCATCACTGTCTTCAGACTCACGAATCTCTTCACCGTTACATCTTCAAGGTCCCCAGCTATTAAGATGAATGATGATAATCAGCAGTTCTGTGGAGATTTCCTAACCAGCATCAGAGCCAGTAACACCCAGAGCCCAGGGAACAGCCCCCCAAGGACATCAGGGAAGGCAGTTTCTCCACAAATTCCAAATGAACCTGAGAGCAGGTTGACTCAACAGTTTGAAACCTCTCCTTTTCAGACGAAATAAGCCAAGCTTGGGAGCTGCCATGGAGCTGGCCTTGGATTCAGTGTCTAGACACCAGGACAGCCGTGAGGAGGGTTTGGCATAAACCAGACAATCCATTCAGTTGTGCAACTCCCTCAATACCCCATGGCTCCGAAAAGTTATGAATTTGAGCAAAATGTTCTTGGGCAATTTTCTGTACTTATTTGAAAGAGGAATTTGATTAGAACAATAGTTATAGAATTAAGAACAACTCCCACCCTGGCACTGAAAAAAGAAATAACCAAAACCAAACAGTCAGTTGTATGTTCTGTGTAACAACCTCTGGACTCAAATGGAGAGACACGACTTGGGATCAGAGTGACCTCATTCCAAAGGGTGTTTGTACCTTGGCATATGGACGGATCCTGTGCTAAGAAAATATCGACTATATTCAGTGTCTGCTGCTTAAATAACGATGCTTGAGACACTCAGTCTGGAGGCTGGAGCCAAAGAGAGACGGTCCCACAGCACCAGGGCTGGGAGAAGGGGCTTCACCTTCCTGCAGGACTGGATTCCTGCTTGTTGGCCTTTTAGAGAAACCACTGGGGTGGGAAATACATAAATCTAAAACATTTCCAATATGTATTTTCTCCCTGGAGCTGTACAGACTGCTGGCTAAACTGACAGAATCATGGAATCCTGGAATGATTTGGGTGGGAAGGGAACTTAGAGATCCTCTGATCCCCACCCCCTGCCATGGGCAGGGACACCTTCCACTATCCCAGGTTGCTCCAAGTCCCATCCAGCCTGGCCTTGGACACTTCCAGGGATCCAGGGGCAGCCACAGCTGCTCTGGGCACCCTGTGCCAGGGCCTCCCCACCCTCACAGGGAAGAATTTTTCCCCAATATCCCACCTAACCCTGCCCTCTGTTTAAACCCATTTCCCCTTGTCCCATCACTATGTGCCTGTATAAAAAGGTCCCTTTCCCTCCTTTTTACAGGCCCCTTTAGGCACTGGAAGGGGCTCCAAGGTCTCCCAGGGCCTTCTCTTTTTCAGGCTGAACACCCCCAGCTCTCCCAGCCTGTCCTTGTAGAGAGGAAATTCAGTGAAACATTTTTAGATGTAAGTCAGGATGACATCTGAACTATTGTTGGAACATGTTCCAAGTGGGATGTTCAGTCTCCCTGGTTTTACCCACATCTCAGCACGCTTCCACCAGGCACAGGGAATCCAGTCACTGCTCCATCAGTTTTCACTGGTGGAGAGACCAGAGCAAGCCCCAAAACCTCTGCTGGATTAAGGGAATACACTGCCAAGGAAAAGGCCCCTCAGAACTCCCTCACCTTCCCTGCTGAGGAAGCTGGAGCCGTCAACCCTGAGCATTTCTACAGAACAGGTGGGGCAGCAGGAATGAAAATCCCCAGTGCCTCAGGCCTGGAAAACGAGATCCACATTTAAACATCCTCCACTGGCCCTGGGGGACTGATCCTGAACCCCACTGAATCCAAGACACTCTCACCGAGATGCTGCTTGGGCTTTAGACACAAGATGAAATATTCAAGCTCTTGGAATTTCCCATTGCTGGGCTGTGGAACAATTTAATGGGAGAGAGAAGGTTTCTGCATTGCAGACATTTTTCTTTTTATTAAATATATCCTGTAGCTGGTCATGAATGTGAAGAGACTTTCTATAAAAGCAGGTTTTAGCAGGAGTTGATGAAGTTGCACAAAAAAGCTCTAACAGAACTGAGACTTAACCTCAGTTCACTGGTCTGGTCCAGCTGTTCTTTCCCAGAACGAGGAGGCCTGGATTAATGGGAAGTCACACAACTGAGGCAGAGAGGGGCTCGAGCCCCAGCCCCAAGCCCAAAGCTCTCCAGCCCCACGGGCTCTCCCTGTCCCACTGCAGCTCTCCTGGAACTTGGGAGCTTTCCAGCAGCACAAGCAACAAACCACAATCAGCTTTTGAGGAGTCTTTTTTATTAAGATAAATCCAGCAAAATTCCTAACAGTGGGTACATACAACCAACCTGCCCTTTTTCAAAAGAAATGTTTGTATTTCATTTAAAAACAGGATTACACTTTTATTTATTTATTTTTCTTTTCTTTTTTTTTCAAAACTGACAAAATAAAATTACATTTGGGAAACAACAGATTTCCAGCTCTTAGGTTTTTTCATGAAAATAGCTCACCTTCTTTATAAAAGCAACCCACAGAACCACTGGAATGTTTCACACGGCTATTTGTTTTGAGACCTCCCCACTTTAAGAAACCATACAACACATACAAGGGAAAAATTAAAATCTGAAGTCTGTAAGCATGACTTACACAAAAAGGGACACACTGACAGAAGTCAAAAGCTACCACCACTTATTCTTTCCATGTACCATACAAACTATTACAATCACAAAATTTAAAAACAATGACTTTTTTTTTTGTTGTTTTGTTTTGTTTGTTAGGGATTTAATTCCCAAGTAACCGAGATGAAGATGTTCCATAATTAAATTCATGCTAAAAAAACCTGCATTTATAAAATAGTTGATAAAAATATTCCTCTCTGTTAACAATACAGCATGGAGGTACGGATACCAAATGATGGAGATATAGGGCAGGGTTAACATTACTCGGACTTGGCTTCCTTATCATCAGATGCTTCAGCAGCTGGTGCCTAGAAAAGGGGTTGGGAAGAATAGAAATATTATTGGTGATGCTAATTGGATTCCAATCTAACCAGCATCAAAAAGAGACCAGTTTGTTAACGAAGACATGGACAAGGCTTTGTGTGGATAGACAGGAATGCACAGAAAATACTGACACAGCAACAGGCTGTTAATTCTTAAAATGAAAACACATTAGGAGTATTAATTAGTGAGGTAATTTTGGAATAAGTGTCTGCAGAGAGGCAGAGGTTTGGAATGTATTTTAGACTAGGATCAATGGTGTGTTAGGGGAAGTTCAAGCCCTCTTCTCAGGGAAGTGGAAGAATTACACATCAACCACGATCCTGCTCTGTCCGAACTTTGGGGGATCAGCTCTCACCTTTCCCTATGAAAATGTGCTTTTACTTTTCAAGTGAACACATCAAACCTGCAAAGCTCCCTCAAAGCCCCTCTAAAGCACATTAGCCATGCAGTGCTTTAACTAAGCAGCTCCTGATCTTGTTTTAGAAATCAAAGGATAAAGGACCCTTGGCTGGATGGTGACACTCAACCCATGAAGAGACACCACTGTCAGTGACAGAGCACAACGGGCAAAGAGAGCCCTGAGAAAACACTGCTTCACTATCAGCAAGGAATCTGCTGGGACAATCCAGCAGCAGCTGATGGAGCTTGCAGCTGGACCTAGCAAAAGGCAGCTGAGGTAAGGAGCTGCCACAGCAAGGACCTGTGAGAAGAGGCTGCAGATAAGAGACAAGGCCGAGTTTACTTTGCAAATCTCTTCCTGAATTGTTCTGAGGCAAAGAATTGTTTTAAAGAATCGTGTAGAACTCAAAACCAGATTTCTGGCCCAGCACCAAGCCGTGCTGAGCAGCAGTGGAACCCAGCGGTCCAGAGGGGATGTGCAAAGTCAGCTCAGGGCTGGAGGGGGATGATCTCCCTGGCCCCCATTGTTCCCAAATGTTGGTCACTGCTGGGAGCCCGAGAGGGACCCTGGGCCAGCAGGCAGCACCTGTGGAAGGGCTCCAGCACAGAGCAGGAAGGAATTGGAGGGAGAAGGCCATTCCTGCAGGCTGTCCCTGGGAGCTGCCCTGGGCAGGTACCACAGCTGCTCTGTCCTCCCAGGGTGGCAGTGACCCCCCTCCCCACCCTCTGGAGCCCAGGAGAGCTCCTGCAGCTGTACTTCCAGCACATCTGGCTCTGTTCCCAGCTTTAGTGGAGCTAAAGTACCTCATTAGTTTTGGTATCTCCATTTTCAGAGTGGTTTTCTTCTTTAGCATCCTCTTGTTTAGTTTCCTCTTTGCCTTTGGCTCCTTTCTTCCCTTTTGTTGCTGCCTTTTTGTCCTCCTTTTTATCATTTGCTGCTTTTTCTTTCTGTTAAGAAAACAGACAGTGATGTATTTAATCCTAATTTCCACCTTGTACATCAGCATGTTCTCAACTCCAAAACTCTCTGCACAACCTCCTTTCACCCCCAAACTTCCTATTGACAAAGATGAGATCAAAGTTTCACAGAAGTCTTTTCCTTCTGTCTGTCCTGAATGTGCTACAGAGAAGTGCAGAATATAAAAGCAGCCATGGCTGGGGTTAAAAGAATTCTTATTTTAAATAGGCATTCAATTAAATTAGCTAAAAAATGTTGAACTGGCCTGTATTTCTGCCCTGCTGCTGAAAGGCAGCCACAGAACAAAACCAACATGTGCAAACACCAGAATACTTCAGATGTGTTGTTAATGCCTATTTAGAAAACTGTAACAAAGCTGTAGGCAAAGGACTTTCCCCCTTCCCTGCCAGAAATATTCCTTGTGATAATAAACCACTTCCGTGCCAGAAAAACTGGGGGCTCAACAGCATTGCTTTGATAACCACAAGAGCGTTGCATTTATTATTTAAGTGCAGTTTCTTATATGTGGATCAGGCTAAATCAAAACAAAACCCAAAACCTGATGCTTCTGTAGTAATAATCTTCCATAGGCAAGGTCAGATCCTGACCCAAATACCCGACCCTCATTAGTTTCACTTCCAAGGATGTGCCTCTTGCTGCCAATAAGTAACAGCACTGGCTCAGCCCCTTGCTTGATTAACCTACTTCCCACAGAGGAACCAGAAACCCTGCAAGATCTACTCACAGCTGAGGGAGGATGAACAGAAAATTACTGGATACACATTTATCTACTCAGAAGACTGGTCTCAGTGACTACAAGTTATCAAAAGGTTACAAAAAGTTTCATTTCTTACTTCAATTCCTCAGTTATTAATGCACAAAATTAATTCACCTTAAAAATGAGCTGCTAAGGGCAAACTCAGAGTGTTAGGGGTAAAGTCACCTGATTCTTCAGTGATTAAAAATTCACCAAAATTAACAGCAAATCCTCCAATAATGCAGAAAATTTAAGATGGGGTCAGAACATTCAGTGAGTGAGGATCTCTTTCCTCTCTAACCTCTCACTCCTCAGTCTGAGGGATTTCATCCCACCTGGAAAACTCTCCTGCAGTGTGGTGTCAGGAGTCCCTGCCTTGGGAACACCCAGTATCCTGGCGCTGTTCAGCAGTGAGACTTAGAATTACAATTGCACTATGGCACTGCTTATCTGTTCCCTTATCCCACTAAAAACCCAAACCAAAGTATTAACGGAGCTAAACCAATTCTCTGTGCTGGGAAAGCCCCTCTTCAGAAAGCACTGGAGGAGAATCCAGGAAAACTGACTTCCATGGCTGGACTGACTGGAGAGAAGGGGTCCTGCAGGACACAACAGGACCTCAGCTACAGCACTGTGTTCATTTTCCTCAATAATTTTGCTCTAGACATAGCAACAACAGTTCAATAATAAGGTCCTGCATTTTAGAAGTGACAAAACTCCTTTCCCAGCTCCATGTTTTTCAATATGGCCAAGTTTAACAGGGGATATCTATTCTGACACACAGGAAACCATTCCAAGATGCTGAAGGTTGACAAGTAAAGCACTTGGGGCAGACACGAATTTAAAATGCCTCCACAATTCTTCCTCCATCACCCTCTGCACAGGTGTTGATGCAATTTGAGGAGCTCTGGAGAGCAAAAAACACAGCTTAAGTGTCCTGGCTTCAAACAGCACCTCAGGAGCAGGAGGACCAATGCTTTCCAAGTGCAGCCGGGGGTGATTCCCAAGGCACAGCTCCCAGGGCATCCCTGCGTGATCCCAAAGGGAGACCACACCACCCAGCTGTGCAGTGGGGGCCCAAACTAAGCTTTGCCAGTCCCTTACAGCTCTTAACAATTGCATCCCTGTTCCTACAACTTTTCACATTCACTTAACGCAGCTTCAGTGTTTAAACCCTGAAGGTGTTTCCATGGAAATAAAAAAGCAAACTTGGAAAAAACCCAAATACAACAACGTGGGTCATGCACTGCTGCCCTGCCCTGTGTGCCAGCAGCAGCTGGCTCTGCCCTGCCTGGGGCACCAGCCACTAGAGGGAAGTGCAATCCAGAGTGCCCAGTCCTCCATCCAGCCAGGAATGTGGTCTAGAATTCCAGCTGCACGGCCAAGATGGAACGGGAAACCTTGCTCTGCACAGCTCTGAGATTACAGAGCTGAGCCCAAAATGACACATGGGGTTCTCTCTCTTTTCCATGGCATCTCTGCTGCTCCACACAGAGGATGTGGGAGGAAACAGTTCCTTCACCTGGAAGTCTGCTGTGCCATAGGCAATTGCAAATTCCTTTTCAATGGAAAAGGAAAAAGCTCCTGGTTCCCAGCCTGTCATCCCCCTCTGCAATCAAAGCATCTCTGCCCGCTGTGCTTTGCACACCTCGCCATCCCAAAGCACAAGGAAGATGTGTGATGGGAACAGGTTAGAAACAATCACTGAAGTTTTGTTGCTGGGGTGTTTATTGGTTTTTTCATTTTGGTTTTCATTTTTAGCTGCAAAATCCTAAATATTTACAGAAAGATCTACCTAAAAGTACTGCAAACTGACAGCTGGGAAGGTGATAGGAAGGGGCTGGGAAGAAATCCCTCATGGACTGCAGAACTGCCCCCTTTGAAATTCCAAACTGTTGCTCCAAACTAAAAAAGAGCTTTAAATAGTTTCTTTTTGAACTATACTGCCAGACAGACCAATGTTTTTAACATTTCCAAAAATATCCAGTGAAAGGAAAGGGGTCTCTAGAACTCCAAGTGATTAAAATGTGATAAACTGATAACTAACTGCAGAGAGGGCCTCAGAATGGAAATATAGTGAGAAACTGTAACTAAAAGCATGATTTTCAATGCCTCCTCTAATTGAGTCTCTGATCTCTATTCCAAGCATCATTTTTCCAACAATGCATTATATGAAACTTCAGAATGGCCTTGTAAAGCAGCAGCAAAGCCTCACCACAAGGGATTACAAATCTGCTCAGTTTACCACATTCCTTCAGTAGAAATTGGATAAAATTATGTCTTTCCCATTCTTTTTGCTCACATAATTCCATCTTAAACCTTTCAGGATAACTATGAAAAAGCAAACTGGTTAATTGTGGGGGGTTTTATCCCTGTAAACACCTCGAGAAGGAAAATAACTTGAGTTCAAGACCCTTACCTTAGGTGCTGCCTTTTTGGGCTTTGGCTCCGGTTTGGGTGGAGCAGGTTTCTGCAAAAAACACAAGAAAAAAGTCAGGTGAATACCAGAAATAAATATTTAAATTTTTATGAGGAATAAGTTGGTAACTTTTGAGAATTATTTACCCGACAGTTGGCCCTGCAAAAAATCAATGGGCAAATGACCAGGCTAAGGAGAGAGCGGGTGATTTACAGAGCCACAACCATTCGTATGGACAAGTCCTACAGGGAACAAATCCATCCTGAAATCAATATTCCCCAACTCTGGATACTTGTGCCCAGATGGAGTCTGTGCTGCCACAGACGTTGTATCTCACGTGAGAAGCCTGCGGTGTGGGGATGTTCGAGGAACGCAAACATGGAATGAGAATTTTAAATATTGCAAGACTCTAAGCATGCCTTTCCCAGTTCTGGGGGGAAAAACCTGATAGTTTAACTGTCCCCATCCCAAGTGATATAATATTAAAGGATAAATAGTGATACTCACAGCAGATAGTCTGGCTGACCTTCTCTTTGGCTGCATAAGGAAAGATATGTCAGTAAAATTCAGAGAGAAAATAAACCACAGCTTTCTTAGAATTGCCACCCAAAATAACATGGCGTCATGAAGCCCCATAGAAGTCCTAGGATTTATGAAATTATGGACATTATGGTGAGGGCCTCGATGACTCCCCATCCCTGGAAGTGTCCCAGGCCAGGCTGGACGGGGCTTGGAGCACCCTGGGGCAGTGGAAGGTGTCCCTGCCCATGGCAGAGGGTGGCACTGGGTGGGTTTTGGGATCCTTCCAACCCAAACCATGCTGTGATTCCATGATCCTTGTAGTCCAGCTCAGGGTATTCTATGACTTCCTAGAAGTGCAGCTTTGCTCAGCAGTTCTCTGCTGCCGCCACTTTACTCTGCTGGCGTGGTAAGGGATGAAGTTTCTTTACTTGCAGGAGTTGTGAGGGTAAAAGGGACATGTTCCCGCTGGAACCCACGGTCCCTGACCTCAGCCCAGCAGAACTGCTGGACCCCCAGCACCACCTCAGGGGGGTCACCTGTCACCTCAGGGGACAGCGATAGCCCTGAGCACCCCAAAACCAGGCACAGCGTCACCCCCAGGGGCTGAACACCCCTCATGAGCTGCGTGGAGTTCCTAATTTCTGCAGAACCCCACAGGAATGCTTGGAGTGGGGACCACAAACAACTCCTACCTCCTCCTTTGCCTCGCCTTCAGCTGGAGCCTGTAAGGAAAGCGAGACACTGAGGTGAGAAGGCAAGACCATCCCTTGTGACCCCACCTGAGCCCTGAGGAGAGCCGGGGGGGCTCACAGGGCCCCCCAACACCACCCGCAGCAATGGCGGCCTCCCCCCAGCCCCGCCGCCTCACGGACTACAACTCCCACAATGCCCCGCAGCCGTTGCAACTACGTCATCACGTCGAGTTCGAAAAGTTCCCGCCAATTTCCCCTCACACAACAAGGTCGCCGCGGGCCTCGCAAGGACAATGAGGGACAGCCGAGAACGCGGGGCTGGCG